>CAJQUW010012851.1:0-600000 GCA_907163375.1 Prostheceraeus crozeri | reverse complement strand
GTAAACGGTTGAAACTTTGTTTTATTTCTATCATACAAACAGATAGAACTTTATTCTTAACTTGTAAACTGATGAAACTTCATTTTATTTCTAACATATAAACTGTTATAACTCTATTTTGAAGCACATAAACTATTAAAACTTTATTTCCAACGTGTACACTATTAAAACTTTATTTTCAGCTTGTAAACTGTTCAAACTTTATTTTTTATCTTGCACACTATTTAAACTTTATTTTAAAACTTGTAAACTATTGAAACTTTATTTTTAACTTGCAAACTATTGAAACTTTATTTTATTTCTAACATATAAACAGATAGAACTTTATTCTTAACTTGTAAAGTGGTGAAACTTTACTTTTTATCTTGTAAACTTTATTTTGTTTCTAACATACAAACAGATAAAGCTTTATTTCTAACGCACACACTATTGAAACTTTATTTTCAGCTTGTAAACTGTTGAAACGATATCTTTCATTTACAAATAGTAGAACGCTTAGTCTAACTTGTAAATCTTATGACACTTCATATGGGTGATGATGGTAGATGAAATAGTGTTAAATAAAATTTAGATAGCTTACACTTCTGATACAGGGATAGCAATCCACTGCGATCCATGTGTAAAGAGCTTGTTAGACTACGGATGGGCTTAAGTGGATGATTTAACCATGTATACTTTTTTCATTTGGAAATAGTAGCACGCTTAGTCTAACCTGCAATTCTTATAACATTTCATATGGATGATAATGGTAGATGAAATAGTGTTAGATAAAATTAAGATAGCTTACACTTCTGATATAGGGATAGCAATCGACTGCGATCCATGTGTAAAGAGCTTGTTAGACTACGGAAGAGAGAAGTGTGTTATGTTGCGTGTGGCGCGTGAGTGTCCTCCCATTTCATTCCATTCATCAATTCGTCTCATTGATAGAGACAGGTAGAACTCATGGTTCTCATAACGTATGCAATGGAAAGTTTTAGGCAACCTTCGACAGTTGGCTAAATGTCGCCCTGGCGCGAATGGATACTACGTTGAGACAGAGGCAATCACTTGCAAACATGACGCAGAGAGGTTTAACAAGATTGACCATTGCCGAATGTCCCTTGCGGTATACATAGCTACGGGTTTCACCGCCGCCCTTTACAGGAACGCCCGTCGAAAGGAAGTATTACACCGAACTTCATTTGCAACGTTCAAGTTGACTGATAGCAGATTCAACTTAATGATAGTATTCGCCAGTCCGAAGACTGCCCAGGGCAAACCGCGAGGAGGTTCTATCATGTCTTGCCCCATGGTGGCCCTTAAGAGAGCCGATGGTTCGTTCTCGGGAGTAACTTCATCTTACACCCTACCAATTCTACTGAGAGAGTCTTTGACTCTCTCTTTGGTAGCACTGTCGACTTCCACACTAACTGGTACATGGCTAAAAAGTGGAATGTAGCGCCATTCCGTTGGATTGACAGCAGTTGCTGTCATCGGTTTGCCAATCCGAGCAAGATTATTAAAAACTCTGTCTTGCTCCTCTAGCCTGACAAACTCCTCAAATAAATTTCGCGGCCTTAACTGCGGTCCGCGAGGAGAGCTGACTTGACTGTTCGGCGTCTGCATGATTGAAATGAAATGAGAGGCAGTGGTTTATACACCCCTCTAATGCGACGCAACGTTCAAGTTGACTGATAGCAGATTCAACTTAATGATAGTATTCGCCAGTCTAAAGACTGCCCAGGGCAAAGCGCATTGAAGGCTCTATCATGTCTTGCCCCATAGTGGCCGATTATACGGTAGTATGTTAGTAGATTTCAATCACTGAAAAAGGAAGATGAGAATCATTTCATTTGTCTCATCAACGTTTATCATGGGAGCAATCATTGAAGGGGCATCTAATGAATTACATTTCACTCTACTCCATATCATAAAGACTAACCTTTGTCGAATGGCTGAAGTACTCTGACCTGGCGAGAGAAAACGTCACGTTGAGTATGAAGTCGAATGCCCAACATGAGCAACGGCTCAGAGGTTTCGGTCTAACAAACGACGAACAACCCGTGCAACACAATCCCTCCACGGCAGTACCCGCCGTCCCGAAGGAACGCTCGAGCAAAGGAGGTATTACAGCGATGATGTGCTTTATGAGCAGAAGTGAATCTCTTGATAGCAAGATACTATTCAACTAGATAGCAAGTCAAAACAACCTGATAGCAGGACAAATGTATAGTCAGTAATTTACACTTAGTGAGGAATGATAGATTTGAGTGTAGTGAGTGGCATTCGATCCCGTCGACAGCCCGAAGGCCTTGTACTGATCACTAGGGAAGTGAGAGATCTTCCCCGATACCCGCTATTTACAGCTTAAGACATCATTGTCACTGCCCCGAAGTGGTAACAGTAACGTCGAGTCAAAGGTAGTGAACAGTAGCTGGGATCTAACCCCTCAAAGCTGCCTTAGACTTAGTTAAATTTGAAATCTGATAGCAGATTTGAACTCAGCATACTTGAAAACCTTGAGGAAACATCCCAAGTTATTGCTTTGATCAGCTTGATAGCAAGCCGTAGAGAGCTTGATTCACCAGCGTTTTGCAATGGAGATGTTTAGAGGCCACCCATGACAAGATAGCTAAGACTCAACCGATTGGCGTTCAAAGTGCTACGTTGAGAGCTGTGTCAAATGCCCAACATGAGACCTGAGTTGTCCCAGCGGTTATGGCCTCAAATATGACACATTCCCTTGCCACACTTATCACTACGGCATCGTCCGCCGTCCCGAAGGAACACCCTGTCAGTGGAATATTACAGCAAAACTCTCCGTGTCTTGCTCGCTTTCAGTGAAAAGCCGCTTATACCATGAGAAGACTGGCTCAGACATCATTAAAAATGCTTTCATTGACTTCAGCAGGGTCGAAAACCCCAGAAAACCTCCAAAACTAGTGAATTTAAATTTTTCAACTTTTTAGCACTACTTATGAAATTTTATAAGTAGTCCATCACTTAGGGCAGGTCAATAGCGACCGAACCTTTTTTGAATCAAGTCAAACGGACTTGTAGAAGCAAAGTTACAAGCCTTTAAAGTTTTGGAGTCTTTTATGGCCTGGAGACGAAGGCCATCTCCTGGCGAACCTCTAAGTCTGACGCCTTAGCTGATATCAGCAATGAAATTTTCTAAGTCGGTTTCTTACAGAAACTCGGAATTTGGAATGTCCGAAGCTATCATCGGAGCTCAGAGAGACGACCTACCTCTGACAATCGTTCTCCTCTAAATGACAAGTCTCTCTCGGTTCCCAGCTTATATAGTGTGTGGCGATCAGCTGATGACGTAACACCCATCATCCAAACCCTAAAAAACCCGTCTATCTCCGGTTCTAGTGCTCCGATTGAGCTGGAAATACACCATATCCATGTAGAATTTGACGCTGAATCCGAATCTGGCCTCCGTTTTCCCATCCGATGCTTCGTTTTGGCTCTACAGTAGGCAGCCATCGCAAAAATTCTAACTCTGTCGTTTTTCCGAAAAATGTTGAAAATTTTTCTCGCCAATTGACTTGAAACTCTCCGATTGACATGAAACTCATCATACAGATAAAGAATTTCACGCTGATTCCAAATCTGAAATCCGTTTTCCCATCCGATTCTTCGTTTTGGTGCTACAACCCAAAACGTCCCAAATTCTAACTCTGTCGTTTTTCGCCAATGTCCCAAAATCTTAAATGGCGTCTCACATCTAAACGAAGACAGATAGGAACAAGCCGATCCTTTCAGTGAATTTGTCTCACTCTTAGCTTTCAAACGAGCTATGGCACGACAAAATCCGTCCAGTGGAAGCCAAAATCGAAGCGAGCTGTCCAGGGGGGGGGACGTCAGCGAAAATTTTTCTCTCCGATTGACTTGAAACTCACCATACCGATGCAGAATTTCACGCTGAATCCGAATCTGGCCTCCGTTTTCTCATCCGATGCTTCGTTTGGGTGCTATACACCAAAACGTCCCAAATTCTAACTCTGTTAAAATTTTGAAGAAAAATTTTTTCTCGCCGATTGCCTTGAAACTCACCCTACCGATGCAGAATTTTACGCTGAATCCGAATCTGGCAACCATTTCACCATCCACGACAACCTAGACGGTCGCCCACGTCAACCTAGACGGTCGCCCACGTCAACCTAGACGGTCGCCCGCGTCAACCTAGGCGGCCGGCCACGTCAATCAGGCGGTCGGACCAACTCACCCGAGTCTCACACTCTGTCGTTTTCGAGGGGGGGGAGTCAGCGAACATGTTGTGAACGTGGACCCACCTGGCCGGCACACCACGACAGACCACAACCTCTGTCGTTCCAGAGGGGGGGGAGGGGGGGGAGGGCGCGCTGTGTTTATTATGGACCTTTTATTACTACTAATTATTCTAATTCCAGCTGAAATTGCTGTAATGCCATCTCTCCGACCGAATCGGGGACACTCCTCTTCTGCAATTTTTTTTTCACCTTCGTCACTCAATATCAAATTTTAATTATGTACTTGAAAGTGATGAACGCTTAAGATTTTTCAAAATAACCTTCAAAGATGGCAGCCATACATGCTGTGCACACACATTCAGTTGGGCTGAAACACTGTCTTAAACTTCGACAGACGCGATCAACTTCATCTCTGAATCCATTAAAAATGCTCTGCTTTATTTCATGTTTAAAGTAGTCGAATTTCAATGGTTCATGAAAGCACTACCATCGGTATGATCATAGCACTTCGAATCGCATCGGAAGTCTTCATGCGAAATGCTGTAAGGAACAGGCAGAGAAGAAAGCAGAACGGTCAGATGAAAGATTCAAATCGGTCAAAGAGACAAACACAAACAAGACAAAAAGAAAGAACGCCAAGGTGCGAGTATCTTTCATATCCCTCCGGGCAATAAGTCTGCAGAGGACGAGGAAACTCGCTTTGAAGAAGATGCCGACGTTTTCATGAAAAAAAGGAATTCAAGTTTTGACAGACGCACGTAGCGAAGTCAGTTCAAAACACAGGCTGCTGCAATGCTGGATATAGTAGAGAATTTCATGTTGGAAAATCTAAAATACTTCTGCTTTATTCTCGTCGGCCAGTGTGCTTTTAGACCTGAAACGATTTCCGACTTAAATTGATGTTACAATATGCCTTATCCTTAAGTTGTTGAACAAATAACGATTTAACTTTATGCCAAGTGTCAACTATCATCGGTCCACCTCGCCACAAATAAATACACACGACTACTCTACCAACTTCACACAATCAAACGATTCTGTTGCTCGCGTTAATCACAAATGCAAACTCATAGAATACTAGGATCGTTTGTAGTTAACGCCATTCCCTCCTTGTTTCGAGGAATACTGCCATATCCATCTGACAGACTTTGCAGTTATGCAAACACAAACACATAATGGAAACGTCTCAAGAATGAGTTGAAGTTTCATAATTTTAAATGATTATTTTGATGAGTTTCTTAAAAGTCTTTAGCCAGAGCATTACATGGCATTTAGACCAAAATTAGCTCCTCCAAATGCAATAAAAGAATTTCTTAAAACACAATGCCTAGAAAAAGTCATCAACTGATCATTTCGAAAAATTTTCGAAAGACGAATATGTAAACATGAATTTGTAATCAATAGTGCAATAATATCCTGAAAGAAAAATGAACCGGTCGGTGTCTTTTCAATTTGTTGATGAGACACACAAGAAATTAGACAAAGTAGGAAGTTGCAAAACTTACCATTCGAGTTCTCAATGCTTCGATGGTTCTGAAATGAACAACAATGGCAATATAATTAACAAAATTAAGAAAGAATGATTAGAATTTTTGAATCATGTGAATGTTATCAGAGTTTATTTGCAGATGAATTATTCAAATAACATCTGCATGTAATTCATCAATTCATACAATACCTTTTCACGAGAGCAATGTAAAAAAGAGTTCCGAAAATTCGCTCTAAATAAGTCTCTTCATACAAAGTTCGCAGATGAACAAGTTATAAAATAATTTTGTCATTTGCGTTTTCCTACGCCTTTTCTGAAAATATACAGTGATCTAAAAATATGCTTTGCCCTTGCTGGAGAATGAATGAAGTTAGTAGTATGCTTGAGAATTTTACAAGCGAATTTCCTCCATCAGGAATAGCTGGATGTCATGTGCATCAGTGATGAAGTACGTCGCTCAACTTACTCACAAAATGTTAAATCTGAGCCGAAATTCATGAAAGAAAACAGGTTCGAGAAACACTGACCATATACAAGAAGCAAGTTAAATTCAAAATAACAAACATGATATACATACATACAGTATATACATATATGTATTTCTCCGTTCTACGTTTCTCCGGTTCGTTTCGAATGATATCTCACCATTAGAATAATTGAAATTATTAAAAGTAATTGATTACTTCAGAAAACAGTAGGATAAATCGATCCTGAGCATTTCGCAGAAATTTTACTATTTAAAAATACAATGTCGATTGACAAAGTATATCTAGTCCAACAAAACTCGAACTTCGAAAGTCATATTTGGCTCTATTGCAATGTATCAAAGTTTCATATATAACATCTATCAAGGTGAATAATTTCTTACCGTACACCAGCTTCACGTTTTCAAGTACTATTGCACTGTAAATGCTACTTCTTGACACTACTTATATAATATTGACACAATATATTGAAAAAATGTGCAAAATCAAAATTGGCCAATTTATACCACTTTAACTATCGGGTACCTGATCAAATTTCTTCTACAAGTAATTGAGCATGTTTCTGAGTTTCGGTATCAATTTGAAGTATAAACTGTCTTATAGAAAAAGCTAGCCCAGCTTGAAAACAGCCATTTTCGGCATTTTTTGAAAAATCACGTTTTTTGAACGCCTGGTGTAGCTCTCTGTATTCTGGTTACCGCTTAAGATCACAGATGTGAAAAACACTGATATACAGCAACACAATTATCATAGTTATTACGGGCAACAAGAATATGGAAAGTTTAAATTAGAGATTAGTTTAAATTTTTTGTGTCTTTTCTCTGACCTTTTTTTTCACTATCTTTGAAGCCATGTAGCTCCCTTCTACATGCCACTGACCAATTGAAAATCATACAAGAGTTCCTTTACACCGAGCTGATGCTGTACGCAAAGTTTGGTTGAGTAACGAATACACAGAAAAAAAGTTACAGCTGCGTAAAAATTCTAATTTTGAGAATTTCAAAAATTTGGAAAAAAATCAAATTTCTAAATATATATCTAGATTCCGCTATATTCAAAATTGGAAGCTAATATTTCAGATTTGGTGTATTCTGATGCATAGTAAACATATATCCGAAAATCAGAAAAATCGGATACTAAGTGCCACAAAATCTTCCGAAAATTGGACGAATCGTCGTGGAATTCCAAGGATCGTGAAATGACCAATAATTGTCGATTGAAGAGTCACGTGAAAACTCTCTCAAATTTTGTTCATTATGAATTATTCATTCTTGATCATGATTGGAGAAAATTGACAGATGCAAAAAGTGATCCTGAATTAATAAGTCACGCATTGGTATCACTCGTTGGTAGTCAATATCAAAATACCAAACATAGAAAATAATGAGGGACACAAATTTAGGGAGAGAAAAGAAGGAAAGCTCTCACATTACTCCATTGCGTCATTGGTCATATTTTTCCGTGCCATATCCGTTAAGTTGATTCCATATATAAAATGATGGGCAGTCCAACTTCTTAATGATGAACAGCGGAAATAACTCGACTTGCGTTATATGACAATAAATTCAATTGTGAAACAAGCGCTGTAATTCTAACGCATTTAGGTAAGCATAGACTGGAGATGTGCCAACCCCATCCCACCCAAAATCCGATTTCAATCGGGTTTGCTAGTGATTCGAGTTCGGATTGGCTGAAAATATTTCGAGTTATTCAATCTCAGAATTGTCAGACATTTATGCCTTCCAAATAAAATTTTCTTTAAAGAATCGCAATGTCGACCATTGAGCTTGCTGAAATCCTAAGGCTTTATTTAAGTTGGTCTGCTGTGGTTGTGTCGTGCTGAAGTGATCGGATGGGGTAGACAAAGGTCAGGCTAGAATTGCAGTTGAAAGGGTAGGGTTCGGGTTGAAAGCAGAGATACGAACTCGGAAGAAAAAAAATGTGCCACCTCCGGCTTTGCATTTCCTCTCAAATTTCATCGTAACCGCAATCAAATGTCAGGAAAATTATTGATGAGTAGCCTTGTTTATAAACATTCTATTACACATAATGATGTTATATGTATTTTATTTTATCACATTATTCCATTGATTAATATTCATGTCATATTCAATTTATATACAAAGTGCAAACGTTTTCCTAATAAGGAACAGCAATGTTTTCACAATTTTTTTCGATTAGACACGAAGTAGCGAGCAATAATGTATTTTTGTCAAAGCCAGCGTCTCGAACTTCGTCTGTTGTCAAGGCAATTTAGAATTGAGCTGACGTTTCTGAACTGCATTGACAAAAGATGAAGTCCGAAACGTCGGCACCGATAAATACAGTACTGTTCGCTACTTTGTTCCTTATCGTCTGGAGGCAAGCCACAGGCCCTTTTGGAAAAAACATGAATCTCAACGACTTGCTGATGGCACTGCTACATAGTAATTCATTCATTTTAAAGAAGAAATATTTCCGCAGTTTTGACTTGTTTCTGTAGGCCCTACTTCCTTTACATAAAACAAAAATGCTGCTTTCTGATAATGAAAGTTTATTTGCAAATTAACGAATACTTCTTTTGATAGAACATGACATGTGTAAGTCAGATGTTCAAACCGTCCTTAGTCCTTACTTGAGCAATTAAATGTTTGGTTCAATGGCATCTTGAATGCAAGTCAAAATCAGGGCTAATGATAAATGGATCATGATTTTCATGAAGAAATTACATCAGAGATGAGACAACTGAACCTACAGATAAGATCGGCATCAAACATCTTTGCTGACAAACAGATGACAAAACAGAGATCCAAATTAAAGCAAATCTGCATTATTTTCGAAATTAACGTATCCGAAGTTCGCCGCAAAGTCGATAGTAATGCCTGCAGAATGCTATGATTATTTTACATCATTCATAGTTCAACAAACGACCCAATCAACAAGACCACTAAGATTAAGCCTTTTCTTGCAATGTACTCTACAACCCGGGTCGGAGTCGCTGACGTTTTTGCGACTCCGATTCCGCATCCTTACATGTAGCCGGAACGGGTCGAAGGTAATCGGGTATGGTGGACGCTCATGGCCGCTGCTCACCTAAAATCAAGATCTGCAATCAAAATCAGTAAGAAGAGGTGGTGGGTGACTTTATGACTTGTGGTAAATTATGCGAAGAAGAGATAGTGAGGAAAAATGTCCAAATAGGACCAGAAACGAAAGAAAAATCGGTAAGAGAAACCGTGAAAATTCATCTCCCGAACTCCATTGTCATGTGGAACTACAAGTTCTTCCACTCTGTCTAGCCCCGTAGCTCGAGATCGAGTATAAGACCAAAATGGGAGGCTAGAGCACATTCGAAAGTAGATAAATGGCAAAGAACAAACGGCATTAAAGTAGTACGAATGTAGATCATGATGGACTACACTGGGAAGTTCATAATCTGGGAATGTATAACTGAAACCAAAGATGGACCAAAGTGTAGAACCGATAGAACAAAGCATGGTGTCCGCACATGTGAGTGCATGTGTCAACACATTCCCACTATTTATCTCTAACTTGATAAAGAAATTATTTATTTTAAAATGACATTGGCTGAGTTTTCTGCTCCTCTTAAAGAATGTGTTGAATTGTTAAAATCTTGTTCTAACCCCTGGTTAGGAATGAGTTCGGTCAGAGTCTTCCATGATCTGACATCAAAAATTTGTCTATTGAAAAATGATATTTCAAGAGGTTCAAACTTAAGAGGGTAGTTCCGGAAATATTGAACCAGATTCCTTTGATAGAAGTGTCAACTGTTATCATTTTGTAGCACACAGTTGCTTTGACATGTAAAGTACTAGATTATCCGCACGTTTGTTTCGGTGTGCCATAAGCTTTCAAGAAGCCAGGTAGTTTTCAGTTGATCTTTCTATACCTTAATTTGTAAAAATGATGACACAAATTTTCAGAGGTGGGCAATCGGATAATCGGACTAAAAATTCCGATTATCCGAACATTCGGAACTTCATTTTCGAATCGGATAATCGAATCGGAAGTTTGTCGAAAAATCGGTTCGGATAATCGAATCGGACTGATTTTATTTTAAAGCGATTCGCGATTCGGCTGGTTGGAATCGTGCTGTAAATGAATTGTCTCCTTCAACCTCGAGCGCAGACACCAGGTAGAGATATCTATGAAGTTACTTTTGTTCCTCTTGCAACACTTGGGGAGCGGTATGCTGCTGAAGCCGTGCTCAACTATGGCAAGGATTGTCCATTCCTCTCCCGCTCTCGTCTTTGCTCTCACCCACCGACCGACCGAATGGCGCCTTGAAGACGCGTATGTCTGCATAGTGTAGCCATCAAAACAATAGGATTGTTTTCACCAGTTACCCAAACTTCGCTGCGCTCAGCCAGACTCCAGGCGCCTGACAATCCTACTTTGTGAATGCGTTGTAGAAATACAGGTCATTGATCAAGGAAGATCATTTCATTTCATTTTTGTGCTGGAGGCGGTCGGCCACAAAAAAGACACGAAAGAAAATGAAGAAATATTTTACGAGCACGAAGCGCATGTGTGCAGGCCAGACTTCAGAACAAGAAGCACCAATTTCAACGACATCCACAAATGAGAAATCCGAGATCGATTGAACTTTTTTTTAAAGTCAGCGAGGACTGCGCCTGTTGCATGAAATGTTCAACTGTGCTGAAAGTTCAGCAAGGAACTTCGTCAAATTTAAAGGTAAGCTCTACTTTAAATTGATGTCAATATAGCTCGAAATCCAAACGATTGACTGACACATAGTAATTTATTCAACATATACTTCTTTCAATTCAATTGGTAAACTTGTCTAATAGATGCAATTATCTTTTTTTCTTGCTAGTAGGCCCTACTGCATGTTCTGCGCTTTTCCTCATAAAAATTTAGTCGTTTCCTTAAACATGCAATCCGTCCGAAGATTTTCATCAAAAGACATCATCCACCAACCTGTTATGGCAATAACTGCAAAACGTCTTGAGTGATTTCAACATACCGATAGGCATATTTCTGATTGCTGATTTGTAAATCGTCTGCCGCATAACCGCCAAATATGTGCATCTTGTGGCAACGGCATTCAATGTTGTTTACTTTGACACCTATGAGTTGCTCCTGCCACAACTATAAGCCGATGATAATCAAACTATGTGCCCAAAACTGCCGGTGCTGTCGTACAGTTGAGCCTATAATTTGGTTATCGAGGCACTCGTGAATGTCAGAGATATGGGAAAATGGCCGAGATTTTCGGACCAGTTTTTCCGGCAGCCTGCAAGGGGTCGGCCCGGAATCAATCCAACTGTTGACCAGGTTTCACGCCAGTAGCAACTCACTGGCATGCTGATGAGCAGAGGTGTTGCCACAACAAATTTTGCATAGGTACATCCAGCCCAATCACGCAACCCGCAACATTTTCCAGTGAACAGAGCTAAAATTTAGAAAATGTCCACAGTTGATTTGCGAGTTAATTAAGAGCATATCATTTTTTCAGTGAGAGAGTTATACTGTCTCATGTGTCAGACTGAATTGAATGAGGGTACATATATGCGTAAACTCGATCATGCATCACAGATTACGATGACACCATGATTCAGGGGCCACTCAAGTAGCAATCATAATAATTCAATTTTCTATGGCAATTCCATTCTGGCATGCAGGAGTGGGATTGTCTAAAAATTATTTTGAGATGCAAAGCTTTGTTTCTCTGAAAAGAAATAACTTATAGGATAATTTTACACAATTAACCTAAGTATATAATACATGAAGGCTAGCTGCTTATTGCTTTATCAACTGCTTTGTGAGACTTTCAGAAATAGTGGGTTTTGTTTTTGAAGCAACAATTAGTTGTTTTTTCGATAGCAATTAAAGTTTTCTTGGACTGCTCTTTCTATTAAAGCATAAGTTATTAGCAAGGGTTGCCAATAATTAGGACAATTCCCTCTCTGCCTCAAGCGTCACATTGTTGGTTGTACTATTTAGACAAGCAGTATGCTCGCATGCGCTTTGTATCTACATTCGAATAGGCCATAAATATCTTGCATCTTTTGTAAATAGCAACTTTATTAGAGACAGCTCAATAAGTCACGTAGGCCCACAGACGTGTCGGCATTGGTACATCCATTGTAGGCTGATATCGGCTAGGGTTTGTCTATCTGTAAAAGCTACGGCAATGCATCCTCATCACAAGATCGTGACAGTCAAAGCCATATGTCGGAGGCAATCAAGCGAAGACAACGGAGAAGCATTGTGGAGCAGTGTCAGAGAGACCCTCATCCAGGACCTAGCGGCCTACACTCAACCTGCAGATGGGAGTCACGTGTCCTCTGATCTACAAGAGGATTTTGAATCAGCACCCACCAGCACTGACTATCTGCTATCGGCTGAAAATGAGGGGGAAGCAGAAAGTGAAGAAGTGGTGATGGCCATGGAGTTTGACTGTTGGTCGAAGAAGGTTGTGAGAGGGAATCCACAACTTTCGGGAGACCACTTCCCACATAAGTTTCGGGACTCTTGGAAGAGACTATTTTTAAAATATAACACATCCCTTCCGAGCTCAGCCTCTATTGAGCGCATTTTCAGCTTTGGCTCGGATATTTTGAGGCCAAAAAGGGCGGCACTCACTGCCGCAAACTTTGAGGCCTTAGTGTTTATGAAGGGCAACCTCCATTTGTTAAGAGATGTGGCCTTTGATGAGTCTTGTGTCGTTTTGGATTTGGAGAAGGACTAAGAATCACTCGGTTCATGTATTGGGTGCATGCATGCACATGAAATTGTTACTGTAAACCTGGAGATATTCAATAGAATTTGGGTGCTTTGTATTTGTCTAATTGTGGCAGCGTACATGTACACTGAATGTTAGCTAGCATGTAAGGCAATTAGACAGAAAATTTTGTCCTCTAGGCAAATGCAACATTTGATAACTTTTTGCAATATTTTTATGTCATCTCTAGTTCAAGGTTGTGTATTGATGGAGTGCAAAGATATGAATTGAAATCCATTTAATCTCATAATCGAATTCGGAAAATCGGATAATCGCGAATCGGAACTTCATTTTCAAAATTTGAATCGGATAATCGGATTCGGAACTCCGATCTGGCTAATCGGATAATCGCTATTCGGAACTTCATTTTCCCGAATCGCGCCCACCTCTGCAAATTTTAAATGCGTAAATGGGTTCTGTGTAAATGGTGTAACATAACTGACTTTATGTGCAATAATAAAAAATGCACAGATGGATGCAAGCAGACACTCTTCCAAGCCAAAAATCATGCGATGAATTTTTACAATAATGCACTAAATAATTGACTGAATCTCATTTTCCTTTGAAATATATCCAATGACAGTTATCTATTAATTCAAAAGTTATAAAAGTAGTTTCTTCTAAATATAACTTGCATGTTCTTCCAGTCTATGTATAAAAATTTTGGATGTTCACTTCATCAATGTTCCTATTTTTATTGGTACTATTGTGGATATAAGAAGAATCATTATTTCAAGAAAGGGAGACAGAAATTTCTAATGGAAGAGCAAAAATAAAGGTTTAGCATTACCTACTGAGTTACGTGCATTATTTAAACCATAAATGCTAATAAATGCTGCTGAATTGCATGCATTTATTATAAATTCCAAAACATCATGCGATCCAAGAATTTCTAAACCTATGCTCTCCTGGCTCTGACAGTCGAAAAGCTGGGCAATGTTATTTTTAAAGAATAAACAAATTGCACGCTTTGATTTCTTCTCTTTCATTTATATTATTGTCATGCTGTTAACTGCGTTGCCTAAGCAGATTTTTTAATTTATAAATCGTGAAATGCTGTTATGCAAACGGAGAAACTGCAACAAACGTTCTACGAAAACTTAAGTCGGGCAACTAGCAGCCGTATCTGCTAGCACCGGTGCACTTCGTTTGTTAACCGGTGCAGCGTTCGGTTTCTAAACGAGCGAAAGTTATTCAAGTAATGGTGTAACGTGGTTTTCTTCGTCATTGTCAATTAAAATTTCAAGATATAGAAGACAAATGTTCAGATTTTAGAAATTCAATGCAAATTTTACAGAGCACTAAGAAAGTTCTGATAACGCTAAAGAATTGAAGCAAACTTGCATAGGTCTACATATTTTGCCAATGCTCAATATGCTCTCATCATACTTAACCCGGATGTCTTTATGATAGTTAAAGTGAAGTTTTCACTGTAAGATCACTCATTGACTAAGATATCAAATGAAATGAATTAATTTTAACTGAAATTATATAGTAAAACACCAATTTCATTTAGTCTCGAGAATTTAGGTGCACCGGTCCGAGAACCGGTGCAAGCAGAAGAACCGGTGTACCGCGCACATCCCTAATTAAGAGTACGAGAACACTGACCAAAGCTCATCAAGCTATGGTAGAAGTACAGTAGCAAACGCATATTTCAAACTTATGGAAATTTACAATACAAAGCATATTTCAAGAAAAGTATACAAGTATACATATAGATTTTCATATGAATGGTCGGTCTTCACGTACATTAGTAGATCAGCATAAAATCAAGCAATGAGCATGATCATAAGAAAGACAACATACATGAAAACTCAACAACTTGTAAAACGCGATTCATTAATGAGGTTGTAAACGGGATGAATGAGCGATGTCTAGGCTGGGAATGGACTTTAGGCATCTCCAATATTATCCGACATGTTGAACTCGATTAAGATGTAAGTGATGAAGACTGTCATTGTAGCTTTCGATTTCATCGAAAAATGGCAACGCACGGTTTGTCGGTGAATCCACAACGGAGTAAATGCGGTGAACACAACCACAGATAATTCGATGGCATCAACGTCTCAGTTTTTCTAGTTTTTTACTATTCGAAACACTCATGCCAGCGAAAGCAAGAGAGCAGCATTCTAGCACGTTGATAACGAATGCTAATGTTAAAAATATTTTTTAAAAAATTGTAAAATAATGATGATGTCAAATAGATAAATTACTATTTACAAAATTTAAAAATATTTCAATAAAAGTTAAAAAAATGTTAAGGTCCATTCACACCGCGTCGCGTCCGGTGTGAACAGCCCCATACGTTTGTTAAGGTTCTGCAGGAAAATTCTGAACGCGGTGTCAATTCGTGGTGAAATTCGGTGTGAATGGACCTTTATGGAATGCGGGTGGGACAACTGGAAAAGTTAAATTTCAGTTTCTTGAGGACGAATATTCGCTGACACGCTTTGAGACAAACAATGCCTGAGATCAGAGCTGTAGATGACGCCAAAAATCTTGAGTTCATTAACGACTTCAATATCAGGCGGATGGTAGAAATCTATACTTACCCTCTTCACATGCGTGTGCATCACTTTTGTCTTCTTGTTGATCGTGAGAAGTTGTGTACATGTATTTTGCATTGTTGCTGTGCGTTGGAGATTTCCTTGTCAACAAACAATTTTGCTTCATTGATATGTGGAATTGGAACTACATTTAGCACTTAATCAGCATATTTTGTCATCTGAATTGTTGAAGAAACAGATTGGATCGGAGCCACAAGGCTGGTGCTGCTGATGGGAAAGTCACTTGGAAACCTTAAGCAACGTAATATATATATTATGTGACTAAATAATTTCTTGACCACTTAGTCACGTTTTCACCAAAAGTTTCTGTTATAGAGTAGCGACTTTGCGACAAGAAATATTCAATTTAAGCTTAGTATCTAAGTTCTTTGAGCGATATATAAAGGCTAGAAAAATGTTCTCTACATATCGCAACAACATTTCTGTCGTTTCATCTCAAAAGAAGCATTTGAATGAATTAACTAAAAAACAACGTTGAAACACTGTAAATATCAATAGTGATTACAATCGCATTTAATTTGGTGATTAACTTGTCTCGCATGCACAAAATTACGTTGTCAACATGATTTGGAATGAAATAATCATAATTTTTGAATAGCTACAACTAGCAAATTGTCAAATATCAAAATCGACAATCGTCAAGCCCCTTTGTGAAAATCAAACACTTGGTAAACTTCGGTTGAATATTACGAGGTTCCCACGATCTCTACCTCATCAAAAACACAAAGTTAGAAATGCAAACAGTTAATATTGAACTTCTTAATAAAAAGAGACATGTGAATTTACAATATTTGTTTTGTTGAGATTATTTGCAGTACTTATCATTGCTTTTATCTGACTGGACGACAGTTAACATGTTATCGTTCAAGTTGATTGTCAATTAAGTTGTAGAGCAGCATGTCACAATTAAAGATTCCTCAATGTCAGATCATTTCTTTTCTGAATTATCAACATCTTCAAATCTTATCTACCACTGCACAACTCGACTTTTGTAAAGAATAATTCTGATTCCCGTGTCTTCATTAGTTTATATAGGAGACGTAAATTTTGACAAACAATGATCAGTCCAAATACGAGTTAAGATGACTCTTATTTGATGAAGACTTTGATTATCGGTGTATGCGAGTCGCAAAATTGACAATATTAATAACTTTTAAGTGGTGATTGAAATTCTGGATTGAGTATATTCAAGCAAAATTCAAAGTTTTTCATAAATTTACGTGAACTGCTATAATTGCGCTTCCAAATTACGATTTATTCAAATCCAGTATTTTCTTCCGCATGAAAATGTCAGTTTATTCGAGTCTATTTTTTAAGGAGCACACCATCAATGCAATTCTGAATGACACCAGATAGTAATTTATGCAGCATCCGCTATGGAGAGTGCATGCTCGAAACAATTCATTTATCAACATTTATTATTAGCCGAAAGAAGAACAATTTGTTTCATTTCTCACAAACTTTGCCATCTCTGTTGAACTTGAGATACATTTTCGATCTATAATTGATCAATATACTTTTGCCCGCATATACAGAAAATCCATACTCAACATCAAAACCTTCTGTTGTGATGATGCGGTACAATAGACGGAATATATTTCTATCTGCCCTAACATCAGATCTATGTGTGCTGCTATAAGTGCGACAGGATGAATTTTTATACTAAATTGTAAATATATGAGGGCTACTGAATCTTGCTTTTAATTACATTACTATGATCAATAGAAAAGAATGTCATCACATCAAATATCTCCATAAAATCACTTTTCACAAACTCAAAATCTGGCCAGATTTGGAAAAACTCCGGCTCCTGCCAGATTTATAAAAAATGCAAATATTCCGGCCGGTGCGTCTCTAATGTATATCCTGCATCAAATAGAACGATGGAACTGGCTATCATGAAAAGTGAGCAACAGTTAAGTAGAGGAAAATGAAATTACTGTTTTTTTTTAATATCAGAGCTTCGTTTAAGAACATGACAACAAATATAAAATGCAAGCATCATAAGCAGGAGGAAGCAAACTGAAAAACTATGGCTCCAATTTACATAGATAGACAATCCATCGATTACCGTTCATAGCTGAATATAAAGAAAAATTTGCAATGCATTTTCCAAGTCTTCACTTTAATAGCTAAGTTAAGTTAGAAGCTAGGCAGTCTTGAGAAATAAAGATTGGGATATCTGTGTCACAGTCAAATAAATAATATATGTAGAACCAAAACTAGAGAAATTATTGTAACCTAGCGAATTAATGGTAACACTTTCACTATAAAATTTACTATAGAACATGACATTCGGTCGATACAAAACTTTCAGGCTTCTAAGTCTGGCTGAAGATGTTGATGAATAATTGCTCATATAAGCTGCTAAATACATCAGCGGGTAAGAGTTACCGATTGAATATGCTACATTATGACTCCAATTTGCCGATTTGGCAAACGGAGAGTGTCTATGAAAACCACCCATCTAGGCCTCCGACCAGATCACCGGATCAACAGGATCATGATCCGATCCGATGGCACCGGAACGGATCCGGATCAAAATATTTATTTATCGCATCGGATCCGTATCATATCCCTGATCGGATCCGTTGATCCGGTAAAAAGCTGAGATATGATTTGTAGATATCAGCCTTAATTGCGGTTACATAAAAAATTAATACGATGTAATCAACAATGTAATATATATATATATATATATATATATATATATATATATATATATATATATATATATGAATATAAAATCCGAGAAGCCTCAAATTTGATGCAATGGAACAAACAGCGACAGTTATCCAATGGTTCAGCAATATACCAGAAAAAAAGAATTAGAAATTTATAAAATTCGACATTGTTGAATTTTATCCCTCAATCTTTGAATAATTGCTTTTAGATAGCATCAACTTTGGTGAAGAATTTACACATCTCTCCGAGAAAGAAATCGAAACGGGAAAACAATGGCTCCTTTGATGTCACAATGGGAAGCTTTGATGGTGCAGAAATTTGTGAATTGGTGGGTCTTTACCATTTGCATGAGTTGAGCAATCGCTTTGGAAAAGACAACATTGGTCTCTTCAGAGATGACGGATTAGCTATTCTTAGGAATGCTTCCGGGCCATCCGCTGATAAAGAAAAAAAGGAAATGATAAAAATCTTTCAAAACCATGAATCAAAAATTACTGTTGAATGTAATATCAAATTAACCGACTTTTTGGACGTATGCTTCGATCTACAAAGTAGAAAGTATAAACCGTATAATAAACCAAATCAAAACGCAATTTATTTCAACGTGAAATCAAATCACCCACCTATGATTATCAAAGAAATCCCAAACATGATCGAAAGCAGACTATCGAATCTATCTTGCGATGCTGAAGAATTCAACCTGGCAAAACCATTTTATCAAAGAGCACTGACCAGAAGTGGTTTTAAAAAAGAACTTTGCTTCAGGGAGGCGGAGTCCTATCATTTTAATCGGACTCCGACTCTGGAGGTTGATAGGACTCCAACTCCGGGTGGCAAGTATATATAGTCAAGTTTTTTTTAAAAAAAATGGCAACCTACATCATAGATCATTATAGGCTTGCCTGAACCTATCTTTAGTGATCATTGCTGTATCAATTATCAATCATTTTCGATGAAAGTTTATCAAATGTCGCTTTAAGTCGGATGCATGCGACTCGGATCCCCCAATTTTGTTGATGTGTGCTTCATGCGTTTCCTTCAGTCTCTAAACAGGCAGGAAAATCCCTCCTCATCCTCCAAAAAATATGAGTTCACTTTCGATTTTAATATGTGCTTTGGAGGAGCCATCACACACGACTAACGTATGGGTAAGAGGCAATGTTCTCAAACAAACTAGTATTTCATTTTTGTCACTGATATGACCTTTGCGTAGATGTGATCGAGACTAGGAAGGCTTGTCTTCTCTACTAAATCATCGAGTGAAAGACAATCCTTTTTTCACTATCACAGTTCATTCCCTCAACTATTACAAGCTTTGCACGCAGCAGTGTCTCTGTACTTTTGCTTGACGGAGAAAGTTGACAGTGACAGCTATGCGCGAGGATAGGTAATTTGTTTGTATTTTATTTCGGGTCTATCATTTGATAGGACTCCGACTCCAGCATAAATGACAGGACTCCGGGACTCCGCATCCCTGCCTTGCTTCCAAGAAAACAAAACATAAAATAGAAGAAAGAGAAAGGTTCAATCCCCATACTCCTTAAATGTAAAAACAAACGTCGGCAAACGTTTTTTGAATTTGATCAGTCAACACTTTCATCAACAACATAAGTATCACAAACTTTTTAACAAGAATACTGGTAAAGTCAACTATTGTTGCATGCCTACTATGGGCAACATCATTAAAAATCATGATTCAAGAATTCTGAACAATGTAAGAAGTAATAAAAATAACAATATCAACAATAAATGCATAAATGCAACTACAAAACTAAACAACTGTGCCCCCTGGACGGAAACTGTCTTCAAAAAAAATGTGTGGCTTACTAAGCAACAGTCACATCCGACCAAAATGAAAAAGCATATGTCGGTCAACGCGACAATGAAATTAAAGAAAGGTACCACAATCACAAAAAGTCGTCTACAAATATTAGATACAAAAATGAAACTGCTTTGTCAAAATATATTTGGGATCTAAACGATATAAAGATTATGAAATCAAATGGAAGATACTTCAACGCAAGTGTTAAAATTTTAAATCTCTCTTACTCAGGATCCCTCAGCTTCTTTCAGTTAGAAACGTATTCAACACACTTCAATTTTCGGAATATAGTGTGGAGTTATTGTTACAGGTTCTGTTCTTCTACTTCATATTCAGGGTGTTTCAATTGATCTGGCCGATTTTTTTGGCTTATGCAATCTTTTTGAAAAGTGGTGTAATTAGTCATTTCTTCTACCTAAAACAGTAGCTATGTCACCGCATGAATTGTTCTCGCAAGTAATGTGTAAATGAATCCGCTGCGTGTGAACAGACTTCATAACGGTGATGCAGTCTGCTAGTGTGTGCGAGTTTCATACAGTTTCAATCAGATGGAGTACAAAGATTTGAAGAACGTTGACATAGCCACAATCGTTTTATCACTATTCATTGCGAGAAAGCTCGACGGATGTTTCAAGAAGAAAATGATAAAGAACTGCTACTTTGTTCGAACTCCACGACAATGGAAGGATCGCTTCATGGAAACTCTGTCACTTCATCCTCGCTCGCATGCCAGTAACCAGCTTAGTCGCCGTGAGTGTGATGAGAAAAAAGACGAAGTCCTCGTTGCGTTTGCAGATGAACCAACTACATCACAGCCTAAAGTTGTACAACAATGTCAGGTGTCACCAGCCACATTGATTCGGATATTAAAAGAAGACTGCCTCCGTCCATGGAAGTTCAAGCCTGCGCAAGAGCCAAACAGATGATTTTGTTATGCGCAGTTTTTTTCTGAGATTATCTTGGAGAGAAATCGCAGAGAACGTAGCCCTGGTAGCCTGATCTGTTCGCGACTGAATTCTGGCTGTGGGGTGATGTACGACGCCGTCTTTTCAGTGATCCTCGACCTCGAGCGCTTAAGAACGAAGCTGGTGGTCAATATACGCGAGATCGACACTGTTGTGATCAGGCGAGCATATGACTCCTTCATTCGCCGTTGTGCTGTTTGTGTCGAACAGGAGGGTAGACATATTGAACAACTCTCGTGGCTTGTGTATTCATTATCTATTTGCATACTTAAAATGTATAGAGTACACTTCGTTTTCATTGTAATTTGTCTTATCCTTCCTTGCACATGCTCAAAATGGTATGAAAAATCAGCCAGATCAACTGAAACACCCTGTATATTCATATTTTGTTACAATTTGCGCAGCTCAACTTCGATATAGATAAACTGCATCTTGAAACACATTTTTAGAAAGCAAGGTTTTTATTTCTAGCAATATGAACTGAATTTGTGAAGAAAAATATGGATAATACTTTAATTAAAGAAAATTAAATCAATCTTTCGATGCACAGATAATAATTAGCTTTTGCAATCAAAAAATATAATGATCTGTAAATACTTTTTTTATCAAAGTCAGTAAAATATGCTTTATCTGGAGATGAACTCAAGCAATCAAATATTGCATAAAATACGATAAAGAATTCGGTTCAGAAAGGAAGAGCACCTTTGTAGGTATTATTGTATTGTGCCTAAATCGCTGGACAAAATATATTTGCTTCTTCAGGACAAGGAGCAACTCCAATAATAACTGAAAAAATTGAAACATTTCAAGCATGTCGCAGCGCTTTAGCGAAGAAAACATTTTTGACTTGACTTAACTAAGCATGCAGGGATATTTTTTCAACAGGTACACAACATTAGACTGGCAATGCAACCTGATATCCCGATAATCAGGAGCTGGCACTAAACATGCACTTTTTTTGTTTTCTGTGCTGAAAGCATGAAAGCCAACGATCATATGCAGCGACTATGAGGGAACTATTTTGTTTGAATTTACATTTGACGCATGCAAATATGCACAAAAATTTGAATTCTTTAGGAAACTATCGAATTTACGCACATGAAACCCTTGGCATCCCTGAAGCTTCGCCAAAATTGTCAGTGACTAATTCATGGCACGTAAAATATTCCACAACTCTGTAAATCCTCTCCAAAACATTGTCTCCCTCCTTTTTAGAATAGCATCCTTATGTCTTTGTAAATACATCTTCATATTTGCTGTTTGAAGAATTTGCGGGCATAATGACGCAAAGTTTGTGTTGTTTTTCCACGATAGGAGGATTACTAGTTTGATAGAAGTTATTTAAGTGCGGGTACGACAAGGACTTTACTTTACAAATGTTAGTTAAACTTCAATGACTCATTGAGCATGTCGTACATGCAAATTCATATTTATGCGGCTGGACAACATCTGTTCTTTGATATTCCTTTGAAGTTGCCTACATCATCATATGAAAAGTACAGTATATAGTAGTCTACATTATCAATTTAATGTATGCCACGAAGTGTCCTATTCAAACACATGGAAGTCTCAGAACTTCGGCTGCTTTTGTGATATAAACATAAGAGGAATACATTAATTTATTTATTTATATCCTTGACAACGACCTGAATAATGATTCACCCGGGTTTCAAGTGATCATGTCGGGGAAAAATCAGTTGATGTGAGTATAAGTACTTCAAAACAACAAATTAGAAGTTTCAGCGTTTGAGAAAGCAATGAAGCGATTTTCGGGATTTGCAATGCAAATTATTGTCAAATGCCAACATATTCGCCTCCTTACCTACTCGCAACACATGTGAGACGAAAAAACAATCATCTCTCAAAAGGATTAAAATCTTTCTGTATAGAAAGAGCTACCTACTTTCTTTGAAAATGTGACCACAGCTGTCAAATTTTCTCAAATGTTTTTTGATGATTGAATTTCCACACATGTACATTCTATATGTGCTGCTAACATTGAGCAACAATAAATTCATTTGATTCCTTAACAAGCAAAGGGTTTAGCAAACATTTGGATGAAAGAACCTTAATCAATTTCAAATCGCAAATTATATTCAATCGTACGCTTGCATACAACAATCAATAAGACTGCAGAAAGGAAATAGCTTGGTTTTTAGCCTGACAGATAAATCATTATTTTCTCAAATCCCAAATGCCTTTTCGCATTTCGAAAGAGCCTTTGAAGAATTAGGAATTTTCTTTTTCCCCTTATCAGAGTGGACTGCATATATTTACAATGTAAAGGCAAAAATAAGGAATCAAATTACATGCCATAAATCAAATGTACCCAACTCTCCCAAAACACGTCCAGAAAATATCAATAGTTAATAATTGTATCTATTCGCAATAATCCGATTTGCATTGTGAAATTCAACTCACATTAAGAAATCTTGAACCTCCTCTTCTTCTTTCTTCCGCCAATGATGTTTCCCAGATATTCAGATGTCCATTTTGAGCTCTCATAAACTTTCCGCTTAGGTTGCTGAAAATGTGTAATATATTGTTTCAAGGAGGCACAGGTACATGTAATTCGAAGCTAAGAATCTAGACTCAAATTTTCGCCAGATGGTTTTGTAGATTGGATGTAGTCCAAACATTTATGAAGGAATAAGTATTGCAAGCATGAGTATAACCTACATATTCAAAAGCCAGCTGAGGAATGTTGATATGCAACTCAGTTTACCGGTATACAATCCACGAAATAAGATAATAAATGCATTTGTAGTCAGCAGAAGTTAACTGTGATTACATGGCTTAGCGGCTAAAATTAAGGGCTAGCATTTAAGAGGTACTTGTTTCAAATCTAAACACAAATAATTTCTGGAGAAAAATCATTGGAAGGAAATGACTGTGAGACCCACGCCTCAAGCATCCCATCATCCAAGAAAATATAGATCCTCTTGCTGTGTCTTGCTCCAGTGTAGTGCTGCAAGGGACCGGAAACACGCACAGATTCAACATGACTATAGACTTTAATCGTCTTAATTTTCTTAGTTCTTACGTAATTATTCTAGACCAATGATTTCAAACGAGCTAGCTCTTACTAATGCATGTAAACTTAACTTTGAGTTTGAATACAAGATAGATGCAACACATCTTTAACGTGTGCATTTTGATACATGAGCCTCTTATTTGTGTGAGAGCCAGCATTTCTAGCTAGTGCCTGCTCGGTGGTAAATAGGCGAAGCCGATAATTCTGTCACGCAGTAATTGTATATGCATCAAGCATTATAACTCAATTTACATGTACGAGAGGAAGCTCTTCTTAAAGTCTTAAAGAAGAATACGTAGCAGCTGGTATTTGACAAACATTGATTCTGCTATGATTCTACCTAAATCAGCTTTCTAATGAATAGTGGTAGCAAAAATGGCTAAAGAAGCATTTGAGAATGCAAACATTTTTATGGCTGTATATTTTGATGCTAGGTGGAATCCAAAGAGTAGTGTTTCAATATATCTTTCTCTATAACCCCGGAGCTTTGTTGTGAAATGCATCACTTTAATAAATTAAATAATAAGTAATAATAATAATAAATTTAATTATATGTTTCTGTTTTTGCTTGATGCATTTGTTAATAAAATCAAGTAAATTAATGAATTTCCGCTTGGCAAGCTGGTCTAGTTAAAAAGCAAACATTATCTTTTTCTGAATGACAATGACAGACAAGTTCCTTGACCTCTTTCCATAAATCACTTTTTTGATCTATGTAAATGTGCAAGAAGCAGCTGCTCATAAAAAAGTCATAATGTGTAGCAGCCAGTATTTGACAAACATAGATTCTGCTATGATTCTGCCTACATCTATTCTCTTAAAAATTGGCATTTTGGTTAGTGCATTAGAATTGTTAGAGATAAGTTTCTTCATCACTTGTACTACATGATTCTCACTCTGTGAGTTGCTGAAAGTGTACGAAGAAGTGTGATGAGCCATTAATAAATGCATGTAAGTTACACACCTAAAAATGTACATCACCTCATCGCCATGCTATGAGTTAGGGATCGGGAATCTTTTTAGCCAAGAGAGGCACAAAAGTAAAAAAAATCAAATGCAATTCCATGAATGCCAATTTTCAACATCGAATACTTCTACATGTAAATGGCTACATTTTAAACCGAATCCAAATTTTAAAGTATGATCGTGATAATTATCTGTATTTGTTCTTAAGCTATACGTCAGGCCACAGCATGATCTATATTTTATTCTATATTCTTGCGGTATGCAGAAAAATATACAAAATTCCGAAAGCTCAATACAACACAATTAAGTTTAAGCACTTTCTGGTTCTGCATAGTTTTTGCAGATAGCTTTGCAGACTGGCTGACAAACGCCAGGAGGCATCTGTTAAGCGTGATCGTAAGTTAATTTTGATGCTTTTCAGACGCGAGAGCGGCTGTTCACAAGCATAGATAGAGCCATGGACTTGGTTGACTCAGGCATGGTCAGTCCAGCAATGCTCACGCGCTGGAGTGTACAGGTTGCGGCTGGAAGCTCCATTATTAAGTATTTAATGCACACACTATCTAATTTAATTATGAAGTAAATAATCTACACATTTTGTGTGTGTAAAAATTCGATTTAATTGTTTCCCTGATTTCAAATGACGTTTGCGAAGAGCTTCAAAAGATAAGACAATTATTCAGCACTCATTGTATTTTCAGTCAATAAAGAAATCTGAGCCAAGATTCATCAGTGACTCACCTAAAGAGTCAGATCAGGCTCGCGAGGGATAGTTCCGGCTCCTGCAATAAATTATAATAACTCCAACATTTAGACTTTCTAAGGCAAAAAGTAGAAAATTAAGCATTTCTTCAGTATGTCGTCATATCTTCTTACTTATCATTGTTTTCGTAAATGAATACCTTGATGTGAAACATTAAGTGATATTAACAATCGCGTGGAACTCCTCGCCATGTTCTTCTTCTGTCATTGATTCATTCTATGGAAGAAACTTCTCAAATATCAGTTGTGACTCTCATGAAGTGACAGGAACTGCCTGTATACTAATGTAAGAGTTAATAAACATGCAAGTAAATTTACACATAAAATTAATCAGTTTTACTGAGTTGCAAGTCAATATTCATATGGCCGTTGACATTTGACATAAATTACCCTGAGAAAGAATCAAGTCATTTCACGTCTTCATTTGCTGTGGAAAAATTTTGAGGACGTGTTTGTTGCATGAGCAAGGCGCTTCGTGTGGTATAGTTTTACATATCAATGAAGTTCTTCTTCTAAAACAGATGTATGATTCGATTATGGTAGTGTTGGTACACATTAGCATTTGTTTGATGATGTCATATTGTCTTTAACGTTTGTTATATTACACAATACGACATTATGAGGATCCTTGAAAATTCGAAACGAAACAAACCAGGTCGAGTACCGAAGAAAAGAATTGCACCCAAGTTTCATCTGCAAAAGAACATATTTGATAATCGAAGACCAGTCATTTAATTTTACTTGCAAATCTACGATCAAGACATAGTCAGATGAGCCATGTTTCATAGCATTGCTAATTTTATCAACTGCATCGCACACTATTTTGTTTTTGCATGTTCTAGATAAAGAGTTTATCATTCTTCAACTTAAGAATGAAGTTGATCGAGTTATTGAATTACTTAGAAATTCATTTTTTGCATTGCAAAAAATTCCCAATACCTACTTATCACAGCAAGTGTCACTCAAAAGTGGAAGAAAATAGCGTCTTGCTAAAAATATACTTTAAAAAAAGCCATTGAATGGGAATTTTACAATTGGCCACTGAAGAACGACATTTCATAACATTGCAAGATAATACACATATACAATCAATTAGAAATTTTCACAAAATAAGAAGATTTGAATGTTATTTAACTCCACTAGGAGAACAACTTGCCCATCTCAAATTGAAAGGCTCTTTTGTTAATTGATAATTAACATTTTCAAGGCAACATAAAGAATGCAAATCACTCGATTATTTAATTTAGTTCATTAATTCAGTTCAGCCCGCCGGTAATAAAATAAGTGGTCTTTGATGGTTATTCGATATCTATGTAAGTTTCTGACAACAAGAAAACGTCATCACGATATTGAATTGGCAATGAGATAATGCTGCATTGATTTCAAATTGCTACTTGCATAGATAGCTGTCTCGGGCAAGCTGTTATTAAATAGCATTTCTTCACAATTCAGTACAAAATTCATTTCTGTCTATGCGAGATGAATTATCCTGGCTTCAGTTATGAAGAAATCGCTTATGTTGTGTCATGTTCTATTGTGTTTGATAATTGCGAAGCAGCACGAAGAGCATTCAATGAAAAATATAGAAAAGAAGCCCCACCTGTGAGAACCATTCGAGATTGGAGAATGCGGTTTAATCAAACTCTTAGTGTGCTTCCTATGAAGCATTCTGGTGGTCCTGGTAAGAGTCGACTATCTGAAGAAAAACAAAAAGAAATTGTTGATGCGTTTGGAGACAATCCGTGTAATTCACAGCGGAAAGTTGCGGCGCAGCTCGACACGCCCCAATCATCGGTGCAAAGAGTATTATGCAATAATAAGATTAAACCATTCAAATTTAGTCGAGTGCAAGAACTGAAGGAAATGGATTTCGAGCCTCGGTTGAATTTCTGCCGCACCGTTTTGCAGATGAACAACGAAAATCCTGGCTGGTATCGAAAGATTGCATTTTTAGTGATGAAGCAGTTTTTCATTTAAATGGACAAGTAAATCTGCATCATTGTTTTTATTATGCAATGGAGAACTCACATAAGACATGCGCAAAGCCCCTCAAATCTCCATCAATTTGGTTTTGGGCAATGATTACTTCTGACTATGGCCTTGTTCATCAAGTCATTGATGGAACAGTAACTAGTGAAAATTATTGTGATCCTCTTCAACAAACTGTTATCCCACTCCTTCGGAGAAAGCGGACATTGATTTACCAACAAGACGGAGCTCCGGCTCATTTCAGTCACGCTGCAAGAGCACTGCTGAACAAAAATCTTCAAGATCGCTGGATTGGTAGAGGTGGTCCACGGAATTGGCCATCTCGTAGTCCTGACTTAGCGATGAACGATTTTTGATTATGGGGATACGCCCGGGATCATATCTACAAATCTCCAAGGCCAGAATCCATACATGAGCTGAGAGATCGAATTGAAACAGTGTTGGATTCCATTGACAAGCCTACGATAAGACGCGTGTACACCAATTTCTTCAAGCGCTGTGAAGCATGTGTATCAGTACAGGGGCTCATTTCGAACACTTGTTGTGACTTCGTGAGCAGAAAATGATTCTAACTTTGTTAATAATACATTTTTGCAAGTTTTTGGAATATATGCTAATAAATAGCAATACCTATGTCTAAACGCCATTCATTTTATTACCGGCGGGCTGAACTGAATCACCCTGTACATGTACAGTACATGTAGATATCTTTAAATCTGTTCAAGTTTCCTGTATACAATGTCCACGACAAAATTAATAGAATACTTCAAAGTAACTCAAATGTAATAAATAGTAGCTTTGATTGCCAATGCAGTGGATGCAATAAGAAGTATAAACATTATGGTTTCCGAAATCATGCAGCACGTAATGTCACTTGCAATGATTTTGCTCTGAGTAAGCGAAATTAAGTCTTGTTTGAAAAGTAGGGGATCCAACGGTAATGCCAAATTTAGCTTTTTCGTCAAATGAACTATTTTCGCCTCTGATATTTTTGGCATTCTAGGTCTCTGAAGCACGACAATGTCGATGTGAAAGAAGTAGCTTCTTTGTATGTGAACGGTTCAACATAAGATGCAATGTAATCCGCACAAAGCACAGCATCTCTTTGACGCAGTAACAGCTGTAGCTACTGATTGTTTTGGTATTTTGTGTAGACTTGTTAATCGAGATGTTTCCCTTACAACCATCGATTGTAAGACTTGAGTTTGAACCAATGACTTTAATTTATCGCTTGAACGCACTTGGTTTGAAAGTATTACATCTCCGCTTTTTGTAATTTTCTCTGTATTTGAATTCGCATTATTTGAAATTAAAAACTTATAATTCAGTCATATCTCCTACTCGTACGCTTGAGCTATGCTTGTGTTAGTATGTAGTGGCTACCAATTGTGACAATCTTATATCCAGTCCATCAGCAACCAGGTAACTCAGTGTGTTGATAGCCTCTATCGTGCCAGCAGTTATCGCACACCACAATTTATTTCTATATCTACGAGTCTACTATCTGTTCATTGATAAATGGCTGTGGCCATATGTAGGCAGATGCACCACAAACACATGGAACGGGTTGAAAAGACTGTCAAGAAACGTCTGGTTGGAAAACTCACTGTCGAGTTACAGTTGCTCTTCGCTATCGATGTAACTTCAGTAAGGATACAAATTAATAAAGACAGATGCTGCATGTTTAGGTAGAAGCAGTTCTGTGCGAAGATGGGTGCGCAGCAAAACATAAATCGTCTCCAGAAGGGCATTCAGAGCTAAAGCACTCACGGGCTATTATGTGAGATTAGATCGTACACGCATTCTTTTCTAAATGTACTTTCGAATTAATTAATGTTGATGGACATTTTGAGAAATGAAGCAATAAGATGAATACGAATTACGAAGACAAAACATGCTTATCGCTGCTGTACAGGTATTTAAGTTTTGTTCCAATCCAGTGTGTATTTCCTATTGAGTAATGTTTACATAAATTTACCACTGCCGTGCATATTTCATTGGTTGAACTTCTATTTCACAACAAGCTTGACTCAATCTGAATCGCAAATATATTCTTATTTTTACGAATTCACAGTCTTCCCACGCGATCAGAACGTTGAGAATTTTTAAAACTCTTCTCCCTTAATATTATTCTTCAAAATCATGCAAATGGCACAGCGACGTCCACGATAATTTAAATTGTTATTTGAAGTGTTCTCCAAAGCGTCACACTTCGATAACAGAATTTCATATCAAATAATTTAATTTTTCCGTTTGGACTGCTCTTCAAAAGTCACCCTAGCAAAAACTCGACAACGCACACATACAGCGCTCATAGCTAACGTCATACACTGAAGTAGACCTGATTGGCATCTCACAACTCCTCCGGCTAGCCAAGCATTAGACATAATTTCATTTCAAAAGTTCCAGGTCACACTTGTGTGTAGGAAAGAGACATGAACAGACACTGTGTTGCTCATCACACCAAGGAAATGGGGCACTAAAGAAATTACCAACGATTGAACAACAAATGCGACTGTAAAACGTCAAAATTGATGTGCAACCTGCAGGAAATAGACATTCGATGTGATTCTCAACTAATGCTTTAAAACAAAGCAAGAATAGCTACCTCCAGCTAGGAGCCTGTTTCAATGACCATGAACTGAGATCTGATAACATGTTTCAAAATTGTCGCTGCGGGTTTTTTGAGTTTTGAGCTCAGTCGGCTTCGATCGCTTTTTAAAAAGCCGAGGCTTCAGATTGGTTACGTTTCCTTTTGAAATGTTCAATTCAACGTCCGTGTACATTGAAGCTTATGTTGCATTGTGTTGCTTTATGACACACACTGCTCTGGACATGTACAGTGCTCTGTGCAATATCTATATGTGTATAATCATGTAGGCCTAGCCTACATTAAACTTGACCAGGAAATAGCAAAAATGGGCGGTGAACAATGATCATTGCTTTCTAGAATACGCAATAGATTCTATAATCATTCAATCACTGGATTTATCCAAGCCAGTGATAGAATGATAAGTGATAGGAATGCATTTTGATTGAAAAGTTCAATGCATAATATCATGAAGTCCAAAAATCATCTATACAGTTCTTATTTCGTGCACGTCATTTTGAATTATCAACCCCTCATCGATGGATTGAAAGAAGAACCTTCATTGAATTGACATCCCAAAGTCGCAAATCTGACGATTAACGATTTTTGGCTCTGGTGTTATAGCAGCGTCCATTTACGACTCGAACTTGCGATAGGAGTTGTGGACTTTTTGAATAATCATGATATTCGTTGTGTAGGAAGGTGCTCTTTGAAAACTAAGCCGACTTTATCGCTCAAATGACGACTGCCGCATTGAAAACTTCTGTAGAAATTTGCATCCTTTCTTTTGAATTACATTTATGATTCAAGATCAATTTCGATTTTCCCGTTTTCTCAATGGACTTATGGATTACTGAGATAAAACCTTTCAAATAGTGGCCCGGAAAAGTGAGAACATGCATGTAATATAAGATATAGAATATACAGTGTATTAATTAATTACTTAGCACGTCGTTTATCAATGATAGCACAAAAATTGCACCTAAGAGGGCAGTATGATTAACTTTTGATAATACAAAATAGTACAATTTTTCTAATGCAAATCAATTTGATTATTCGATTACCAAAAATTCAATCAAAAATTTTCTGAGAAATGAATAATATTTCACAGAAAAAATTAGCAGAACCGAAGTCGCATTGACTGTTTTCGCTTCCTTACATTGCAGTATATAGGCAGCAATACGTCATGAAATAAAAATATTTACATTATTGTGCTTCTGTGATGTTGCCACCACATTCAGCTGATCGAATTGGTTTAGACCATAACCCTACTGAATTTTGAATCAAAGGATACTGATCAATCAACGAATCAAAGCGACTGAGAAATTTGATCAAAACAGAGAAAAATTTCATTTCTATAATTCAACATGTGAAACATGAAATGTAATTCATCTGCTCCTTAGGCAATCACATAATCAAATCACACTGGTGAAAAATTGCATGAAAGATGTAGATAAACATGCCTCAAACTTGAAAGGTCATAAGAGGCACTCCTCTCATTAAAGAGAATTATAAGAAAATGCCAACTTGTAGGATATCAAACATTGCTACACGACCTTTCAATGAAGTTAATCGCAAGAGTCATCTAAAATTCTTCACAAGCGTAGAAAATAAAATTTCAATTCGTCAAGAAAATATATCTGGGCATATATTGATCATCGCTATTCATCAATGATTGTCAGACTCGGAAATTCTTCGTGACAAGCAGTATCACTGCATATTAGATGTCTATCATCGTCAGAATCTCTGGCATGGCACCAAGTAGAAATTAAATCAAATTCGTTCTGTTTCAATCATGAATTTCAAGATAAAATTGAAAAATTAATTATTTATCAGCGTTAGTCACTCGTGTCGTGTGGAATTCCTAACTTAAACGAAGGGATATTGTAAATTACAAAATTAACGCGACTGCCGAGCGACAAACGCCTATAATTACTTTCCAGGTAGAAATCCATCCAAGTGCTTTATTGAATTAATCATACAAATGTAGAATCAGTGATGACCGACGATTTTATGAAGAAATTATGTTGTGAAGGAAAGGAAATCACATAACAAGGCGATCAACATGCGCTGTTATAAAGGAACTAAATTCATGAAAGAATTATCGACGGTCGGGAATGAACACGCAATTATGCATCATGCATCCTCTAAAGAGAAAATCAAAAATTGAACAAATGGACATGAAAAATTGGCTTGTCAACTAAATTTGCAGACAATGAGCTTTTCACGCATAAACAGTGTTAAGTAAGGACATTGGAACTAAAAGTATCACCAGAATACTGAAAAATGTATACCCTGCCTTCTAAACTGAATTTAAAAATTCAATCTTTCCGGTACAATAAAACAACAAACAATTCAACATTTTTTGGTCTCAAACCCTTTTTGAATGGTGGAGCTAAGATAGAGAAGGTGGAAGTATAGTCTCAGGGATCGTTCACATACTAAATAACGCATAGAGGGCGTATGGGTGAGTTATTTTGGCCCAGCGTTTAAAGCCTGGTATCACTTTAATTCGGTTGGAGTGCTTCGGTCAAAATGTTACTTAGGAAACTATCATTCAAATAATTTTGCACGAAAATTTTTCCACTTAAATTAACAGTACTGTCAGGAAAACATCGTTGCTCATTGAACATTCTTATTCAAGAGTTGCTGTTCATTATTCTATTTGTTCAAGAATTTATGTTCATTATTCAATTTGTTCAGCTGTTGTTCATTAGTCAATTTGCTCAAAAGTTGTTGCTCATTATTCCATTTGTTCAGGAGTTGTTGTTTATTACTCCATTTGTTCAAAATCTGTTGTTCATTTCCCTACTTGTTTAAGAGTTGTTGTTCATTGCTCCATTTGCTCATAGGTTGACATTCATTATTCTATTTGTTCACGAGTTGTTGTTCATTATTCCACCTGTTCAAAATTAGCTGATCATTGCCCCATTTGTTCAAGGGTTGTTGTTCATTATTCCATTTCTTCAAGAGTTGTTGCTTATTGTTTATAAAGCAGGGATTGGACATTGCTAAATGCTAATGCTTCAATCAAGTAGATTTAGTCAATTAATTCATTGCGATCGACTCTTCAGATCAATCAATTGTTCAATTAGTTTTCCAGTCACATAATAATTGAAAATTTAAAAATGTTGTGAGCTTATGGCTTCGGATTAAATAGGTGCGAGAATTGTCCTGAACTATTATTAGCGACTTTCAACTTTGCCTGCTAGATCAGAGTTATTAGAAATCTGTTTATCCATCTTGTCATGAAGGGATCTAATTTTATCATTTGTTTATGCAATTTAAAACATTAATGAATTATAAGAATTTTTTAGACAAATTATGATTTGACGATCAGATTTTAAAAATTAAACTTGGATGTGGCGCCTTTGCTAACCTTCGTAGTTCGAAGGCATGAGGTGCTTGTTGGTGGATACCCTATCCAACTGTTAAGAGATGGCATGCATTTCATAAAGTATACACACCAAGAAGGAGAATTGCAAGTTATTTCTCACAACAGAAGAATGCAGATACTCTCTGAATTTTGAGAGCATCCAAAATAATCATTATTCTTTGACAGGGAGACAGCTCTCAAAAAAGAAAATCTGATGAATCTCACATACATCTGAGTAGCAATAAATGGTGATGATTCGATCTATAAATCAATATTCTCCATGCGTACAGTTGAAAAAAATCTTCGGACACATTATAATTATATTTAAATCACCGGACGCTTTGCAGTTCTCCTGCTTGATAACGTGCAAAACCAGCGCCACAAAATGCATTGGTAGTGCTAACTGCAGCTGTACTCTCCATACAATTAATCAATTCAGAATATCAATTATTTTTTTCTAATTCTTTAAGAAGAAGATGGAAGGAATAATAGGCGCTATATAAGAGGGGGTGGGTGGGTTTAGCTAACGTCATGATACCGTGATTGAGGTGGTGAGGATGGCTTAAAATTGTCGAGTTTAACCCTGCAAAATTATTGAACGACACCTTTGAGTTAAAAGAGTTGTCACACTTGTGAGGTGGACTCTAGATTCTCCCTCATCAATGATTATTTGGCTTGTGATTGGATTTGAGCGTTTTGCCTGCTAGTAGCTAACTCATCATCAACCACTAGGGGGTAAAATAGTGTTGACGAGTTCTTAGTTGCGAACCATCCAACCACAGTTCCAATGAAAGATCGTCGATTAAGTTCAGGCCTTACGTCCAGATATGAGTCAGAATGAGCTTAGATGTTAATCCTTTGTCATTATTTTGTATTTTTATTCACCATTGACCTACAAAGACGCACATTTGGTAAAAAGATAAATAGGAATGCATCATCCACGTCAGGCAAGAAGTTGAAAAACACGTCAAGAAACTAGTAACTTCGTCTAAATTATGATATCATGTTGCATGCATTAAATGTCTAATTAACTAATTGAAATGATTGCACAAAAAGATCAAATTATGTTCAAGAAATTGTTCAAGAGCGGCAACATCGCAATAGATAGCTTTGAAAATACATTTCCTTCACATAAATTCTTCACCTGAAATTTTAAAAAAAAATGGAATTATGGAGTCAAAATTGAGAGAAAAAGAAGCTAGATGAATTTTTTATTTGTTGAAAGTCATGAAGAAGAAAAATGTATATTGTATTTCTTCCTATTCCTTCTGAAAAATAGAGTACAAACCCCCTCGAAACGACAGCAGCATAACAGCGACACAACAAATTTTATGAAATTGACAACAGATATGGTGGAGAGAGATTCATCGAAATTCTTCAGGCATTGCAGGTATATATGCAAAGCTAATTTTGCTGCTTTGTATATGTCTGCCGATGCATCACTTTTCCAAGAATTTTAATGGTGAAGAGCAGCACTTTTATTGTGATTATGAAAATGCGATTCATACTGTGTATGAGTAGACTTCATTGCTAACATCAAACGTTTGCCATGAAACACATGAAACGAAGAACTATATTGGTTCTATGAATACACATGTAGATTGAAGCTCAATCATTCATTCGATAGCAAGAGTTTTGAAGCTAAGGTAAGCTCCAATGTCACTACAGTCTATGTCAAAATAGATTTTGTATAGTTCTTACGTGAAAGAATCCTGAGGAAGTTCCCTCTTGTGTGAACCGAATTGAAAGCATTCACTACAATCCACTTTCTTCGCTAAACTTCTTTTCTTGACTTGGTGTAGAATTGATCTCCTGCAAGCAACGGGTGGCGAAGGTAATAATCCAAAACTGAAGAGAAAAACGAAGGAAATACGATAGAGGTAGGATATTTGAATTGATGCAACAAAACATTTCGTTGTTGGTGAGATCCACCTTGGCTGATCTCAAAGTGTCAGCACCAAGACTACAAAATGTCAACACTCAACATACTCGTAAAATACATTTTTCTAACATCAGCTTTATCAGGTATTTTTCAGAATTGAAGACTTTTCATATCAATGAAACAACGCAACTTATTAGCATTCATGAAAATGCACCGGTACTACAACAGTTTTGTCCGCAGCTAAACCTTAACATTTTAGAGTAATCAATCATCATTGTGGAAAGTGCTTGATGAAGATCATGCCGACGGACGCATGCAGGAAAAATTGTAAAGTAAAAATTATCGCTGCTGCGCATACACGCAATCTTTAATCAAATAAGTGCACAGTATGCATGCAATGTCTTATCCAAATGCCCTTTGAAAATGTCTATATAATATAAAGTCATTCACAAATTATCATTATTCAAAGGAAAAGGAAACGTTTTCAGATAGCTTTTCAGATTTTCAGAAACGTTTCAGATAAATATTTATACTTTAATGAAAATTTTCTGCACAAGTATAATTAACATGATTATCGTGGATTAGAATTTTACTTCCAAGATTTTCTCATTTTGATGAATACTAATATCAGTCATGTGATTCATCTGAGGTGACCTATCGGAAATGAACATCTCTTAGGGGTGTATTGCGTGAAAATAACAAATTCATATTAAGCAACCTCGGAGGGCCCTGCTGGAATCCAGTCTGAAGCCGGAGGAGATTTTAGATTCAACTATACGATGAAAGAAACTTTTGATGCACCCGAGATCATGGGGTGAATTTCGCACCAATTAAGGAAAACATTGTGAAGATGAATGAATGCAAAAATTTGCAAAATATGTAGTATAAATACAAATAACAATATAAACAATAGTATGAAAACAAATACATGCTATTGTTAGTCATAATTCGCTTCACTTTTTGCACTTCCAAATCGAACGATTTCCAATCAGATGGAAGTTTAAAAAGTGAAGAAAATTCTGATTAACAATATCCAATAACATTGATTGATGAGTACTTGAGTTTAATTCTTTGATAGATTGGGGTCACATTTGTATCTGTTGATAACATTTTGAATGCCTCTACAATGATTAAGTTCGTTGAAAAATAAAATTTTAAAAAATGAGCTTTCATGAAGGGTCACTTGAGCATGGTAATTTTTTAAGTATGTTGTCGAAATGAAGTATTCTATTCTGATAATAACATTTTCCAAAATGAATGAAAAAGATGCAAAAGTGTGCATCCCTACGACGGTAGATGGCCTTCAGATCGAATAATTTGAATAAGTTTTCAATGCTTAAATCGAACCTTTAATTCAAGAAAGCAATAATATCAGTAGAAATTTCGATTCCTCGGGATTATGGAATAAATGTTTCAATCGTAATTCATTAATTATACATGCACAGTGTTCAGTAATATTGGCAAAACTCTATTGCCTTTATCTTAACTTATATATATTAGCCGTCATATTAAGCCCGAAATGTTTCTATAATTCGGTCAACGTGCGGATTTATCCGGATAATCTGCATCCCCTGGAACATCAAGTTATATTTCATCGAATTCTCATGTTGAAAGGAAGTACAATGCACACTTTACTACTTTGGTTATACCCCATACCAGGAAATGAAAAATTTGCGCAATGCGGAAAATCTTTACTTAATGTGAAATGATTGCTTTCGTAATGATGTCTGTAAACACTCTATGTTATGGTGGAGGGTAAATAAAACGTCTGTTACTGAGCAAATCATCCGCCGGAAGTAATGTATTGTAAGCTGGAAGATGACAATCGAAAGATGCGATTGCGCTCAAGGAGATGAGCTTTCTTAATTCAGTGATAGTGTTTGACTGATTTATCAATTATTCCCTAACACAAGTTTCCATGAAAAAAGCGAAATTCGAGCGACCCCGTGCGCCAACCTGTTCATGTTGCTTGCACATTTTGTATTATAGCCCTCATTTTAGCATCGAATTAAAATTTTGATGCCATTTTTTCTACAAGAAAGGTATTTTAAAAAAGTCGTTGCGAATGCACATTCTGTATTTGTCTCTTACAACACTAAAAGCAGAATTCCAACCACATTTAAATTCTTGACTAAAAAGCATCATACAAATCTCCAATTGTATTCTGATAAAGCCCAGTGGCTGCTATTCTAGACTCAATGTCAAATATATTCAAATAATTCAAATAAACTGAATGATAGACTATTCGCAATCAAGAATTTCGGCGCATGGCTCATCGTCTGAGAGTAAATGTTCGACAATGTGCATGCGAGTCTCCACATGGATTATGTCTCTGTGCTAAGACTGCCCTCATGATGATTTTTCAATTACATTCATACCTAAGCGTAGGCCGAAGACACAACAATGATGCAATCTTCCATCGAAGTTTAATTCTAATCATTAATGTAACTAGGCGGTCGAATACTTCAAGGACTAATTATCACAGGAAAATGTCAACTATTATCTCGTTTGATTAGAATCAGACCGTTAAAGGTAAAGGCTACAGGCAGACCGGTGGCGGTTACTGAAAATGCTATCGATTCCACCGCTGAAGTAACGCTACTTCTACTTAAATATCATCATCTTACACAGTACAGTAGCTATAAGGCTCTCCGTAAAGGACAAAATAGCAAACAGTTTCTCCCGAAAAGTTTTACTTCATTCAAAACATTATCAATGATAATTCACTTGATGACATTGGAAACGTTGATTGGAAAATATTTCATTCCGTTTCACCTTTTGTAAAATATTGCTTTAATCATTTAATTGTGAAATTCAAGAACTGATATGATTTTCATTGACGTTTTGAGAGCTGTTGAATTTTAAAGCTCTCAAAACTTTCAGAAATGTTAAAAACCCGCTCTAACCATATGAACAGTTTTGAGACAATTCGAAGTTGCACTTCGATTATTTTCACTCGACTATTATTTAGACTGTTTCATGGTCTTGTTGTTTAATTTGCTTCCAAGTGTTTAATTGCTCACAAATACTTCTAATTTGTTTTGACTTTATATAAATTTGAGCTTGAATTATGCAAGTTGAAAATGCAACATTTACATTGATTTTGAGGTGCCCAAAAATATTCGACTTTGTTGCCCGAAAATATGAAAGCACAATGAAGAAATAAGCTGACTGACATTTCTATTTCATCTTACAAATGAATCGATGCATATATCATCACGAGATACTGATTATAAAGTAAAAAGTAAAGCTAGAAATACAGGAATATGTAGACTAATAAATTGCAATAACGTTATTAATTGGCGAAAGTTTTGTGAGTTGTCACCATTTCTAAAATTGAGGGTGACTCAAAGGTCAGGTGTATGACGCGTGTGAGACGGTGTATGATATACGCAGTGAACCATAGCCCATGAAAGTCGAAGATCAGCAAAGAATGGTGACAGCAGAACGTAGAATGATCCGTTGCATGATGGGCGTATATTTGAAGGACATGTTCGCTTCTTCCATGCTTCTTGGAATAGAATACATGAAGGCCGTCTTGAAAAGGATCCACCTTAAATGGTTCGGTCATGTTCTCCAGAGACCTGAGTCAAGAGGGCGCATGGCATGGACCTACCGTGGCCAACACCGAGAGGCCGCCCTACGCCCTAATAAGAAACGGTACTTGCTGATTGCAAGGAGCTTGGCTTGAAGGAGAGTGATGGAGGAGAAAATCCATTGGGGAAAAAACCGTCCTTCCCTACGACAGTGGAGGGCGAAGTTAATCAATTCCGCTCGATAAATCGTGCGATGGAATCAATCGCGCGATTTTTTTTTGCTAAGTGACTGCTCATTGAAATTTGCTTGAAGAAAAAATTATCGTTCACTATTTGAGATAACTGCACTGAATAGAAGTGTGACATCTGCGTGTAACACATACGTGGGGGTAACACACACGTAGGTGGTGTACAGTGTGTAGCTAGCTATAGACAGAATTGTCGTGTGACACAATTATTCATACTCACACCATAGTAAATCTCTATGGGAATCCTTTGGGAGTTTCCACACATCACAGGAATGCCTAATTCTATGCATTAGCATTCAACTTGCTCGCATCGTACACGATTTATACAGTTGTGTTGCCAAGTAAAAGGAGGTCCCTTTTTGATATTATATCTCAGCATTGAAAGCATTTAAAGTTACTGTATGTTGATGCCTGATTTGCATTTAACGTGCACGCTGTAAGCCTAACCCAACAAGAATTGCTATCTCATAGCCTAAGATTTGCTCATGATTTTTTCACTAGTCTAAGGGTTTGAATTTATTGATGCATAATAAGGCTTATCACAAGATTGATGGAAGAAACTTTAAATGCCTACTGTATGTTCGATGAAATATGGCTGATGAAGACCGAAAGTGTCAAAATTGGGAAATGCAAATAGCAGGTAGCAAAAAGTGTCGACCAAACATTTGTCGACGCCTGTCGCACAGTCTGACCCCGTCTTAATAACCACGATCTCGATTAAACAAAAGGCGGATTGAAAGCACTAAACAATGGACATGTTGCGCCGATAAGGTAGATTTGCAGTAGATTGTTAAAAATGGATTCTCAAGACTCCTTGTTTTCAGTGTTCTGATGTGTGATGCTGTGCTCTCAATCATCTACAAATAGAGTATGGCATCAATCAATCGGGTAGAAATAATTTTCATGTCTAAATAGGCGAAGTGTCAGATAGCTTCAATTGAATGCAAGTTATATCGAATTGATAATGAAACTATCTAGAAATTATAGAATAAATGTCAGGCAGACTAACTGTAGACTTCTCATCACTGAATTTAAGATAATCTCAAAATATTCAGAAACGTACGATTTTCCATTAACCGTGCAGTAGAATCGCACGATTCGGAATCGCGCCCGCTACTGCCCTACGAAGAATGGATAATGCACGAGAAGCGAAAAGTAAGTCAAATTTGGGCAGCATTTAGGGATGTATGCTGAATTGAACCGAATAACGCAGGATCACCAAATAATTGTAAATATAGTCTAAATCTCAAATATGAACAAACTGTTAAAGGATGATCCAGCCTTTTTGTCTGATGTCAAAATAACAATGATCAAAAATCTATTATCTATGATGGCTTTAAATCTTTCCCATCGAAGGCTTATGTGTGGAAATATCAACTCGTGACTCTACGTGAGAAAATTTTATGAAGCAATGCAATCACTATCTTTCTGCACGAAAGTTTCACGGGAGGATATTTACTATCCGGCTATCTTAGCAAGAATTTAAGGCATGCACGTTTGATAATACATACATGTACATCTAAAATAAATGTCAAATATCAATAAACAGTAAATTCTTATGTTTCCTTTGAAGAAAGTAGGAATGTGCCAAAGCTGCCTAGAAACTCTAAATAACATAGGCAGTAAAATATGTCTTTTCATCTTTCAAGATAAACTTAATAACTTATTTCTCGATATTTCACCATTCACCCTTCTCAAGAGATCCAGTGGTATGCCATTTTATCTCTTGAGTAGGCCGGTTGGCTAAATATCGAGAAGTTATAAAATTTTTCTCTCCAGTTTTGGCTTATTTGTGCGCTCTTTGTATATATATATATATATTTGTTCAATCAAGCAAGCAATTATTGAGTCGTTGTGTGCCGTGATTCTTATTGATTCTTTGTTGACTAAACAAAAGATATTGAGGCTGTTACATGAATATGAGTATGATGCTATCTCACAGTGGTTAGATTGGCCACAACTTCACACTTGTATTTGCGCATCAAACACACTTTGAGATGAAGAAAAACAATTTATAATTCCATTTTGGACATTGTAAAACGACAGTTTTTTTCGTAGTATAATTTGCATTAGTCAAAAGTCTGTCTACGAAAACCTTGTTCAAACTTGAAATCATCGTATCAGAAGGATGAATTCTGAAATATTCACATTAGGAGCAGGTAGTGACTCTGTACAACATGATATATTTTCACGAATATTACGTCAAATGACGATCGACTTATAAAGCAAAAGTTCACCATGATAAGATTTCAATCGTCTTCGTATCATCCAGATAATGAATGAATGACATTTTACATGCTTAATACCAAACGCAGTTAAGACAGGCTACTTCAAATTTATCATTCGGATTGCATAATTCAATCACTGAAGTTTGAACCAACACTGCTTATTACCATTTTAATGATGGCAATCACTCATGTCATTTTCTGTTCGTCTGTAGGAAGCATTGTAAATAAGTAGTATGGTACAAAAATGTTTTCTTAAAGAAGTAAATTAATCGACGCGTCGGCAATTTACATCATTTCAGAAGATACAGCAACTAGAAAACATGGAAAAGCAGGATGATTTCCAACAGCATGAATGATTTTCGAATTATAAGCAACGTTTGAAGGAGAGATGGACGATGATTTTCAAGGTCATCATTCAAATCTTCAAATATAGAGCCTACTACCCTTTATAAGGAGGATTGGAAATTCGTCACAATTTGAGGATTTGTGTGACACATCTTGAAACAAGAATGTGGAAAAATCGAGAAGATATGAAAAGTTGCGAATGTTAAACCAGTGCGGAAATAATATTTTCGGAAATAGTTTTCACCGAATTTTCGCTGATCACTCCTCGACAAGTTCCATGTCCTGATTGCTATGTATTTATCATATTGGCCTCATGGTACTACAACTTCAACATTTTAGATACTTCGCATGGTTGTCAATACATGCTGTGAACTAACAAGGCAGAACATACTTCAAAATATCATATTCTAAATACAAAAATGCGTGATTGAAGAAAATATGCTTTATAAATGATACGAGAAAGTCTCTCAAAGACTGTAGATAATAAAAGGCCATTTTGTCACTCAACTGTTCGAAAGCAAAAACATTTATCGTTATACACTATGTTTTTGAGCGCTAAAACGTAAATAAAGTAGATGAAACTTTAAATCAGTTTTTAAGGCGACTTCAAGTGTAAAAATTGCACCCAGCCTTTCTAGAAGTACACCAAGTCATGGCTGAACCTTGAATTACATCCAGATCCAAACCTTAAATTACACTTAGTGTGTCTTATGTTAATAAGAACTGTTATTATAATCGTTGCTTTATTCATCATTTCAAATAGATGTTCGGAAATGCCAAGACACTTGGCATGAAGCATAAGAGCTGAAACATAATGATATTAACCAATAATAAGAGCGTCTAAAGGTCACTAAGAATCATGCAAATTTCACAAATGAGTCTTGGAGGCTTCGAGTTTCCGTTTTTACTTTCCTGTGGCTCTGACCTTGCCGATGGGAATATCTCGTTGAATTGTAGTCATAGATGACATGAAATGGGTGCAACGGATCAAGAGCCTTAACAGCAAGTCGACTGCATAATCCATTGCAAAAGTCTGGGAATGTTCCTTCGCCTCCATATAGAAAACACTTGAAAATCCTGTTTGAAGCATCGAACAATAGAAAGCGCACAGTGTGTTAGCAGGAACATTGACTTGCTTTAAGCAATACAGCATATATATCCGCTTTCTCACTTTAGTTAGCACGTAGTTAATGTGTTCTGACCATTGAACATTGCTGTCAATTATGTTCCCAAGTAATTAACACCTAATTGATCACGGTAGGGTTAAAAATTCGAAGAATCCAGGAAGCGGAAGAAAACAAAATTAAAACAACTACCCTAGTGGAAAATCGTGTAATAAATTAGGTTAATTAAAGTCCGGAGAGTATATCTATAAAACTTAATACTTAAAACATAAAGATACATATCCTATTACAGAGTGTAGGATGCGTGATATTTACAACGGCTAGTCGATCCAACTTTTAAGGGGACGGGAAATAAATCAATTTTTATTCATATCTACAAACTAAAGATGAGAACTCGGCATGAAGCATGACGAGAAGCTAAACAAAAATTATAAATGATGAAAATCAATGAACAAAAGAAACCAAAATAAGATCGCAATGCACGGAGTCATCAGGGAGGAACCTTGTGGCTGCATAAAGCAAGATCTCGTCCCTTAACCTCCAACTTGTACCACATACGTGGCCAGGTCAACCATATCGGATGAACGATGAGGAGGGTCTCTCCAAACCTGAGGAGCCATGGCAAAAACTTAATTTAAAATTAAATTAGGATACATGAGAACATAAGGATAATAGCGGTTAGTCAAACATTTCTATGATGGAAGGTATTTGGCAAGGTGAAAAACAGCCAAACTTATAGACAGGGAACGTATTTCTCGAGAAAGAATTTGCCAGTGGATTAGCCTTATAACCTCTCCTTGAAGTTTTTGAAAATGCCTTTCGCTCTCGGCATGAAGGCGGAAGGTGTGAAGTCCAATGCCTTGGACCTTGATCTTAGCGTCTAAATAATCCACGCAATTGTCATTGTTGCCGCTCCTACTAGCCAAGAGGTCTATTGGGTATATTTTAGGAATGATCTTATCGAAATGCTTGTAATTGAATAAGCATATGTCGTCGACGTACTTCGTGGTACTAGAAAGAACTTTGGCCAAGCCAAATTTCTTGCAAGCAAGAAGACCCGTCACGTATCTGAACTGTATGCCAGGAAGAGATCAGTCAAGCGTGAACTGGAATCCCCACCCACAAGAATACCCCCAATATGTTTAAAGACAAGCCCTCCGAAGGTAACAAAAGTGCTATCTAGGTTGAACTCAATAGCAGTGAGGAATTGGGTTTTGGACCAGCAGTGATAACTTCTGTACTTTCTGCTCGAGAAGAATGTTTTATAAATCCAATGCAGTTGAAGCTCTTGGAACTGCTACATATCAGATCAAATAAGTCTCTTAAGGAGTCCTTAACCCGGTTCAAATGAAGTTCGTATAGGGTTGTGGAGAAATAATAAACTTGTAAAGAGTGGTAATTCATACCCGACATCATGTCTAGAAATTACTCAGAAGAGTAAATGTTCCAGAAGGTATTTACACCCGAATTACTCTTGATGGAGAGGCAACAACTACTAAACTTGTACCGGGCAAATTGTAAACCTTTGTTTACAAGTAATGGTCAAATCTTTGGAAGTGCTGTTTCTGGCACCAGCTACGAATCTTCTTTCATACGGATTTTAGTGTAACTTGGGTATCCACAAAAGTTAAGGCAAAACCATAAACTTATCCTTAACCGTTATAGCGAAAGAAGCCTTGAGGGTGGTGCAATGTTCGGCAATAATGTCATCGATGGAAGAGAGAGATAGAGCGTGAGTCTGATTACCAACAGCACTGAACTATGAAGGTCAAAGCCTAGTTCTCTTAAGAGGACAATAAGGTAACGTTTCTTACACACTATGACAAAATTGTTGGCGGCCTTATCTGCCGCAGTAATGACGAATTCCATCTGAAAATATGAAATTAAGTTTCTACACTCCTTAGATCTTCGTACCTCCCGAATGCAAAGATGGACAGTAAATGCACAAGTAATTACACCCACGTCTGAGCCTTTAAAGAAAATCTGCACTAAAAAATAATTAATACGTACTTCGAAATTTTAGAGACATATGATATTCTAATTATTTTGCCTGTGTAAAAACTTTGAGTCACGTCAAAGCATCCGCATCATTCACTTTGCCTTATACATGAAAATGTTCTCGTACGTACCTCTGATAAGTGAAATACAACGTCACGCTCAAGGTATTTGCTTCAAATATTACGAAAACCCACTTTATTTTATCTACTTTCTGTCAGCCAAAACTAGTGTTCAAAAGCAAATATACGAAAAAAATCTACATAAAGTTAGTCGGAGAAAATGATTGTTTTAGACAAAAAGAAAGGTGTTCGAAAACACAGAGTAATTACGGCAATAAAAGATACTCATTTGTAAGCATAGCGTAGAAAAATGCGAAAGAAATGGTCGCATTGTCCATGGAACAAAACATGTCGTCTTGAGTTCTCTAAAATTACTTATTTAGAGGAGGTGAAAAGTAATGATCATAATAATCATAATTTCTCATACAGTGTCTTAAATGCGGAAGCAGTATCCTTAGTAAAAAATCTTTTCATATTTCAATATTTCAGTCTTAAGGTTGCTAGTATCATAGTTCTTCAGATGTTTGCTGACAGAAGATGTGTCTCAGGTAACATGCACTTTGATTCTCATTTCTCACATGGAGTGGTCAGATGGTACTACCAATATATAAGTTTTGGCATTGAAGACATAAGTTTTTTTTCTAAAACACATTTTGCTGTTGTTGATAGGACATGCAGATAATTGACAATTGGTATTATAATTCGCTTTCTTTTTCAAAGCATTTCTTAGAGTAGCATCTGATTTTTGTGCACGTTCGACATTGAGTTGTTCCGAATTTACAATTTCTATTATTTTTGATTGACATTGTCGTTGATAGTAGTTATCTTCTAAAAAATGATAAACGGATAGACAACCTTACATCCTATCATCTCTATCATATTCACTCATCAAGATACGTGTGTCACGTATATTGATATACCCCAAGATACACCACAATATATCTAAATTTAAAAATTCATGTTTGCAAAGATGTAACTCCCTTCTATCCTCTGATGTGGCCTGAGTAGGCGAAAATTTGGGAGCTCATTATAAAGACCTATAAATAAAACGACTTTTATTTCATTCAAGAAATACTGTTGATATCTACAATTCAAAAACAAACAGATGCGCAGATTTTTGACAGCTGTACAATTAATGGTCATGGATTCTGAGAATCATTAGAGAGTTAAAACTAGTTGCGTAGTTGCGTAAATAGCTGCACGTATCTATTTATTACATTATTATGTTATTGTATTATTATAATTGCATTGCTTCACTGGCTTTCGGACTGAGGTTACTAAGATTGGCTATCATCGAAATTCTTGAGAAAAGCTTCGCGTCCTTGGAAAATTATGCACAAGTATGAAATGCGCCGTAATATATTCGCTTACATTTCATCGAAGATCATGAATAACCTGAATAATAATGTTACTTCTACTACTAAAGTCTGCAATGAGTAACCTACGAATCGATAGCTCAGATTGAACTGACAGTTCAAAATATAATTTCGGAACATTAACCACTTAACAAGGATGTGCAGACAAATAATTCCAGGCAATTAATCATAATGTTGTCAAAATATTTATCTGCCACATAGTTGATTAAATTGTTCATTTATCAGGAAGTTCTTCATTCGAACACTGAAACAATTCACAATTATCTAAAACTCATTTTCTCCTTTTATGGCAATTTCGGGTCATCACTTCCTTGATTGATCTGCATGGATAGCATTGATAGACTTTCACTCTGTTTTCATTTATGCATGTACTCATGTTTACAAATCAACAGGTTCTAAGGATAATGTATTTATCACACTAATTTGCATGGTAAATTTTCATGGAAAATAATGCAGCATTAAAAATAATTAGTCAGTTTCACAAAATAAGTATCCTCACATCTATTTTCACAGGGTTATCAATTTTGATTGAACAAATAATTTCAAATAAGATCAACACAATAAACAAAAAATTATAAGGAGTGAGAAATCAAAATAATAATGATAATAATTCCAATAGTATATTTTCCAGAAGGACGTGCTATGAAATAGTTGAGAAATCCTCTCTGCAAACTGGCATGATATCTTCTTTATTCACTTACGAGTAACTGCGGCTGATAGTGCCTTAGGTATCACTAAATTGTTTACGATTTAATTCTGAAAACCTCTTATAACTTTCTTTCAGTGTTGGTTTATTTTGAATCAGTGTTTTTCTTACGTGAACATTGATGTGTATTTTGCATTAAGGATCCACATTTCGAATTAAAGATAATTCAGTGATGACAAATCTATGATTGGGTGCAACTTCTAGATCAGCTGATTTAATCAAAAGGATGCAGCAACTTAAAACATATGATTAAAGAATTGATCAAAAATTATTTTGAAAAATGGATGTTTCATTTAAACAATAATGTTAATAATATTAAATTTTGCAAATAATAATAATATTTCTGCAAAAGCCCCAATAATGGAAATTGTGGGGCCATGATCATACATAGGACATAAAATTTATATATAATAATTTATTTATATACAAATTCAGTGATGACAAATCTATGATTGGGCGCAACTTCTAGATCAGCTGATTTAATCAAAAGGATGCAGCAACTTAAAACATATGATAAAAGAATTGATCAAAAATTATTTTGAAAAATGGATGTTTCATTTAAACAATAATGTTAATAATATTAAATTTTGCAAATAATAATAATATTTCTGCAAAAGCCCCAATAATGGAAATTGTGGGGCCATGATCATACATAGGACATAAAATTTATATATAATAATTTATTTATATACAAATTTATATAATATATATATTATACAATAATTTATATATAAATTTTTTTTATAATAGAGGACAATCACGAGTTATATTAATCAAGCTATTGTTTGAACAGTTAAAGTTGACATTCAATCATCTGAGTTGGAACCACTTGCTGGTACATACAACCATTAAAGATAGATAAAAGATCAATGTCTATGCAGAAGTTGTATCAACATTGTCGCCATTATAAGATATTCTAATAAAGAAGTAGGTCTGAATACTCCTGTATTCTCATCTCTATGAAAATCCATGAAAACATGTACTGATATTCATTTACTTGAGACAAATTATGATTTTAGGTGACTTCTGAATATAAATTATCAAGAAATCATTTAGCTTAGCATCTGTCCTACAAAAATACAGGCTTTTAGGAAATTTCTAGCCTTTTCTAAATGACCCTGAAACTAAGACAAAAACCGATTGTAGTGAAGCACCGCATCATTAACCTCTCGAATGCATACGAATCACACAAAATTTGAAGCAGATTATCATTGTTAGACATAGGAAGCCAAGCAAAGTCTCAAAAAACCATGTGTCATTAAACAATGAACATTACCTAATAATCTAATAATTGCAACAAAAAATAATCCCCAAGTGTAGCTGAAGCAATTAAGGCGTCCACCCCTTCGTCTCCAATTTTACTAAATTCAATATATTAATTATCTCTTCGCAAATATCTTGTTGACATATGTTTTCGTGATGATCAATCAATTTGATGAACTTATGTAAAAAGGCCAATATTTACCTGCATCTTAAACGGAAAGGTTTTTATCGCGCTAAATTCTTAGTTCAACCCTGAAGCGGTTGATATGTTCACAAACATCCAGATGATATCGAAAATGTCAATTTCTGACGATTAGATAAATAGTCATTATTGATTGCAATAGTGTCTGTCAGCATTTACAGAAACATTAAAATATCTCAAAATAGGAGCAAGCATACATGATTTATGACTGACTTCAAACAAATCATCAAGACAGAGCAGTTGAATAAAAATTAAAAACTACTTGGATGTGTTGATTGAATGCAGCCGAAGATGGACAATCCATCTTTGACATTGCGAATGTAGATTAAAGATTTAGAATGTTGCGCATCAGATAATAATATAATAAGTATCTGCATTTTGCTTTCTGAGCTTTAAAAATATTATGAGCTCAACTACAACAGTACAGCTGAAACTGCTTTTATTAATGCAAAAATAATTCAATTGAATATCAAATGAATTTCTATGTCTAATATTAGTATTTTTAGCATAAATAGTAAGTCTGTCAAAAAATATGAAGTGAGTATAGCGCTGTATAACTAAATTAGCAGACAATTGCTATTGGTAGCTCTGTGAGTTTGCAAGGAGTAAGAAATAGACATTTTCAATGGTGTTCAAGATCAAACATGGCATCAACTGGGCTGCTAAGTATCGTGATAATAATGATAAGCAAATTCGACGACTGAATTAGGCCAGTATCAGTGGGGCATATCTACAAACTAAATTTAAGTTCCACTTTGAAAAGATGCAGGCACAGGCCAAAAAATGTGGCAACATGTTTGAATTCCTTAGCAAATTGCATACTGGCAAATTATTGAAAACGTATCACACCGAACACGCGTGCTTTGTCACCGTGAGGTCCTACCTTAGAGATACAGGGCCATATTGTTGCCACTCATATATATTTTATTCTAAAAATAGATTAGCCTGTCCTGGTGGAAAATAGGTTGCATGATGACAACCTGACTTTGCACAGAAGACTACATAGATTTTTACATAGATTTCGCGGAATTCTACCATTGCGAATGTGGTGGGGATCACATGTCTTGAATTTTGAAGATGCAAGCGTATCTGAAAAATTAAGGTTTGTCCACTTCTGGATGTAGCGATGTCGAATAATTTTAATGGATAATGAAAAGACTTGAGTTTTATCCAAGCACTTCTCTTGTTTTCTTTGGACAAAATCAATGAAATTTTCAGATTTTGAGTATCAGTTATCATCCTTTAAAATTCAGTACTGCTATAGTAATTGATAACATCCAGCAACACTAAAACTGCGATCAACTAGTAAGTTTGTTTGAGATCAATGGCTTGTTTTCCATAAGTGATACGTCTCTATTTTTGACAATAATGTGTACTATACTACACAGTGCGCATTCGCAGATGTGTAAGCATAAATCATTTCTCCTAAGAAATCTATTGACGTTGGTTAATATAAAAATCCGCGATATAAAGATCTCAATGCAAAGTGGTTTTAATAAGGCAAGTTACGGCAAAGCTTTCATTAAATAGCTGTCGAAATATTTGTCAATTTCTTGTACATTAAGCATTAACTTCTGAAAGTTCTTGTAACCCTATCACTTTGACATTAAGTATTTTAATATCGGTTGCTTTTAAGGAAAACGTCGGAAATATATGTAGTTACATTTGAGCAACTATTCGGTGAAGTTTCTTTTGTGATAATATCAAATATATACATCCTTTTGAAATATAGATCCTCAAGCGGTTAAATTGAAAGATTTTACAATGAAAGGGCAGACATTGATATTGAATATTGATATCTTAATAAATTACGAAACTTAGAGTGCACTCGGCCATTTTACTCTCATCTTCGATTCCTCATCAACTCCTGAAGTTAGGAAACGAAAACCTATTTGACTATTTATTCACAAAATTATGTTTTGTCTTTCGTATGTTGAACTAATTTCACATGATAAGTTGAAGAAAAGTGCATGAAGCCTTTGATGATAGGAATGCACCAAACGCTCGAACAATCACATCATCATTATCACAGCAATTTATCCGGGCACATCGGGCGAACAGGAAGTATCAACTAAGATAAACAGAAATCTGATTATCTAAGTTTCTACTGCATCCATCTCTATTATACATTACTGGATTCACAAGTGAGAAGTAATGCTTGTTAAGGCTTGCATTTCTATCATAATTTCTCATAATCGAATGATAATGGCATTCATGAAGTGAAATCCACTCGTACTGACATTTCTGAAAAGGTAGTCGGCATCAGGTGAAGTTAATTATAGTGATCACATTATCTGAAAGCTATTACCTAGATAATGAAGGTTTGGTGGATTCTTATATTTCCGCCCATAATCATGTCTCTGACCATAAGAAAACAATGTCTGACCCACATGAATAGCAACATTAATGACGGATACAAAAGCCAATATGAATCAAACATCGAAAGTATTATGCATTTGCAATGTATGACACCACTCGCGATCACCTTGACGTGTCAATGAAAGAAATTGTTCATTAATTGCCCAATGAAGTCGATAGTAGGATGCTCCAAAGACCGGTGAGCGTGCGTCTTCATTTAGCCAATCAGGCTTAACAAAGCAAAGCAATTTCAGATAAACCAGCGGCGTAGGGTGCCGTTTTGAAAAAAGTATTCAAGGAAAACCAGAATATATGGGGACCCACATACATTACTTCAATCTAATCACATGCAAACGTCTACATTCAAGACAAATAATTATATATAATGTAGCCTACTGTACACGGACATGTGCAAAACTTCGCCTTAAATCTAATCATCTTCCGTATACATTTTGTATTGATGTAGACCCGCTATATGCATGCACAGTTACACATATCAAAAACACTACACATCAACAAATTGAAAAAATTAAATGATAGCTTGCTTATGAAGAATTCCATAATTATAATCCGAACATTGAACACGTACAAACGTAGATCATGACAACGCTGCTTCATTTTACAAAATTTATCAAAATCATAGAAATTTTGTTTTGATGAAAGTTCGATAAGCATATTTTTTCAATTACTTTCGAATCAAATGTCCTATCAATTTTTTGTATGTGTTTTCAAGCACTCCAAACGTTCTGAAATTTCAATTCAAAAATTGTCAAAGTGTATCTGAATCAACCGAAAGCTGCTCTATTTCAGCAACACTATTCAAATTCCTTGGTTGAATAGTGGATATGATAAAGCATCCTCAGCGGTTCTGCATGTCTCTGTATAACTGCGTGTGATTTCATGATTACAAGAATGATGGCAGAAACAACTGCTGCCCAATTGCCCCGCCCAATTCCACGCATTTCCCAACAATGTTATTCAGCCCATCAAGTTGGATAGCAGCCTCATGCTTGTAGTATTGAAGCTCATAGTATAAGCGACGACGCGTTGCCGACACTTGAGGAGTCTTGCGATAACGCACCCAATATTGTTATTATTGTCATTGTAATTATTGTTGCTAAATGCTAAAGCAGACGTCCGAGAAATAAGAGGTGGAATCAAAATTGATCTCGCTGATTGACATCGTTGCTGATTACAATAGCTACTCGAACTTTGGAATCAAACCGAATTACTAAGCCGTAAAACAGTTTACATATTATTATAAAAGTCGATGGAATCAATTCACAACTTTACACAGAAAATAAATAGGCACTCAGTGAATACTGTGAATACTATACACGCCATCTTAAACAATAATTTACAATGTAGTTCTATGCCACAAAGTGCATCATAATTCAACAGCGAGTTGAAAAGAGAAGGTGCATCTTACAAGAATCTTTCGGATGTTCATTTGGCGAAAAAATCCAGATATCACTCAAGAACCATTATTTACACAGGCAAATTTTGATCAGACGGTGACTATAAAGTCGCGCTTACAATTAATTTTCTACCGTCCCACCTAAGTGACAACGCAGAAGATGCATCAATGTATCAAATACAATCAAAAAATTTAGTAATCTACATGCTACACTGAAATAAGCAAAAATGTTGCTCACAGGCAGTCGCACATCGATAGAGTAATTGATGAAATTTTTCATGCAATGTTGAGTGACAATATGGCGGTTTAATTGCAAGCAAGTATCCCGAATTTAGTTTGCATATGATCCAGGATGATCATGCGGTTGGAAAAAACCAAATGTTTGAGGCATCCTTCTTAAAAGAAGCTATCCGAAGGATTGAGATCGGGATCTAGGGTCCCATCAAACGAAGTTTAGATCCGGTCAGCCGCGGACAGTGAATGCATAGTATGGAGGCGTTCCACCCTGACGGTCTCAGCAAATTGAGTCTATCATTTTTCGAAACATTTTCGGGGTCTTGCTGATGTGTTGAATAACATAAACATCAGCTAAAATAAGTAAATGAGTCACTATAATCAACAGCTCCTGAATAAACTCTTTCTGATGTCATGAATAAATGGAGATAATCAAAAGCTCGAAAAAGCTGTTGAATATCTCTTTCTGATCTGTTGAATAAGAAGCTTCCGGTTAAAACATCATAAAAATAGAGATGTGACGTCAGAGGGAAATCTCGATGACGAAACAAACGCTGAGGTGTTGATTAAGCGTCTTTCTGATGTGATGATTAATCAGGTATTGATTAAACGAAAGCTTTGACATAAATAGTAGGTCTTTCTGATGTCTTGTATAATAGGTGCTGCATATCTCCTACATAATCAACACCTATTCTGTCCATATGAAAAGTTATTCCTGAGTGATAGCAGGAATAAGAAGCCAATCGACTCTTTGATGTGGTTGAAGGAGGTAAACTTCAGCGGATTCACTCATCGGTAGTGCCAAAAACGGAAGCAGTGCAAGAACAAAATGGATTATTTGGATTACGTTGCAGATTCAAGGACAGAAGGACTCATCACGCGGTTGAACATTCTCATCAAGAGGTGAACGCGGTCAAGAAAAAAATTGACCGGTTAACCGCCAAATTAACCGCGGTTAATTGTAGGTTTCAAAATTTCAGTCTCAAAATACATAACTAAAACCAATCATCTTCATCTACGTGTATGTAGGCCTACCAATATGTGAGCATAGATAGGCCGAGATAGAGGAATTTTGATAATAGGCAATAGACCTTATTTGTTATAGGCTAATGAAAGTCGAGTTAAATCACAGAAGAAACAGCGAACGATTAGGACTGCTATAGCGTGAATTATAGGCCTACTAACTGCCTAGTCGTGAACGGAATAAATGATGATGTTGCTAATCTTGCTATGACGACAAAATTCATTTTTTCTATGTGAATTATAAATAGTGAATGCGCATCAGTCGTGCAAATTATGACAAAATTACAGTATGTAGGCGCATGAATGGTAGGATAGGATAAAAAATTAGGTGATTTACATGTATGTGGACGCACATAATAAGTACGGTACGGACCTTTTTTGGCAGAAAAAAAGAATGATATTTTTAATTTGAAAATATATATTCGTTCAACTCAGGAAGACTTCTTGGAGTTCAGATTCAAAAACAATATCTGCTGTGCATGTTCAGCTATGAGTCCCATTCGCCTTTCATGGTAAATGTTGCCGAAGACAGAGAAGACTCGTTCGGAGGCAGCACTCGTAGCCTGAATAGCCAGATACTTTCTCGCAAGCAACGAAAGCTTTCTGAACTTCGCTTGATTGATTCTCCACCATGAAGGTGGATCCTTTGACTGTGAAGGTAATCCTTGTGCCTGAAAAGAGAAAAGATGAAAGAGCATTAATCAAAGCCTGTAAGAATTGAATTTTAGGGTGATGAACAAGTGTCACAACATGCATACTAAGAATCATATATACGGGTATAACATAGGCTTATAACTGTCATGCCATCATGTCTAGCCTATATGATGTAATGTTTGAATGGATGAAAACTCCAAACCCTGTGATTCACGTCATAAAGATTGTGCACATTATAGACATCGTCGATATACCACAATATCCAATATATAGTAGGTCTGTAACATTGTATCGAACAACAAACAATGCTATCAAAATGCAACTCCATGTGAGCAATTAACATTATCATGAACAATATCAGTTATGCATAATGTTACAACAGAGTATAATGTTGACAAAAAATGACAAAATATTATAATTAAAAGTAAAACAAAACGTATTTTCACTGAGATAGTAAAGTACAATTTTTTAATATCGTAGACGTCTTGATATTATTTTTGTAACTTCAGTCAAACAGCCTATTGCAGAGTTCATATTCCCCTACATAGATTTATGAAATTCGTGTCAGCAAATTTCCAATGCATTCCTGTTGCAAATCATGCATTTTTTGAACTTACTTGTATATAGCTATCCAGCTCATCCTCTTCTTTTGATACTTTCTCTTCAATCACATCGTCATCAAGCAGCGTAAGTAACTTGCATCGTTTTGAACTTGGTGCTCCGGACGCGTCGTCGCGTTCGACTTCTGTTATTTCTTCATCCACATTCACTGATATCTTTTTCATTTCGTCCAATATTGTCGCGTGAACATTCAATCTTGTTTCGCGAGACAAGAATGTCAGCTTCTTGAACCTGGGATCCAAGAAAGATCCCATGACATGAACACTTATGGAACTAAGGAACTCTTGGTCCTCCACGGAAAATCGTTCCGCAAGATTAATCAGCAGACGTGATTGAAACTCCTTGGCCATAGCAGTTTCGGAAGGTTTCAGCTGCAGTCGTTTCAGGAGACAAAACATGATCGGATAAACTTCTGAGACACTAACAGATGTTTCTGTTTGCCATTCATCTGTTGTCATCTTCAGGTCTTCAAGCAGAACAATCATCTCCTTGATTGCGATGATTTCATGCGAACCAAATGACAGCGAACATTTTTCCACATTGTTGAGTACAGGTGTTGATTTTACAAGGAAGTCAAATGCATCAAAGAGCTTTGAAAAGCTTTGAAGCATGACAACAGTGCTGTTCCACCTCGTTTTATTGTGCTTTTGAAGCTCGCACTTATCGTGATCCCTGCATAACTGTGCCCTGTAGGTCCGAAATTCCGAAGTCAGCGTTATGGATCTGTGGACTGTCGAAATTGCAGTATGGACTTTGTTGATCAATTCTTTACTTCGTCTACCTCTTCAAAAGAATCGTTGATGGAGAGCTGAAGAAGGTGAGCGAGGCATCCGATATGGTATTTTGTTGATGAGGACAAATCCAACGCTTTCTTCATATTGCTCGCATTGTCATGGGTTGTACAGAAGGCGTTTACTTTGAAAGGACTCAAAGTTTCATCTATGGTTTCAGCTAAATTGTCACCGGTGTGTTGCTGCGTTAACAAAGGACTACCAAAATTAGCATTTCGAAGCTGCCAAGATCGATCGATCCAATGAGATGTGATGGTCATGAATGCTGACATTTGTCTGTTAGTCCAGCAATCTGTGGTGATGCTCACTAAAGTGGAAGAAGTCAATCCATCCGTTTCTACCTTCTGTTTGAGTTGAAAAGATCTACATCGTACGTTGCGTTAATATGTCTCATCAGAGTTGTATGCGAGGGAGGTTGGTAGTTCGGCTCGAGATAGAGAAGCAGTTCCTTCATTGAGGTATCCTCACAGAATGTCAACGGTTGCATATCAGTAGTTACACACCTGAAATAGGATAGAAATTTCACTATACAAAATGTTTACTCTCATTTTCATTTTGAAAATGTGTCTTAATTCTTGATAAATCCATATTTTGTCTACCAGTAAGAATATTATTCGTGCTTGACATATACGTATTTACATGTATGTACCGACTAAGTAAGAGATTATGTACCGATGCATTGTACTACGGCCTCGTCGTACTTCTAACTTCTTCACAATTTATCAATCAAGTAGGCTAAAACAAGCAGTATTGTAACACAAGATTTCAGAAATTTGAGCATAGGTTCCCCGCCCTATCAGGCCGACCACGTCCCTGGCGTTCATCTCAATATGATTGAGAAAGGTAAGTCATAGTTGCTAAAATAAAATAGTCATTGTGTAGGGGAATTCAAACAGATTTCACCGCTAAATAACGTCATCACCTATTTCATAAGATAGGAGGACTAACTAATCATTACTTGTTGTTCCTCTTTTGGTATTTTGTAGGCCTATGGGCTGCGTAGTACCTGTCCATGCTCTCCACCATATTTGCGAAAAACAAGTCTTATTGATTTACTGAAATTTACTACATAACAGACCTATATGCACACTGTAAATTCTAAGGTGTATAAAAGGCTAAAAAGTATGTGCGAAAATCTATTTTCGCTGGTTTTCTCACATAATAGAAGGCACTACCCTCAAATATGTGCGAAAATGTCATTTTTTATTCAGTGCCATCCCATTATAGACTTATTGAAAAAATATATCAGCTGGGTAAATAATTGTGATTAAAGATAATTTAATGGATATTTTGCCTTATAACAGAAATTATCTTGTATAATCTTATCACATGGTAAATTTGTTTATATATTAAATTATTTCACTGATGTTTGAAAAGCATAACACTTTCAAGGGAGGATCAAAGCTTATAATGGTTGTCTGTCCTGTATGTCATACAGAATTGCGGAATGCACATAGTTTATTGATACATTTGACTGAACATATTTCTACAATTGGAAGGTAGGTAGATGTTTCAGCAAGAAATCAGATCCATAGTTTATACAACACTATCAATGACCTATTCCCATCCATTCTGCATACGTGATCTAGTGCATATATATGGAGGAATGGAGGAAGGGAAGACGTTGTTTTTGTCTCATTAGTTGATCGAGTAAAATGTCAGGATTATGCTGTGTAAGCGGCTAAAAATTACAGATCACCAATTATGGATCCTCGGATACGATCTTGGTCCCTCTGATCATGAATTGTGCACTATACTTGCGTAGCCATGCATTTCAAATTACATCAGTTAGGTAGAGTTTTAAGTGATGCTGATTGTTCAAGTCAGCTGTTTTATTCGGTAGTGCATGTTTCTGGCAACAAGTTACTCACTAGCTCATCGGAAATTGGACAGTGACCTGCATGTGCGCTGATGCCGAAGGAGGATGTCATTATAAATCAAAAGTAAACAGATACCCAGTCCTTGCAGACACGTATCGCTTCTAAATATTGACCTTGCAATAAATTATCGCTGCAATAAGCGACAAAGGTGTTAAGGAAGAATGACCTTAGTGGTATTGTCTTACACGCAAGTCAACTGGTGTAAAGCCTTTGTCGAGCATCAGTTTTAGCTGCATCTTTATTGTGGAAGTAAGTGAGTGCGATTGAAGGAGAAGAGACAAAGTGCAGGGGCAGACTGAGAGAGAACCAAGAGAGGCAGGCCAATTTCGCGCTGTTCAGTTACTCGGCAAGTAAAGTAAGACGCAATTAGTGATATAGCCAAACTATTTTTATACATTTGTGTCCACATAGCAATGGAAGTATAATTTTAGTCATCGCAGTCTGTTAGGTACGAAGATTTGGGAATAGGCCAAGTGCTTATTAGAAAAATACAAAAATCTACGATACGTATTTCTTTGACCAACGGTCAATATGATCAGCGAGTATACTCCCTTTGTATTTTTGTGTTCTTCTATTAAACACTTGGCCTATTTCCAGATCTTCTTACCTTTCATAATGCACGGTCAAGGCATTTTTTACATAATGCAGTCTGAGACTGATTTCTAAGTGAATCAAACTAGAAAGCAAAATTAAGTCATGAAATTTCACAATGAGGCATGTGTATTTTCACTATTTTGCTTGCCATCCTGAATATCATATTAAAAAGTTCGGTACTTCTATTCTCTTTCCCCCACGTTTTTGTTGTTAACACCCGCGGGAGTTGCATCATCAGCGATCTTCTCTTGCTCGCAAGAGCAGTCTTACTACCGTCGCACAGACGCTATGAGTGAGTGAAATGCCTCTGGTTTGTAGAAAATTCACAGCATTTGCTTTGTTGCTCACTGTAGACAGCAATAACACGAAGTTCGTGATCAATATTTCACAGCTGTATCTTGTATTCTAGCTGAGCATCCAGGGGACCAATCCTTCATCCTAGACTTCAATTAAGACTTGTGAGTGGTGATGTGCTAGTGTCACTCAGTGAGCAGATCAAGTCTATTCTAAATCCAATCTGACTTGATGAAATTTGATGAATTTGGAAAAATTTGAAAATGTGAGGGGAAGAATAGAAGTACCAAAAGTTCCTTTGTTGCATGCAGTCTACAAGGGATTGCAGTCATTGAGGAAAGGAAAGTCAGGCCTTCCATGAAATATGATTCAGAAGAATAGGGTACAGATCAAAATTGAGGAAGCGTAAAGCCAAACAGGACCTTCGGCGCATAGTACCCGTCTTCTTTAGTCTATCTTATACTGTCTGTTTCATGCTAGAATTCGTCAATAACTTTATTGTCTGATTTTATCTCATCTATCTTCTAAAAATTTAAATCAATCAACAAATGCTATCCCCCACCAAATGTCATCGAAGATATCCAATATGACACACGCTTCACTAATCGGTGCTTAATAATATGATCTTTGTTAATGCATCCCCAAATATATACGTGTACGTCTGTATAAGCTGTTTAACTGAGACAATTGCCACGAAATTTGAAGTACAGGTATAAGTGAGCGCATTATCTGAGTATAGGCCTATACATTCCTAATGTTCGATAAGTTGCGTGTAGCCTATGTTTGTCAGTCGCTAAGGTGAGTCACGTGACATTGTTTCTCCTACACAACCGGTAGAATTATTGTGGAATCAGGCAAAGCGTCGCAATCGAAGGCAATTTGGAACTGATCACTCAATGTTGGACTCGTTTATGTTTGGATAAACATGAATAATAACCGAATAAGGTACGAATAATACGCCACTTACCTGTGCCTTAAATTTCGTGGAAATCGGTTCAGTTAAATAGCCGCTACAGAGACGTTTGTATTTGGGGTGAATATACAGAGAAAACCCGCTTAATATACTCGTACTTCTGCTAGCTTTACATTAATATAACCGATTCATATATTTTTGCGAAAGAATAATTAATCATGTCACCTAGCTGCGTAGGAAAGAAGTTGCGCTTCATTAATCGCATCCACGTAAGAGACAGATATTCCAAAATTTTCCTATTTATGAAAAGAAAATTCAAGAATTAAGAATATAAAAATTAAATTGAGAAAGAAAATTGTCTAATTCATTAGCAATTAGCATATGGTAAACTTAATCCAATTTTTTGATAGGATTAGAGGGTACACGTGAGCCTGAAAAAGTGAGAATTATCATGAATCATGATTGCAAATTACCGAGTACTTCTACCTAGCGAAGGATTGTTACTATGTTGAAGTTTTATTTTATACTTACATGTTATTTTGTATGGCCCTATATTGTATAATTAAATCGCTGTTGGTCAACAACGCTTTTTGAACGTTTGATTTAAATTCAATGGATTGTGATTTATTCATTTTTGCCATCTTATATTCGTTTATTAGGCCTATGCAATGAGTTTGACTACTTTTACAATGATAAGTGGTACAAAGTATCAACAGTCGGCAAAATGTGCGATTGAGAAAATTCTTTGCCACAGTCCATATTCATCGTGGACAAAATATCTTATGCTCTACCCAGCACAGGTTGGCACGTAAAGAAGGGAGTATGTTGTAGTTAATTCGTAAAATCTTCGCAATATTTTATAGTATAGTTTCATTCGCATCGAATAGGCATGTTCATTAGTACTAAGGGAGGGTTCAAACAAGCATAGAATTGCTGCAATTTTGCATTCTTTATCGAACATAGTTTTGTCCCTACCGTAGCAATAGCATGCATGCCCTATGCCTACTTAAAATATTTGTGTGCATGTAAGTAAGTGGTCATTCTTGCTGCTGCTTTCAAATATACTTATATGACGGTGTATGTCGCAACCAGTTGCCGGTACGGTGGTACGTTATATTCCATTTACAGTGTTGCCGTTCTATGCGCTGTATTTATATTACTATTACGCTATATTGCAATCAAACTTGCGGTCTCTCTTTTCTCCGTGCATCCTTTATTTAATCATACGTTTTGATTATTTTACAGGGTTAACTCCTTCCTTTGTTAATGGAAGCTGACGGCTCGTGGGTGTGTATCAAAGCTGGTTAAATATCATACTAATTTAGTTACTGACCTGACAATATTTCCTTGCAGGAAACATTAAAGTTAAAAATGGCCACTGGACTGAGATATAGAAGGTCAAAACTCAACACAAAGAAAATCACAGAGTATAGAAAAAGATTTACAACTGCCTTCAACAAGCGGAAGCAAAAAATAAAAGAAAATATCCCTCCTAAAAGGTAAGCAAGGGCTATTTATTTATTTGTTTTTATATGCCTTTATATGTTTTCTAGTGCCACATTTTTTTCAAATTGATTGTATACTTGTCTTCAAAATGAAATGTAACTATTCTCCAATTCATGGCTACATACAGCACTAGTACAACACCACATACAATACACAGTAACACAAGTCATACTACTAGAAATAAACACAAAGTAGCCAATTGTATATGTGCTCGTGTAGAAAGGCCGATAGGCCTAATGTCCTTTCTGGATGATGATTATAGATTTACGCATGCCTATATCTTACCGTGTGTGTCATTTCAGGGCAAATGTCGTTTTCGAAGGAAAGGTTGACGAAGAAATGTAAGGACCACTTCTTATTGACCAATTAGGGATATATACAAATTGAAACATTGAGTTCAAATTACAGATTGCTGCTTGATTCGCGTATGCAAGAAGAGGACAATGCAGCAAACAAGGAGGCTATGTAAGAAAAACTAAACTTACTTGTTTGGTTAGGATGCTAGAGTGTAAGTTATTAGAAAATACTTAACATATCACTGTCTGATCAGATCTAATACAGTGTACAAATATTGTACCTCGTCCTGGCCAAAATGCCTTGTGTTGAAAGATTAATGGACGCAATCCTTCCAATGAAAGCCAAAATTTGCGTGTGATCCCAATTGAGCCTTTAGTCACTTTCATGCGTATGATGAATTTCTAAACAGTAATCGAACACCTGTGTCTATTTGCACATAGCATTCCACTAACTTTGGCAAAGGACTTAACAGCCCGTCTTGATTTATAAAGGAAAGATTTTTTCCATTAGTGCTCGCTTTCCTCCATCAGCAAACAAATACACTGATATTTATTTTCAGACCTCAAGAATTAGAGCCATTGGATGTTACGAATGCTGCATGCAATCTCGAGGAAGAAGATCTCCTTATCAGTGAGCTGATAGCCCGAATGTAAGGTAAGTGTAAAAGTTATACGGCGAGTAGATAAGTTTTGAATATTCTCGTGTAGTATAGAACGAAAACATTGATTGTTATTCATATAAATAACGTGGAATCAATATTTTTGCTCAGCCAGTTTGCTTCAATTGGCCATTTATTTGCCTTACAGTACTTGCGATGACACGGATTTCTCGGACAGATTGTCCACGTAAGTAAATTAATGTAATAATACTTTTTTATTGCTTAAGGATATGTTGATATTCTATAAAGGAGTAAAATTTCGATACCTTGAACACCAGCAGACATGCATACCGCATAAATGAGGGGTTTTGCTTCTCATATGAATGTGTTATGAGTCATGTATTTCAAATTACTATAATCAAATGAAGCAGCTATGATATGATAATGTTCTGTTCCAGGACCTCTAAACGAGAAAACCTTTCCATAAAGGAAGAGAAAAACAGTATGGTGAGTGTCATGTGTGCGAATAAGCGACAGTCAAACACTTGTGTGTATATATTTTTGCATTCTAGAGAAAAACAGAGTTTTGAAATTGGGATAAAAATGCAGAGGAGATTAAAAGAATGCTCATTCTTACTTTTACCACAAGAAAAGATGAAGCCATGACCATTTCTGTTGGTGAGGAGATTGCGTCTTGTCCTCCGCTTGTTTCACCGGAATTTGTGAGTACGATTTTCTGTTATCATACATCTAGGTAATATTTACTTTAGGCTGTAAACTTTAATTCAGTCAGCGGGAGGTGAATATGCCACCTGATAAATTTGCTCATTCAAAGTAAACATGAAAGCTACATGTAAAGTCATGTAAAAAATCACTTTAAAACTGCTCACTACTTGATTAATTAATGGATCGCCACAATTAAGTTACTTCAACATTTATTCCCGAGCGCTCTACCAACGTACAGTGGACATGATCATTGGTATAGAAACTATGACTTGGTCGAAATCTGGGGAATAAACTTTCGTGTATACTATTCAAATCTTTTTAGGAGTCTAATTAACTCTTATTTTGTCTGACTCAATTTTGTAGCATTTTTTTACATTTTTTGCCATCTTTAGAAAATCAGCCATTCGGAAATTAACTTAATTAAGTACTTTAAGAATTCGAACATACATCCAACGAGTCTTATCAATCCAATCTATTTCATTTCAGCTACTTTGCGACGCTACGAGCATGGCTAAAACATACGCAAAAATGACGAAGTCTTGTTATCAAATGCCTCTTCATGCAGACACATGGTCCTGTCGTATGGAAAGCATTCTTGTACGGTTGGGAGAAAGTCTGGAAGGCAGCGTTGGCAATTTCAAGGCGTACAGACAAATTAAAATATTGTCTTGTAAGGATGCTGGTAAGTTTACATGCACATTTATTCAAATATCCTCATTTTATCCACTAATTTCTGATTCGAAGGCTTTGAAAGGGTTTTTGTCACTGATCGTGAAGCTGCATATTAATCCAAGTGCATTTTTCGGCATTGGGCAAGTCAGTGTACTTTAAGGATTTGATCAACAACTGTCAATTGAATGTATAATTGAGAATTTAAAATATTTTTGTCACATGAGAAGGTTTGACAGATTTTCAAAAGATGAAGACTGACGTGTGTCACTATGAATATGATTCAGCTGCGAAAATGATCGTTCCACATCAACGGCAGGAAGGGGAGCAAATTTCATAGTAATTCACGTACAGTAGTGATTGCAAAATGAGTAATCCTGAAGTTCCGGACTTTTCTCATAGAGGTATTGCTAATCGTCAACACCCACTGAGGGGAGCAACAGTCACTGACGGCAGCAAGTAAGCCGGGGCATGTTATGAGGCTTGCCCAAAATCAAAACTATTCAAACATAGCATCAGATCAAGTGAGTAACATATGTATGCAGCTTATCATCCACACATACAGCTGAAGGCAACAAATAGGCTATTAATCATATGGGGATCATACTCTATTGCCCTATGGTATACGATTAAGCTATCTTTTTCTTACAGGCCTTTCATACATTCTGGAGACGGCTCATATTAATCGCGATATAAGATACTACGGATGATTACGATACATTTATATTGCATGCAGTTTGCAGTTTGCTATACACTTTGTTACTGCTATGATATGGTCTACATTGTGTAACAAAAGAAGTGATAAGCCTATTGATAAGGAATGACAATGAGAGATTTTCATACGCTTTACGATGAGATGATCAGTATGATAACACAATATACAACAGCTATTTTATTAATTTGTCTCTCGAATCAAATTATAGTATACTATAGTAACTGATGAGGTGATTGCGAATCGCAATAACGCAACCTGATGAACCGTAGATGGTAAACGCCTTAGCCGTAACCGACCGTAGCCGTGACACCTTTTGGCCTCAGCCACACTGAAAGCAAGGCAAATGCGAGCGTCTCGAGCAAACGTATGTCCGCAAGCTATAATCACTCTGGTTTGCTTTGCTCGCAGTGTGGCCACCTACAACAGCTACAATGATGACTTCATAAAAGCTCCAAAACGCTTTGCTCGGAAAAGCTTGGAAAAGCTCGCAGTGTGGCTGAGGCCTTAATCGCAACCGTGGGATTTTTATTAACTGTAACCGATCGTTAACCGCGGTTGACCGTAATCACTATTACCTACACGTAGCCTATTATTTGTTTCAGTTATTCATTTTATAGACCTAGTGGAATTTACAGCCAGTAATAGTAGTCATACTGCAATGCATCAATCGATTCTCATATATCATACGAAGCAACTAAACCTAGGGTTACATGATCGGATAGATTTCAATTTTCAGACAGTTACAAAATAATATGTTCCATAGCCATATCTTCATTTTAAGGACGCTATACGTTTTACACAGGTATATAATTAGACTTCAAGATTACATTTCAGTGATTTGACATAGATCTTCATTCTGCTTAGTTATTCCATTAACTCCGCTTTTTCATGAAATGCGTTACAAAATAATTTCAATAACCTTTGTCATAATTACAAAATTTTGCAGCTGATCTTAATTGCTATTTTATGCCTTGAACATTGGTACCTATTGAAAATGAATCCTGGAGCCCCGACAGGTAAATCCCGTAAATAGACACAAATCCCGTGATAAACCTCAGTTATTATTATAAAAATAAATCTTTATAAATTTATTCAAATTATTCTATATATACACACATATATGCTTTTATTATGCCTACATACATGTGTCTAAGTATATATCATTTTCAGGAATCGACATTCATTGGTGGAATCCCGACAAGTCTGGAGCTCAATGTCTTCGTCAATGGGGTTAAGATATCTGCGGCCAATTTCACAGAAACTGTCTCAGTGCTTGTTGGCTCGTACCTATGTTTCAATCTAAATTATTCGGCCGAACAAGAGAGTGTTCTGGAATGCTTGGAAGGACTGGTTGGCTTGAGACAGTCGTTTAAGTCACCAAAATTTGGTAAAATCTTTTATGTAAATGCACGACCCCTCACTTTGTCTCCTCAAATTTTTAGATTCATATTGTATGCTGTTATTGCGTTATTGAACTACCAACCTTTTGTAATTGCTTTTTAAGACATTCAACGTACAATTTGCAATTTACAAATTTATAGTTTTGATTATTCTTTCTATGCTTATTTTGTTAATAAGTTTAACAACCAAAGTTTTGTAACGACTTTTTTTAGAGATTCAATGTCAATGTCGTGCAAAGAGTGTACAATTTAAGAAAATTAGATTTTTTCAATAATATTCTGCTGTAAGAATTTCTACATATAATATCTTGTTCAGTGTACAATTGTGAGTTCTATATCATTAGTAAGTTTATTTTGTTATTAAATTTTGTGACCACTTTTCAGAAATTCCATGTCGATATCATGTTTAGCGTGTACAATTTTGAAGTTTGGGCTCTTTTTTAAGCTTTTTTGTTATTAAGTTTTGTATCCATTTTTTAAGAAATTCAATGTTGATGTCATATATAGAGTGTACAATTTTAAAGTCTAGATTTTTTCCAATAATATTTTGATAATTATGTTTTGTAACCATTTATTGAGAAATTCAACTTACAAAATCACGTATAGAGTGTGCAATTTTGAAGACGTTTCTATCTAAGCTTATTTTGTTATCAAGTTTTGATGATGTAACGTATAGCGAGTGTAGCAGCTTCATTTTGGGTGTTTCTTCAATTCTCAACGCTAAAAGCTTTACATCCTGACGAAGACATGTTACATCCTGCCGCGATGGAATGATGGACTTGCTCAATTTTCCAGTAGGCCGTCTGGCCCCATATATGACCTCAAGAAATTGTGTAGCTTTTGGCATTCGTCGTCAATAAAGATTTACACATTCCAATTTATGTTCTATTCAACTAATTACATGGGACAATTGCTGCAGATCTTGCATCTTACTTCAATAACAAAGTTCATTTACAACTACATATATATTTGATTTAGCAATATCTAGCGGGTAAATACAATTTTTGACGTGAGTATGAAATTAAGTAATACATAGTACTGATAAATTTGGACAGTAAGATTAGATATAACTTAAATCTGAATCGCGAAGAAACATGAGCGAGGTGATAAAACCTGCGAAAATACGCTATAATACATCTGCGATATTTTTGCTGATGTTACTACCTTCTTTAGCGTTTTATCAGTGACATTTTTAGGGTCAGTTTTCGCAGGTAAATTTTAGCCTTATGATTTACAGTGCATGGTTTATGCTTAAATATTAAGGAACACGTTGAAAAACAAGCCTACAGAGTTACTAAATATGAGGTGGCTCCAAGATATTAGATATTGTCATTTAAAAAACATACACTTTGTTACATTTATCCATATTTAAAACATAGACTATTTAAAATATTACACTGAAAATATCGCAACCTTTCTACGAAAAGAAGTAGGCTCATGTTGAAAATGAAGCTTTAACATACATGTAGGCCTACATGTAGTCACAGAGTTAACTCACCAGACAATGAGCTTGGTGATGTCGATGGCTCGTTCTTTTGAGCATGTTCTGGACTTGGATGTCTTTAACCATTCGTCCATATTTACTTGTGTCGATTCCCTCATTTCCTCGACGGCTGCTCGGACGTTCGTTCTTCTTCCGGATGCATCACGAACAGGCGTTGATACGGATGATCCAGGATTGTCGTTCAAGTTGAAAAGAGGATATTGATTCTTCATATGATATAAGAGGGTTCCAGTCCCAGATGAAAATACGTACTTCTTTTCACATAAATTACATTTTGCGTACTTTTTGTTGTCAATAGTGACAAGCTTGAAGTTGTTCCAAACGCAAGACATTCTATGACTGTTCACGAAGGAATGATGACCGAGGTTTAACGACGAAATTACAATGATTGAAATGAGTCATGACCTCGCTAGTCGCTACATTATTCGAGATCCCATCCCACCTCAACATCAGCGTCTCATCACCTCGCTCAACGCCTGGTGACTCATCTGGTGCAGGTGTTAAGCGACTTCGATTCCTACGTTCGTTTTTCTGTGAGATATCTATTGACTGACGTAAATTTTGACGCTCGTCTGTAGTCAAATCTCAACTGCTGCTTCTATTAAGACTTTGGTTCAGAGACCAATCTTGACAAAATACTACTATTCAGGCCGATGGCAGCAGGTTAATCTCACTAGCAAAAGTATAGAAAGTCTGAAAAGACTCTTTAGAGTAAAAAATGTAGCGGTTAACCGCACCAAAAAATTAACCGGGTCATGAAAAATTAACCGCGGTTAACTGGTGTCAAAAATTAACCGGGTTAGGAAAAATTAACCGCGGTTAACCGGTTAACCGCGTTCACCTCTGTTCTCATCCGCATTGAAGCATTGGGTGATCCTTCTCCACTTTCTGTCTTCAGTGTGCGGTGTTTTCCGTTTATCTTCAATCACAGTGTGATTTTGAATAATTGAAGAAAACAATTCTTTCTCGGCATTAGTAAAGTTAACTCGCTTGTTCATTTTTTCGATGCTTGTGAACGTTGAAATTCCAAACATTGAAGGAATCACAAGGCAGGATTGATTCGTCAAACGTGCGTAACGTCGATTCATTGCCATGACAACAATCGTCACTCTATACATCACTGATACATCAGATGCAACGTCACAACTATTTCGTGACAATTACCATAGATATTTAAGTTATTCACGAGCTGTTGAAAATAGGTTATGAATAAGTTATTCACTACATCAGAAAGCCAAATTTTTATGTTTTACATAACTTCCACAAGAGCTGTTGTATATAATACCTAACTTATTCATCACATCTGCAAGACCCCGTTTGAGTCATTTATCGCCGTTGACTGCGACGCTAAAGGTCCCGAAAACGTGGTATTTTTACATACCAATGATGGCACCGTTGTTTTCTTCCTTTTTGGACTACATTCAGCGTCTTCCATTATTTCTAGAGAGCTTGAATTTTGTTATGATGGAAAATCTTTTGCTAGAATTTCCTCTGAATTGAGGAGCGCAGTCCGTTAATTTCACGATAGCTAAATTAAAGTTTTAAGTTATGACTGGAAGTTTTCGATCATTAAAGGATATACAAATGGATGACAGATTTAATAATGAATCAAAAAATAATTTAAAAAACAGAAAATGGGACTGGATGGAGCGCTGGGATACCTGGTCACCTCTAAATTGTAAATTTAGTTCAATACCTATAGGAGCAATCAAACGAAATCGCACATCTACGATAAATACAGCACTAGTAAAGTGCACTTTAAAATACATTTAAAGCACTTTGCACTTAACGCTTTAAGGCATTTTTCATACTGCTCGTATGTGAATCATTGTCTCTCAATTGATCGCTTGCAGTCTAAGCAAATAATTTGTGAGTAGAGTAGTAATCCAAAGAGAAAATGTATTGAGTCTACTTCATCTTAAGACAATCGTCTTCACGATTTAAATGATGGTGGTTGAGGATTGTTCTTTTTTCCTAATGTGATCTGTAGCTGGTGCTGTTAACAGTTTTTTGTGAGGGACTGCTATGCATAAAACACCAAAATGGTTGCACAAAATGCAGAAATGGATGTTATATTCAATTAACTTAGGAAGGAAACTTAGCAGTGTGTTGGGATTATGCGAAAAATACAATTTTCTCACGTCGAAATGGTTGTACAATCGATCTTGCGTTCTAGACACAAATAATGGATTAGTTTAAATATGTGAACATCAGAGCCTTTGAAATATGGGAAGTTATGCGATTTTCGAATCAAAATGCCAGCCGCATTATGCCAGAGCGCGGCGCGACGGTGCACTGCCTTTTCTGCGCTTTCAGCAATGTGCTGTTTAAAACCCAACCCTCCCCAATAATCTGACTGATCATAAGTTTCTTTATGGAATTGCTGCTCCCCCATGCAATCATTGAACCTCCACCAAATATTATACATGTAATATATAAAAAGCTAAAAATTAATTAATTTCATTTAATATAGGAAACATGTAAAAGGACATAAAAAATGTATATAAAGACTACATGTAGTAAGCACGATATTTACTATACTCAATCATAAAATACATTTTTGCTATTATCACAACACCACCAAAATGGGTGTCAATGATCATAATTCGAATTTCATGCATTTTATACATCTTTTTCATGAAAATGTGACAACATTTATTCGCGACCTTCGCATCAACATTGTGTCAGGTAAGGAGAGAAACGAGCTCCTAGAGGGAGGAATTTTTGACTGGAAAGTCTTAGTTTTAATAAAAATAGTAGTCTTTAATGTTTGGAAAAAATTTGCTTCTCAAAAAAAATCTTTTTGCACCCCAGTGGCCTCTTATGATAGTCCATCTCACAGTGAAAAAAGAAAGCCAGCTTTAAATAATGGCCAACACCAAAAATCTCAGAATCAATGGATTGAATTGAAATTGTATATGCTGACGTATAAGTTGGATGATGATCTCAGGCAAGATTATTTGGATAGAATCATCAACAGATTCTCTTTTGCTAGACCTCGTTTAAGAGTCATATTTTGCCGAAGACCAAGAGCCATTTGCGGTTGATGCGTGCTGACTTCTGCATCATCATTTCTGCAGCAGGAAAAAGACATTTTGCGAAAAGTCATGACATGGTTAGCCAATGAACTACACTACTTCACCACTAGAGGCAATATGAGACAGGGAAAGAGATGACTGAGACACTGCTCCATCTTCCAAAATTGCAAATTCTATGCAATGTTGTGGAAATTTTTGCTTCTGATTAATTGCAAGACAACTTTGGTCAAAGAGCAACTTTCTACCATAAAAAAGAAGTAGCTTGCAAGTAGTTGCGCAAGCAAATATGTTTTTTGATGCATCCAACTGACATTCACAATAACCTTTCATCCATATCACAGATCTGAAGCATAGGAATGCATCGATTCACCGAAACCGCCTTCCTCGTATTGACAGATCTAAGTATTCATCCAGCTGAAAAACTACCTTATTAGAATGAGACCTTAATTGAAACATTGAATCGCATTTTAATTATCATGCTTAGAACTCTACAAGATTTGACTACTCAGTTAGGCAAAAGCTTGACTGATGGCCATTTGTCTAGTCATTGAATTTAAGCATTTTGTTTGATTTAGATCTAGCGACTCGACTCACACTGATGCTGATTTGCCTCGAATAGATAAACTCACGACTGAAGGTGCATTCACACCGGAACTGGCGCGCCTTCACGCATCCAGAATTTCGTTCAGAAATTTAATAAACCTATGGTGCTGTTCACACAGAGACGCGTGGAACTGCACCGCGTCCGGTGTGAACAGCCCATAGGTTTATTAAGGCTCTGAACTGAAATTACAGACACATTGCGTTTCATTATCGAAGGAAGATTATTTCTTGACCACATAAACATGTTTGTTACTAGCTTGACCAACATAAGTCATCTTGCATTCTTGCCTCATTCTTGAAAAGTGCATATGAAAGACTTATGTATCTTTTTAGAAATCTTCATTCAAATAATGCTTTTGAATAGATCATGTAGGCCTATTGTTTGTTTTTATATATGCTACATATGTATGGATTATTCTTTATCGTAAATTCCAAATTCTATTATCAGTAGACATGTACAGAAGGTTCCCTTTTCGGGCACAACGTATTCTCTTATGTAGACAAACCTGATATGATATACAATTAGGTCTAAATGGGTGTAAGCAAGGCAGTCAAGATATTGCGGATACATTCGTAGCATGCGACCTCGCGGTTCAATGCAGGAGCCTCAATTGTTATATAATTGTTACATTTTATCTGGAGAATTGATTCTCTGTTTGAAATGACAATGATTTACTTGTTTTCATATTTGCAGCCATGCGTCTGCACGATGTACCTAAGTGCATAACTTTTATTGTGAGATTGAGACAACTTGTAGAACTGAATGTTCAAATTAATTACCCCACATGTGAAGCAGTGCTGTGATCAACTGCTGCATACACTACACTGTCACAGTTGTCTCTAGAGACATTCAACTAAAGTGAAACTGTGTTTATTAAAATGGCGCAATTTTCACTGTTGTAGAGACAATCAAGATATATTCATCTTCAAAACATGAACTACATATCAGTAGCCTTTGAAAGCAGCGGCTAATGAAATTGCATTTTGCGTTAGGGGATCAGCGTTGAATGAAAAGTTAGACTGATGTTTCAATTACTAAATAATAAAAAAAATATGAATCCATATAAATTTTCAGTGTATATTTGAATAAAATTCACAAGCTATAACAACATGTAGCAAATAACTAGTTTTTGCACTTGAATTACTACTGGGTGACCTACAGAAATGAAGCTGTTGCGGTCAAAATGATGCTTGATATTTTGAATGCTGATGCTGAAAAGAAAATGAAAATTACAAATTTCTAGCAAACAAAATGTGAAAAGAATATATGTCCGAAGCCCCATGCGAAAGATTTGGAAATTAATTACTTGGAAAATCATTACTATATGCCATCATAAAAGAGAGATAAATTTTGTTCGACGGTTTCGCGTTGCGCCATTGTATTCGATAACGTGATTACGTATCCTTTAGAAGTTCGCAATGCTTGTTCAAGAAGAAGCACGCACATATTTCGCTTCGAATATAATATTCTTAACATTGACGCTGTACAAAAATAGGGTCATCAATGGAAACAACTCAGTCACCACTTGCGGAAAAAGTAGGGGAACTTATATACAGTGATTATCCGATTGCAATCTCAAGTTCTTTGATTATTGCTACAATCGCAAATGCTTCCAAGTGGTCAATGTACTTAACTTTATCGCTTCATTTCAACGATGCAATACAATATTATTTATTTGAATGAAGAGCATCGAATAGAATTTTTCCTTGTATATAAAGTTTCTTGGATAATATTTCCGATATCGATTGGAGCGATAAATCATTATTGTACATAAAACTCTATCTTGAAAAACTGGATTTTCCTCATAAACGAAGATTAATCACCATCATTCAAAATTCCCTTGCACGATGCTGTATAGTCCATCAGTTTGTTAAGCCATTCTAGGTATTATAAGCTAGCTTGGACATTTCCGAGCAGCACTGGCGAATAGCCAGTGCAGAATGAAGAACAGCGTCTATGACTGCTAAAGAATTTCATGCATGATTTGTTCAAATCTGTGCACATGATTCTAGTAATTCAAAATTCATATAGAATAACATTAATGATACTTCTTGTACTTAGAATGCGCGGTTCTGCTTCTTCATTTCCATTAAGGTGGTTTATCAAAGGGTTCTATCAAAATAGCATTTTTCACAACTGAACTGTCAAGAAAGTCTTCCATAATTATGTAGAGTAAAAAATTTAAATAACAGAAACGTTTTCATCTGAATCTAAACATTGTTTCTGTTAAACCTTTGTCAACCTGCGTCAATTGATTCTAGCAGTTCGTGGAGATATCTCTAGGAAAATGGGCTTACCTTCAAACTGACAGAAACAGCTACAAATTCTCCGCATAATATTTTGATAAAAAGCATAGGTTTTAAATGTTCCTGCGAGCTTTTCTGTTATTTGAATTCATGTATTGAAGATGCCTTCGTCATTTATTTTTCTCATAAGTCTTAGTTGGAGGCCAAGTACAAAGGATGATAATTGTTCTATATGCTTGTTTTATAAGATTATGAAATATAATAATTATCATCTTCTGTAGTTGGTTTCCCAACTAGAACTTATTTGAATCCTATTTTGAAGCTGTCCCTGGAGCAGCTTCACCATAACCATTTTGACTTGACTTCCGATTACAGTGAAACATCCTAACCTAGCACCCCGCTTTTTAAGCAGCCTCTCTAAATTGGCAGGTCTTCGCCAGTCCCGATTTAGCCCCTTTGTCCTGATGGAACCCCTTTATCCTTAGCAACCCAATGTCGCAGTCCGTTTGGGTGCCACGTTAGAGGGATTTCACTGTAGTAACCGTCACAATGGTTCTGTTCCGGCAATAAGGTTGCTTTTTCGGACACAACTTTGCTACACAGAATTAATGGCGTCATGATGTTGGTTTGAAGAACAAAGATCAAGCAATACTAGGTCATAACGACAATTCCAAGCATTTATGAATCATGGATAATTGTTAAGAGGAATTGTCAATATCGCATTTATTTTCATGCTCCTATACCTGAGGATATAAAGCTTCAGATCACAGAATTGCTAAATTGCGCTGATATAAAAGTCAGGCTAGGAGCACAAACAACTATATTGCTTTTGAAATGTATTTAATTACTTTTTTCAAGTACTTAGGACTTTAACGAAGAAAATATTCCCGAATGATGGCTTATTTCTATTAGTGACATGAGATTCTGAAAAAAGGATGCGTGTATGCATTTGCGCTTGAGAATTAAGCAGCCTCTCTAAATTGGCAGGTCTTCGCCAGTCCCGATTTAGCCCCTTTGTCCTGATGGAACCCCTTTATCCTTAGCAACCCAATGTCGCAGTCCGTTTGGGTGCCACGTTAGAGGGATTTCACTGTAGTAACCGTCACAATGGTTCTGTTCCGGCAATAAGGTTGCTTTTTCGGACACAACTTTGCTACACAGAATTAATGGCGTCATGATGTTGGTTTGAAGAACAAAGATCAAGCAATACTAGGTCATAACGACAATTCCAAGCATTTATGAATCATGGATAATTGTTAAGAGGAATTGTCAATATCGCATTTATTTTCATGCTCCTATACCTGAGGATATAAAGCTTCAGATCACAGAATTGCTAAATTGCGCTGATATAAAAGTCAGGCTAGGAGCACAAACAACTATATTGCTTTTGAAATGTATTTAATTACTTTTTTCAAGTACTTAGGACTTTAACGAAGAAAATATTCCCGAATGATGGCTTATTTCTATTAGTGACATGAGATTCTGAAAAAAGGATGCGTGTATGCATTTGCGCTTGAGAATTATGTATTAGATTTGTGAATCAATTTTGTTAATACATTTCCACTTGGAAATGTTCTAATTGACATCAAATAGCCGTGAACCTAAGATTCTGATGGTCAATATCATTTTGGCTATTGTCACTTTGCAATTCATCCTGTTCATACTTGTTTTTCATTCTTTGAAAAAACATGCGTTCTGATATTGGTATGATAAATGGATCATGAAAAGGAAGACGAGCATTAACATGAGCTTCATTGAAATTCTCGGCACAGTATACGTAATATGCAAAAGTATAAATAAAAACTGAGCAGAAAATTGTGATTAATGGGATAAATTATACACAGGTAGACTATACACACGTAAGTTGAGTGTGTTCACGCACATTTCAAAATGTCTACAAAAAGAAAATTATACTTACTTTACTTCACCTTTACTTTTTCGCTTTTCAGCGCTTCTTCACGATTCCACCAGGGTTGGACGTTGCTGCGATGACTTTCTTCCACGCATTTCGGTCAGAGCAGAGTCCCAAATGACCTTCAGGTGTTCTAAATCTCCTTCGACACAGGCAAACCACGTTTTCTTCGTTCTTCCTGGAGGATGGCGACCATCAACCGATAGATGATTTACACGTACCTCACCGATCGTGTTATCGGTTGCTCTCTTTACTCGTACATGTCCGAACCACCGCAAGCGCTTCTGGTGTATGCGAATAGATAGTTCGGGTAGGCCACATAGTTTTGCCACTTCTTCACTAGGTACTTAGTATTTTAACTTTACACTGTAAACCAGCACCTCCTAAAGCGAGCTGAATCACCTCCTAAAGCAAGACACTATTCGTAACTAATAAAAAAATCCTAAAGCATGCGTCTTTTAGAAGGCTAGCCTCTCACCTCCTAAAACATTTTTTCAATGCCATATTATACTTTTCCCTTATGATAATGCATACTACTATCTTTATTCAGCAATAGACGGGTTACGCATTGAGATTTATTGCAGACGAAGCTGTCATTATATTCATTCAATATTTATCTCTTGCTTTACAAACAACCCTCTAAAGAAATAAGAACCCTTTAACCCCTGTAGTACTGTTATGCAGGAGAACATGACATTATTGTTGTAAAATTCGAATTCACTTGAAATTTATAAACTTGACACCCGGTTCCAAAATGAATACAATCACAGGTCTATTGATGTAACAGATGCAACGAAATCTCATGTATACATGTACGCAGAAAATTTTAGCCTTACCACGTAATTTTCGGTGACAAAAATGCAAATGCTACATAATATAATCAGTGTCGGGACAGTAAAAAATGTCAAAAACATGCAGGATATATAATTACAGAATTATGTGGATAAAAGCATGTGTGAAATCACCAGTTGCAATAGAGATAAAGTAACAAATAGAGTCTCATGATGCGAATATCGAATAACAATCAAGTCCAAATATGCAAATCAATCTCTATTATTGGTCAAGTAAATTACGATATAAACTAACAGATATTGCAGCTCTAAAACATCATGGAAATCATCAAGGAATTATTATAGAAAGATAGAAACTAAAGAATTCAATTTCTGGCACCAAAAACATTCACAGAGTTTTGCACTGATCTTGGTGCAGATGTGACGCACACGAAGAAGTCCTTCCAGCAGTTTCTACGGTACTGTCGATTGCGTTGAAAATTATACGTTAGAAACAAGACTGCATGTACCGTGATGGCATAGATGCTCCATCCGTCGAAGCACATATATAATACTTGGACACCATGTATTAGCATTCACTGATATTCCAGTCGAAATGATTGCTGAAAAGAAAAAGCAATTTTCGTTAGGAACTATGGAGTGAAAGAAAGAAATAATTAAATTTAAGATACAAGAACGTCAGATCTACATGTTACATGCAGCAGGCTGAACAAATTATAATTTCTTCAAAAATTCAAAGTTTTTGATTTGACAGATAATTGAAAAAAATAGAATTTCTTATAAACATGCATACACAGAGCATATCGTATTTTTTAATTGTCTTTATTACGCTATTTATTTTGATATACGCCTAGATAATATAATTTATCAATGCTGAATTGAATACATGTACATGTACTTTGATTGAAACCTCTTGTCGCAGAAAATTGTCTCCTTTCTTAGTTATTCGATTTTCTACAGATTATGGAAATTAACGAGTTTCAGATCTCCAAAAAATAGCGCATATTATGCTAATAATCCATATTCACAAGTATACTTTCTTTTGAAAGTTCTAATACAATACTGCACATGTTTCTTATTGATTCTCCCACTTCAGACAGAATTCACTGTCTTGCAAATTGCTGTGTCGATAACAAGTAGCCGTAATAATTAATCAGATGAAAACAATATGAGCGTCACAGATCTCTAACAAACATGCATGAGCTAAGTTGACTTCAGAAATAATAACTGTCATGGGTTATATGGCCCAAGATCGTCGTTAGAAAGTTAATAAAAATGAAAAAATGGAATATCTCCTTTTCTACGGTGATTTAATAGCCATTGTGAAGGCGTCTGAAACTGTTCAACGTCAGAGGTTTTGGTTCTATGTGAGTATAGTTCGTTTGAGGAAACCAGCATGATATGCTGATCATGAGATAATTTTATGAAAAAGAATAAAAACGTTCCATTCAATAGGCGGACATTTTCTTGGTATCAGAATTACCTTATCATGTATTTTTACAGAATAGAAACATTATATATCAATTAATTAATCTTCTCTTTTTGTGTTGATGACTGTTTAGTCTTTCCTATTTGTGCTGGAGTCTATGTTTACCTTGATATCATGCTACGTTGAAAACGTATTAATAATGACTAATATGAATAGAGTATGAAAGAGACTTTCATTGCTAAAATGGATTTACTTTTAAAAGTAGCCAACAAGATGGACTGAATATTTATAGAAGTCGAGCACTTAGCGCCGTACATTAAAAATACGTTTGCATCCAAGAGTGTCTAGACATTGTAGAAAAACCGCGGATATTTGAATACTGACAAGAAGGATAATTATTGGCAGAAGATTCTATACAGAAGTATAGAAGTTTTAATTTGTCAGTAGTCTGTTGGCCCATAGTTCATAGTATCCGGAATTTCATATATTTTGATGAATATTTATTAAGCGAATTCACAGCTATATGGCAGCAGAATTTTAATAGATTAGATAAAAACGTTTAAAAGTTTGAATGTAAATTTTAAGCATATGTTTACAAAGATGTTTCTTCTTAAATGTCCGAATCAGGAAAGACTGAAGACAATTATTCTACTACATAATGGAAACGAATGTCCTTCAGTGTCGTCTATTGCATTTTTTCGATGTCTATACTAATATCTACTATAGATTGTCATACAGTTGGTGATAAATGGTTACACTATCAGGTTACTTTTAACTAATGTATGCCTCCAATAAACTAAATACAGAATTGATTGTTGCATTTCTACTAAAATTCATTGAAATAAACGAATTTTCGAATATTATGAATTTAATTGACCACACATAAATAATATATGTGTACATCAAAGCATTTAGAACTTTGCATTGAATTCTGTACTTGATATGCCAATTCAATTAACCCTTCACATGCGTGCACCTACTATTTTTCTACCTTAGTTCGGAAACCTTATTGGACACACCACTTATAACAGATGAGTACTTTGAGCAGCTTCTATGAGTACGCACTTGCTTCTCAGAGGCTTTACCGAGTACAGATAACGCGAATGAATGCATGAAATTGACAAATACAATGTGTGCCTGCCTCGAAAATTTACAGCTTTTTGAAATTTATAATTTGCATTATCCGCAATTAATTTAGTTCCGTTATGAAAAGTGGCATTTTAACTACAGAAGTCTTAGACTCGATTTACGTTAGTGCTATACAGCATGCAGCGCATTACAACTCTTTCGAATATGCTATCAGAGCAACAGGAAACTCACCTCATTTTTAAGAGCTGCCGTTAGTTGATTATCCAGATTGATTAGTATATCTGTCACGATTGACTATCACGAGAAAATGTAGAATGTAGATTTTTGGCCATTTGGTTTCAAGTCTTACTATTTTTCTTTTCCATTTATCCAGTATTTCGATCGACGTTGATGAGAAAGATGTAGTCTCCTGGTATGACATCATGATGCCCATATATTTGCAATTTACTACTGCACAACTTCAATAAACAATTAAATTGCAATATCATTGACGGAAAGTCAACTTGCCACTCGAAGTCAAAGCCAGCTACATAACCTCGGAGAGATGAAGCAGAGAATGATTCACTTACATACAGCAACGTGAACTTATGATGTCCTCAATAGGAGCTATTGTTATGCGACTGCGTTCCTGCTGTCTGGCAAGCAGTGACTCACGCTCTCCTCTATGCAGCTGCTTACGTCTAAGGGTTATTGTTCTCTTCAGTATGTTAGCCTACTAATTCAACTTAGCCTTCTGAAATTTTAGTGTGTGGCGCTTTAGGATGTAGATTTCTCCCGCTTTAGGAGGTGCCAGATTACAGTGTACATGTACCATATACCGCAGCATTCGCTTGTCAACGACACTTAGCTTCTCCGTCAATTTTTCAGGGAGCGGCCATGTTTTCGTACTAAAAATTAGGATCAATTTTATACACTGCTTGTATACGCGAGTCCTGTACCTCAACAGAATGCCTTTGTTTGTCAACAGGCTGGCTAGATCCCTCCACTTTTTCCACGCGACTGCAATGTGAGTTCTGACTGTCTTTCCGTTCCGGTTTCCCTGTCAAGGACATCCCCAAGGTAGCAAACATCTTGTACCTCTTTCACTCTCATCCCTGAAAATCAACGACGGCAAATTTGTGCTTATTTATACGCTTTTGAGAAGTCTGTTGGAGACTTAAGAGCAGTCTGTAGAGATTTTAAGACACCCAAGTTATATTTGAAAAATTCACAATACAAACAAAACAATATAACTTACACTCACCACAGAAATGACCATTTTTATACTATACATTTTCAAGTACAAATTCGGAAACAGTACATCCGAATTCAGAAAATGCATTATCTTCCTTTAATTTTACAGGACAGACTTGTAGAGATATCGATTGATATGATATTTGAAATGCATTTGTTGACTTTTCAAATTTCTTTGCTTTATTTTACAAGGAATAGAACATAAGTTCTTCTCTAAATTTGAATGTACAAATTAGTATCATTGTACAAATATTGTGACGTCATTAAGCTATTTGCTTAATACCTACTCCTCCAAGGGTGGGAACAATCGATTGGAGAAGAAAAGCAATAATAAATCATTGCAGCAAAGGCAAGAATACAGAGCTCTGAAAATTAGAATGATCTATGATCACATACATAATATATTGCTATACTAAATTGTAGAACTCCCATTTAAAGTGCAGTCATGCTGCACGGCGTAGGCCAACCGTACGTGCATTGATTTCATCCTACAAACAAGCCTTCAAGCAAAATCTGCATTTCTGACGAATAACGACTGCTGATTATGATAGTGTAGCAAATCATCACAAATCAGTTGAACAAAGAAGAATTTTCTTTTCTCGCTCCGCATCTTTTTCATCCAGTAAAATATACAGAGCGACAGGATAATGAAAACCTATTTTCATACAACTGATTAATGATGGTTAACAGCAAACTCCCTACCCAATTGGTCAACAATATTTTGTCAGGCAAATGCTTGGCGACTTTTATTTGGTTTATTTAGTTTAAATCTGAACTATCCTATACATCCTGATCTGCTACAAAATAATATCGGTAGCGAACTGAGAAGCATGACTGATACACCAAATGAAATCTCCATAAAGAACATAAAAAATTGTGTACCAAGTCAATTCCTCAGACTGCATTGTTTGTCACCTGCCTAAATTCTTCAGATGTGAATATGTAGACATCGACTGATTCATTCAATTTCAACAGCCAAATATTTTACATTATCGTGGGAATCATCTGTTTACTATTCCTTTCTGAACAGCAAAATTAACGTTTTCGAATATTTTTTCATAAAAAGGATGAGAGGACACTTTCAAGAAGACAGCTCTAATAAAGTCACAAGGGAATGGATTATTGTTCAAATAGGGTTTCCTCCCATTTCTGTAAATAAATATTCACCCCTGGACATTTAAAATTGAAGGGTGAAATTAAAATGAATGGGCAGAGGCGAATGAAGGAAAGAAGCTGTTTGTTTGTATATTTGTTCGCGCTAGAGCGCCAGTGTGTCAATGTTTATCTAAGCGCGTGCGGTTTGGCCATGTTCTGAATTCAGACATACGATTTGAATGATTTCGAATGAAACTTGGCGCCGATTCGCTTCAAACACTTGGCCGGCCTCCGGATGTTCAGGTTTTTTAAATGTGAAGAAATCACAGAGGAAGAGGAAGAAGAGATATTGAGAGAGTCTAAATGTGCCTCAACCAGCCGCGCCAACGAAATCGTTTTCATAGGCGCAGACTTGTCGCATTCAAGCCACGTCCGTTCTTTCTTCGTTTTGAAAAAATACTGCTTTTCCGGTGCGGGTTGATCGGTCAGTGGAAGTCGATCTGAGATCCGGTGAGGAAGACTAATTAAAAGTTTGTCTGACCCCTCTCGTCTTTCCCCGCCCAACGCTTGAAATCCCAGTTAGACATGAAGCCGCAGGAGAAATGGAAAAATTTAAATATGAAACATTGTAGGAGTTCATGCAGAGGAGGAGGAGATAGAGGTCATTCTGGAGACAGCAACATAGCTAGAAGTGAAAACGAGTTGAATTTTCCTTCTTTCTTCTAGTTCGCCGCTTGTGGACGTTGGCACTGATTAAGTTCAACAAAAACATTTTTTTTCAATTGAAACGCATTCGTTGTCAAATTCTATCCCAATGATCGAGAGGTCAAAAAGTTCAACGCTTAATGTTCATTAAGATCTTCTACAGATAAAAAGTGTTGTGCTCGTGCTCAAACACAACGTAGAGATTAAACAGTAATCTTTCGTGACAATATCTTGGATCACAGCCAGATTACATTAGTCCTATTTTGGGAATATGAAAGACATGCTCCAGTGCTAAAAACATGAAAATACAGAAAAAAAATGACTTAATGCTTGTATTCAGACACAGGAGAGGGACTAGCATCTCCAAAAAGATTGAAATGTATTTCGATTGTCGACATGGCCAGTTTACTATAAGTCATCACAAGTCACAACCTGTAACAGTGTGAAACTGCACTAGGAAATTTTGTTGATGATACTTGACAGGCATAATGAGAGATTCAAATGCTCAACCTCAGTTTATATAATGCACTTGGCCATGCCCCTTATTTCGAATCTCTTTTCAATTTCTATTCGAAAAACGTCTCAATATAGGCATGAAATATTTCTGAGCGACAGTAACATGACAATTACATCATGCATTTCCTAGTAATAGGCACGAGAATGCAGAGGATACTTCATCAATTGAATGGATTGAACAGCCTCTACAAGAGTCGATAAATTATTGTTCCGTTAATATGCAAATATCAAAATTTAATGTTGGCCTATCTTCAATTAAATTTAGTCTAAAACATACCTGGAGATATTTTTCTCAAATGGTGGTGTGACATAAATCAGGTGATAATTCCTTTTTGTCTCCACGCGAAGTGCAGAAGAACAAAATATGAGATAGATAATTATGATACAAGATTCCATAAAACGATGTATTTATAAAAAATTGGTGCATTTATTAGGCTTAGCGCCACAATTTAAAAATTAAACTTTGAAAATAGTCGAATTTTATTACGCGAGTTTTTAGTGCTATTTCATACCTAATTACTAATGTGAAAACGAATTTGTAACTATAACTAAAAAGAATTTGTAGCAAGCGCCCTATTTCCTTGATTTAGTACACAGCGCTCTTTTGGTGCCAATCGCCCTGAATATTGTTTTGAAGCATGAAGTGCCCTTATGTCTGACTATCGCGTGTACCAAGCGCTCCAAATATCATAGTGATGATAAGAATAAATGTGTTTTCAAAGTAAATTATATACAAGCCAAATGACAACAGAGAACTAAAATAATGATGCAAACGGACATGACCATGATGCAATAAGATGAACAATATGGTCACTGACTGAGTGCTGATGCTACGAAAAGTCTTCCCTACGAAAGTGCATCATTTAGCTTCAATTGAAATAAGTCAATAAAAGGACATTAACCAAGTGGTACGCTTGACTGAAAAAAGGTGGGCAGGCTCTAGTCTTTTCTTAGAAATTTTAGAGACTTACTTAACAGCAGACAAAACTCCAACGATGAAAATCAGTAAAATGCATGAGATGTTTTTTACAAAACGTTGTTAATATCAGACACAAGAGGTTTATTATACAAGAGGTATTAAGAGGTTTTCTTTGCGGTAATAATTTATTTATTTATGGCTAATTAACTATTTCTTTTTCAACTACCTAAACACGATTTTGTGATATTACACAAGATTCTAATATCATCCATCTAAGTAAATCTGTAAAGCTTTTCAAATAAATTTTATAAAACTTCCTGAACAGCATACAGGACTTCAGCAATCTAACAAAAAGAATCTGTTAAATGTCTCGAATCGAATATAAACTTTTTCAACAGCACACAATACTTTCGCAATATAAATCTGTAAAATGTTTCAAATATATTCTACAAATGCTTCCTCAATATCAGGACTTCAATGATATCTAACAATATACATGTGCAATTGTGCATGCATGCTATATTTAAAATCTTTGAAATATAAACTTTCTCAGTAACAGACTCTGACAGTGTACAACAATCATAAATTGCAAAAATGTTTCAAACAGTTTTTGCGCAAACTTTCTCACCAACAGACAAGTCATTCTCCATAACCGCAACCCGTTTTCTTGAGAGATTATCAGCTACATGGTGATGCCGCTTCAACCAGTCCGTAAGACTGGGAGTTGGACTCCAAAGATGACAAGGTGGTCCATTAGTTCCTACGAAAAGAAGGAATGACACATTACTGGTCGTAGGCACAGATCGAGCTGTGGTCGAAACCAAATTCATTTAAGAGAATCTTCTTCCAGCCTCCGATGAACTAATGGGTATCATCATTGCCAGTCCATGTAACAATGCTTTCTGAATTTGTTCAGGCACTTTCCTCGGATTCGACATACTTTAGAATCGCGGAATGAAAGAATAATGCCTGCCTCAGGAGCGAGAAACCTCTCACATAGTTATTTGATTAGCTTTTCACCGTCAAACCATGGAATCGCACAATCTTCAGGCCAGTATTCCAGGCATAGTACTTCAAGGAATTTCAGACAACATGGCTCCTGAGTCTCAGATGCGAGTCTTGCGCTCACATTGTCAATCAATGTTTGGATAAAGCGCCTATGATTGAAGGATTGGTGCGACGTTCACCTTGTAAATTTTTTCAAATCAATGCCCATAAAACTCACTTCACTTCCATTATCAACAACGAAATATTCTTTTACTTTATCAAAAGTATATTTGTCGTCAGTCACGCCAGATTTTATGCTCTTTAGAGAGGCGATCGTCTATTTCATATGCTTGTTTGCCATAATCATTGTCATGTTCCTTTTTTGAAGGATTTGACTCAATTCTGAAAGAGCTGCTAAACAGTCTTTTACAAGCGCAAATCTTGGACGAATTCTTTTGTCGTGAGTTTGGAACAGATGCCCGAATACATTACTCTTTCGTTCGACTTATTCTCAGATAATCCATGAAAATGCTTGACCAGTGCAGGATAGTCACTCCACAGCGCATAGATGGCTATGTACTGTACGATGAAGCAACCCATCTCACATCGAACACTTTACCAATCTTCTTCAGATGAACATGGAGATTCGTCGCTACATCGTTCAACGACCGCCGCATCTTCGGGGGAATAAGAGTAACTGTTGTGAAGTTTCGATATGATAGATTGAATGACGACGTCCACTGCTTTTGAGTCAGAGACACCGAGCTCCAGTTTCTGGTTCAAACAGTGCCACTACACAGTGCCACAATACCTGGAAATTGCCTTTTGAGCTGCGTTCCGACACCGCTTTGTTTTCCCGCCATTACAGAGGCTGTATCAGTGGGATGACAGGTAATCGTCATCCAAACCATTTGCTTTTAGCGATGTCATCAAGCAGTCCAATACAATGCACTTTGGGCAGGGAGTTCAGCAAGTTCTAGGAACAAAGTCAGTGGAGGATTCTCCGGAGTGATCTTCGAACGTAAGCAAATTATCAGACACGATCGCTTCAATAAGGAGTTCAATATTCGATAACGATCGATAATATGTTCAAGGTCATGATGACATTATTTTTTAACTTTTATAAGTAGGATGCCCAGATAGGCCTACTCACCAATTTTTTTGTTACAGATCCAAAATTTGAAAAGTTTGATGTCTCACGATAACGAGAAACTTTGTAATTTTTCATGCTTTTTCACGGCCTTGAAAAGCGAGTTCATGGAACATTTCAGATTGGATTCCATTTCTATGTAGATGGATTCTACGCACCAAAAACTGTTTGTTGTCAAAATTTCATGCTTATATCACAATTTGAAATATTTTGTTATTCACATTCGAAAGATTGAAAAAGATCGGCGGCACAGGGGAACACGCAGGGGACGAGGCTGATCTCATGATATAATAATAATGGTGTATATTTTCAGAAATATTGGAAATCATACAAGCATATACAGATCAATAAGAGAAAATACAAGAAAATGAACGAGTAGTGTAACTGAAATTGACACTCTATCTTTTAAATCAATTGAAACTTTCGTTAATGAGCTTAGCGGTGAAGGGGAAGAAAGATGTCTTGTACTTGTTCGTCCGACACATTGGCACACGCAAGTGACGAGAGTACCGCAGTCTTTTGGGGACATATTTGTGAAGTACATGGGAACAATCGGATTCAATCGAAGAAAACAGCTTCATACTTAGCCTCCTTCTTCTGTTGGAGAGATGGTCATCTTCAGTAGATGGAGGAGGTGAACCGTTGTAAATAATCCGCAAGGCACGCTTTTGAATTCTTTCAATTTTGTTGTTCAGTTTGGCTGGCAGATGAACAAAGACAGGGGAAGCATATTCTAGCACAGAGCGAATCAGCCCCCAGAAAACGCTTACCAAATCATCAGTATTTGTGAAATGTTTCAATTTCCTCAAAACAAAAAGCCGTCTATTACTTGTTTTGAGCACATCAGAAATACGAGGTGTGTCTAAAAAGTATCGGGACTGTGTCTCTATTGTTCTAACAGTACAATGATTGATTGAATTGAATACATCAGTGTCTCGATAAGTATCCGTGGACTGCTGAAAATGAATTTTGTTCACTGCGCGCGCTCTGTGTAGGAGTGACAGCCAGCTATCTTAACCGTAATACTTTGATTTCGTCGCAGTATGAAATTTCATTACTTTCGTCGTAAGTGCAGGAGTTATCTTCGTGGGCGACCATGAACATTGAGCAAAGAATCAATCTCAAATTTTTAATGAAGTTGGGGAAGACGGCCTCTGAATCATACATCCTGCTGCAGCAAGTCTACGGGGAGCACACGATGTCGCGCACTCGCACTTTCGAATGGCACAAGCGGTTCAAAGAAGGACGAGAAGATTGTGAAGACGATCCAAGATCTGGAAGGCCATCAACCAGCAGATCTCCTGAAAATATCGAGCGTGTGAGGCAAATGGTGCGAGCGGATCGTCGGCTCACAGTGCGGATAATAGCTGAAGAGCTTTCCATCAGTAGGGACAGTGTCTTGGCTATTCTTACGGAAAACTTGCAAATGCGCAAGGTTTGCGCAAAGATGGTCCCGAAGCTGTTGTCCGACGAACAAAAGGAAAGAAGGGTCGCAGTTTCTGAAGATATCATCGAACGGCTACGGGAGGATCCAAACTTACTGAAGAATGTGATCACAGGAGATGAGACTTGGATATTCGAATACGATCCAGAAACGAAAAGACAAAGTTGTCAGTGGAAAAGCCCTGGATCACCAAGACCATCCAAGGCGAGGATGTCAAAGTCGAAAGTGAAGGTCATGCTTATTGCTTTTTTCGATATCCAAGGTCTGATTCACTTCGAATTTCTCCCCCAAGGCCAAAATGTCAACCAATACGTTTACAAAGAGATCCTCCAGCGCCTCATGCGATCGGTTCGAGTCAAAAGAAGGAATCAGTGGCAGACGAATTCCTGGATCCTCCACCACGATAACCCGCCACCGCACACTGCTCTCAGTGTTCGGCAGTATCTGGCTGGAAGGAACGTTCCAACACTGGAGCAGTCCCCATACTCACCGGACTTAGCCCCATCGGACTTCTTCCTGTTCCCGAAGATCAAAACGGTCCTGAGAGGAACTCGTTTTCCTGACCTGGAGACATTGAAAAACGCCGTGACGATAGAGCTGAAGAACATTCCCGAAATAGCCTTCCAGGAGTGCTTCGAAGCATGGCATCGAAGGTTGCACAAGTGTGTGAACTGCGGAGGGGACTATTTTGAAGGAATTCAACATTGATATTTATATTTCTTATGCAATAAAGTTTTTGTGGATCAAGTCCCGATACTTTTTAGACACACCTCGTATGATCGTCCCATGACAGTCGACTGTTCAGTGTTACACCAAGAACTCTCATTATGCTCACAAACGGTATAGGCAATTTCATTTGATGCTCATCTGTTTAACCACAAACCAAAACCTTAGATTTGCTTTTGTTAACTTTAGATTGTTGGTACTACACCATTCCTCAATGCCAAAAATTTCATTTAAGATGATCGATTCATTGTCACAATCTTTGGTGGTAGGAATGATCAAATTCAAATCATCCGCATACTGGACAGGGTGTACACCCTCAACTTTGGGAATAAAGTCACCAATGAAAATACTGAATAAAGCTGGCCCTCGCACAGAGCCCTGCGGAACTCCCCTTTTCATTACAAAAGGATATTAATATTGATTGTTTACTCTGACTTGACAAATGCGATCACTTAGGCAACTTTGAAACCACTGCATGGAATAGGTTGGAAAGCCGAAAGCCTTGAGTTTATGGACAGGAAGTTTATGGTCTACACAGTCAAATGCAGATGAAAGGTCTACCGAAATAACCGCAACACCACTTGCATTCGGATCATCATACCCGGACAGAGATCGTTCCATAATTTCGATGAGTGCAGTTGTTGTCGAATGTTTAGGGCGAAATCCGTGCTGTGTTTTTCCATATATGCACTTAGAAAAGGACACCACATTTTCTGAAGGATAATCTTCTCAAAAATTTTCGCAGGTACCGACAGTAAACTTATAGGACGGAATTTATTCAACGAGAGTGGAGATGTTTTAGGCACTGGTGCTATGATTGTGTTTTTCCAAAGCATAGGAAACTGTCTTTGCTTGACCGAACCCTCGAATAACAGCTTTAACGGAGATGAGAAGAAATCGGCCAATTCTTGATATATTCTTGTGGGAATACCCTTAATACCAGCAGCCTTTTTTGTTGACAAATTTCTCAGATGGAAAAACACATCGAACTCACTTATATCGACGTTCCAATTATAATCATTGATAAATTCGTCGAACTTGTGAGTTGTTGCTACAGGCTCCACATCATTGCAAGAGGTCTTTAAACAGTCAGCAAAGTGCTTGACAACCTTCTCAACACCACCAGATTTGGAAATAATGTCATTCCAGGTTTGATGGGTGCTTTTGCCAGTAACCTTACCAACCAATTTCCATACACCTTTTTTACAATTTCTTAATTTATCAACATACTGCTGCTTCGACTTCATGATTTCTTCTTTGACCTTCGTCTGCAATACTTGATATCTACCCCAGTCTCTTCTTCTATACACTGTAAATCGCTGGATACGAAAATTACATACAAACACATACAAAGTTTACATACAATTTGAAACCAACATTTGATACGAGATTCTGGTATATATAAAGAAATCTGGTATGTTTTTCATACGAATGGCCATTTACTTTCGTATGTGATTGGTATGTAAACGATACGAACTATGCTAACGGTGATTGGCTGTTTTACGTTGAAATACGAATTCTTGGTATGTTTTATATACGAGACCCGATGCAAATTGGTATGTGTTTAGTATGTCTTTCGTATGAATAGCTTTATGTCATATGGCAAAAAATATGTTATACTACATACTACTTACAAATAACTTTTTTCCAGTAATACCAGCCGTGAATATTTCTTTGTGAAAGTGTGGTATTTAACTAGATTAGATTTGTTGTGGAATTAAAGCCGCATGTCATCTTTGCAACTTGTCTTATAGCATTCAGAAGACTCACAATTAGCTCATTTCCTTGAACTAAATTGATAAACATCATTTCAATAAAACGATAACTTTTCAGCAACCATGTTGACTTATATATCTCAAACATAACTATTTTTGCGTTCATGAATTATAATGTGTCTTTATTTTGGATTGATAATAAGCTTAGTTCCAAAATTACATAATGCATAATTGTTGATGGTCAAATACTTATTGATTATTTATGAAATGCCTCGAACCTACATGTATTAAAATCGAATTCAGTATTGTTAGTTTGACTATAAAATGTCATTATCTCACTACTTACAAAGCAGTAGTAGCATTAGTGTGATCTTTATTGACAAAAATCCTTAAATCAACATACTTTGGACATGATTGATGCTTTCTTTTAACATTGTGCTGGTATGGCTTTAGTATGTAAAGCATACCACACTTGAAATAACATGCGAAAAGCATACAAATATATACCAAGATCATACAGAAATATACCAAAAAAATATTTTGGTATGCATCCTTCGTATGTGATTCGTATTGAGCGATTTACAGTGTAGGCGTCCCATCGATCTTCAATTTAACTTTTTGTTAATGGAGTCATCCATTCCTTATCGCGAGATGTTAAAGCAACTTGTCGCTGTGGAATGCATTTTTCTATAATCTCTTTCACTTTCAATTTCATAGTTCGTCCGTACGGGAGGTTAGTTATACTTGTGTGAAAAAAACAATCGTGGGACAAAAAAACAATCATCATGGGAGCATTTCCCAAAAATAAAGATGCGATGAAAATAATCCTCGATACTTTCAACTCTGTAAACAGTGATATTCAATTCACTTCAGAAACCCCCGATACCGATTATCTTGATTTTCTGGACATTAGTATATCCGTTAAAAACAAACTGAGTTACAAATGGTACAGCAAACCGTGCCATTCAGGCATCAGCTTAAGAAAAGACAGTTGGCTCCCCAACTATGTAAAAGATAATTTTGTTAGTAATAGTTTTTGGTATGTTAAAGACAGATGTTCTGATACATTTGATACGTTCAAAGCGCAACAAATTATGAAAAATAGGCTAGAAAGTAATGGGTTCCATGTTGATAATGTGGATAGTTATAAAAATGATAAAATTAACGCAAGTAATAACGGAAGAAATAACGACGTTAATCTCTCCCTTGACTACGTGGGTGAAAGTTTTTTAAGAAAAATCAATAAAGTAAAAAATAAGTATAGTATACCTGTACGCATCACATCAAAACCTGGTAAAAAATTAGCAACAGCATTTAAAAGAAAATCTGATAATGAGTGTACTTGCAATATTTGCTTGACAATCGGCCCAAAATTTAACTGTAAGCATAAATATGTAGTTTATGAATTCTCTTGCAATCGTTGCCAGAAGAAGTACATAGGTCAAACATGTCGACCTTTCAGAACTAGATTCAACGAACACCAACGTAGTTTAAAGAATCGAGATACAAAAAGTGCATTAACTGAACATAACTTGTTAGACCATTGCGATGAAGTGATGACCATTGATGATTTCAGTTATAAGATTTTGGACAAGCAAAACTCGGCGATTACTACTAGGATGGCTGAATCACGTAACATTGCGTTGAAAATGCCGCTATTGAACAGACGTCATGAGCTGACATGATGAGTTGCCCTGACTGGACTACTGATTTATTGTATATAAACCTACCTTTTAACACTTGTGTCACATACTAAGCCCTTGAGACTGTCGGATTGACGAAACGCGTCGGGTGATATTTTGAAAAAAATTTTTAAATAGATTTACGTCAAACAAAGGGAGCGATTGTTTTTTTCACACAATTCTTTCACTTTCGAATAAAAACGTTCAACCAGCTCATTGACATTCACATTACCAGTTAGAAGCTCATTCCAGTCAACCTTTTGCATTTCTTTGCTAGTTGCAACAAGATTTGATTTATGATAATCATAAATGGTATGCCATTGTACAGATCTATGAGGACAAAAGATGGAGATGGAGATGCATACAAAGTCAGATGGTCAGAATTTCCGATAGGAGCACCATAAATAACATCGTCAGGTTAATAGATTTGACAAAGTGACTCTGATATTAACATGTGGTCTAATACATTCGAGCCTCTCGTGGGATGCTTAATGATATCAGTCAAAGCAAAATCATCACAGAAAAGGTGATGATCAAATTAGTTTAAATCACCGATAATAATCACACTATAACTTGGCCTAAATGTCAGTACACGATCAAGTAGAAGTGTCACAAGATTATGAATCTCATCCAGCAGTGGCTTGTTAAGACCAGGTAGATTGCAACACCACCCCCTTTGCGAACAGGTCAATCTGACCTTACAATTGAAAATCCTGAGACACCAATTGATGATGAAGATACATCCTCGTTTAACCAGGTTTCGGTGAGGCAGACCAAATCTGGCTGAAGGGTTAGTATAGATGATGCAAACTCATCGAATTTACCAAGTAAGGAACGCACATTTGTTAGTAATATTTTCGGATAAAAAGTTGAATTCGGTAAAATCACATTCGAAAATTTGTTACATTATTCGAAGTATCAGCGTCTATTATAGCACCAGCACGAATAGTAACCTTTTCGCCGTTATTTCTGCGCCTTGTTGGTTCGTCTCTCAATAACTTTTGCCGCCTCAACTGCTCTTTTGTTAAATCCGGGTTAACATACACGTATTTAAAGTTTTTGTCTCGTCGAAGACCTTTGGATTTCTTTAATAACTCTGATCGCATCTTCATTCCAGTGAATTTCACCTTGAGAAGACGAGGACGGTTAGAAGAAATTTTCCCGATTCTATAAGCTTCCGAAATAGTGTCGTCTTCAACCTCTAAAGTCTCGAGTATTTCCTTAACTTTTTTCTGGTCCTCAAACTCGCGCTCAGAAACAGATCCCTCTGACTCCTCCTGCAAATCATGGATCACGACATATTTTCGCTTCATGTGCCTTAGCTCCAGCCTATGCATCATAGATGTCTCCCATTTCAGAAATGATTCCTCATTTAACCAGATGTTTGAGTTACAAACGGAGCGGAGCTCATTAACCTCCTTCTTAACTGCTGTGTATTAATTCTCTAAAAACAATAGTTTTTGCTGCAATCTCAAAAACGGTTGTCAATGTCTTCTAGAGAGCTTTTAACTTGTTCAATTTCACCTTTAAATGATGTAATTATCTCGACCTTCACTGAATCAATGCGTTGATTTACAGAATCAATGAAGGATTTCAGATCATTCGTAGTAATTGACTTTGAACATGATAGAAGATGGATGAGTCATGTTCGCTCATGCTAACGGTACTGAGTTCTTGGATCTATGGGTCCAACGATTTTGACATAAATGGCTCATGAATCATGAAGTTGAAGTTAAAGACCTGACATAAAAATCGAATCACAGCTTGTCATCAAGTAATAATATTCTGTTCATTTACATGAGATTTCATACGCCTCGGGCATTCTCAATAGTGGCAACGCCATGCCACTATCGAGTTTCGTGATTGAGCACCTACTCATAGCCTAATCCTCATCATACAGACAGATACACAACGGATGATAAATGTGCATGAGTAAAAATTTCAAGACGGTGCATATTTTTATCAATAAACTGTTAAAAATTAGGGAGCTTGCCCCACGGGCATACCCCGAGCGTACAACTGCATTAACCTCTTTATTAGTGAGGGAATTCCAATGATTTACGACGTCAATTGAGAAGAAGATTTCCCTACACCAAAGTTTAAACGTACGTCCTTGAGTTTATATTGATGACCGAGTGCTGACGTATAAGACTGGAACAAGGAGTTCGTCTTATATGTTATCAATTTTTCTTTTCGGTAGGTGCTCAAAGATTCATTGCGGCACCTGCGCAACGCCGAACAAAATTTATCGCATGCCGTCAAGTCATCAAACAAAGTTGTACGATCCAGTGTTAAATATTCCTGTATTAGTGGTGCCACATGTGTTTGCATCAACATCCAATCATTCATTAAACTGCAAGTGTTATACATGCACAAGCTTCCTCATGAGTAGCGTTTTCTTCAAAATTTATAGCCGCCGTTGCTAAAATCTGCCGGTCGATCAGTCGGCAAAAAGCGGGCCGGTCCGTTCTGATCCTGGTTCATTTCTCAAATTTGATTAACTCGTTCGTAAATGAAAAGTATGTGAATGGTAAGCCAAGCGAAAAGATTAAAGATATGATTGATGAATGTGTGAAAATTGAGCATCCCCGTTAATTAAAATAGTACGTCCAAGCTGCTAATGAGCAACTAATTTTTAATAAGTATTATTCGCATCGTATTTTCTCCTACCTGCAGCTCATCTTGAAATCCATACAGCATGAGGAAATTGATTATCAGATCATGCTGTCAGCCAATGTACATCAAAAAAAGTCTATAATCTTCAAACTGAAATTCTGTGTCAAAGAAGACTTTCATTTTCCTTTTGTGGAGCCTTCTGGCCACAACTGGCCGCTTAAGAAATTAAAATGTATTCAAATAGTCTATGGAAAATAAGGTTTCACACAGTTTCACACATTGACAGAATATAAATTACATGAGTTTCATAAGTCCGTGCATAAGCTAATGAAAACCAAGCTCTAACATATTATGCCTGAAACATATTGACATGGTTGTGATCATTTCTGTCAGAGTGGGTGTCTTTCCTATCAACTTTCATTGGCATTCTGTGAAAAAGGCGAGCACACGGCAAACCATGCTCAAGGCCATGTCCCAAACCAATTAGATTGTGCAGAGGTGACTCCATAGCTCAAATTATATGCCAGGCCGAAATTTCAACCCGGTTGCTACTCTGACTAGTTTTGTGCAAGAAAACCTGCACGTTTTAGCATCTCATATAGTCATGTAAATAATACAGAGATAGGACTACTTGAAAACACCTTTTTTAAGTTTGCACTTGACCATTAATCTAATCAGATTTTCACTCATTTAGTTGGTGTTTCATGTTGGCTCATACTGTCATAATACTTCTAAATGTAGACAAAAGTTATACATCCAGTGATTTCATAAAACCTGATGTTATTATACTTTCATCACCTCAGATTCTATCTTAAAGGACAGTAAATTTATGAGTGCGATCCGAATTTGAATTGTGAATTGTAAATATTGGTAACACAACTTTTTCGAATTTCAAAATCTGCTCACTTTTTCATGTAAAGACAGCAATCGAATAACATGGATAAGGAACGTCATAAATCCTCTGAGTCCCTCTTGACATTTTCCATTTAATGATGAGGAAGTCATGAAGCAAAAGACATTGGTCATCTTACATTCGATTGGAAATTGAAGAAATAGCTTAAGTTTCTTGCGGTTCCTTTACAAGAGAAGATGAAAATATTGAATGTAACTGTTGACTTCGGGTTCGACAATGTTTGCAGAATGACCGTCTGTCAGCATTATCTTGCTGCGTCTCAAGCATGCCACCTGGTAAATGTTATCAGACAGCAAGTAGAAACGTAGATTTGAAATGAGCGACCTATATAATGAAATGAAAATCTGAATTGTTTCCATTTCATTTTGCTTGTCTGATTTAGACAGTTTCGAGTGTGTTTGTTGGCATTTCCATAGTTATAGATAGATATCTCAATTCCGTTCTTCTTGTGTCCGCATCGTGGTCTATTACATGAAACTGATAGGAGTTTCTCAATACTTTATTTTCTGATATTTATAAACTTGCTTTAACAGATGCAATTGAAAAAGTAAAATGATTTGCAGTAAATATGCTATGTCTCCGGGAAAAGCAGCGCAAGCAGTTAATGAACTATTTTTGAGAGTTTTAATAATATTATTCCATTTTTAAAGCATTAGCAAAATTCTCTTTGAAAATTATTTGAAGATCGAGAATGAAGCTTTCTGTTCAAAAGTGTCACAAAGTATCATTTCAACAACTGGGCTATCAGTAGGAAGCATCCCGATTGAAGAAGCTTCTGTTTCATCAGGTTATATTTAAATCTATCAATAGGCTAACCGCTGTTGGTTCAAAATTCAGGAGAGAATTTTCTGATAGATGCTTTGCATAAAGAATTTTCTAGAACTGAATAGACATCTTTGTTATATGCTATCAAGTGTACGTACAAAGTCATATTTACTGATGCAAGTAACAAATGAAGTCTCATTAAATAATACTAATTTTCACAATATTGTAACAACTTATCATTGTATAATCGCTAACAGGGTTATTAAAGATTTATCGGTTATTTTCTGAGCTTTTCGAATTTTTAGTAATAGAATTTTCTATACACTTCGCTATACATCACCGTTAATTTCATAGAGTAGTGCAGCAGAAACATCCCAGCCGAACTTGTGATGATAATTTTTGCTCATGATTTTTACAGCGAAAATCGGGAATTGCCACGGCGTAAAGCGTTATTAAGAATGAATGTGAATGATGAATGAAAATGCGTTATTAAGAATGAGTAAAACATCATTTATTATAATTTTCCGACCTTCTGTCTCCGTTCCCCTCATAAAAGCAAAGAGACCCTGTGTTCATTGAGTTTCTACATCAACGATCGTATTTCTGTTTTTGAGTCCACGTTTGATTTAAACACTCTCATGTCTCAACAGATTTCATCAGACTATAGACTTCGCTCCATTGCCACAATTGAGCTCAAAAACGGTATCGTTCGCCGCGCTGCTCGTACTTATAACTTCTGAAGAGTTAACAGCTACGTTTTCCACACCTACTTTGTAAGAATTACAAAAGGAAACACCCTTATGTCCAGCCGATTTTTTCCATCCTCTTCGGATAATTTTGCCTACTTGGTCAGGATGAAGGATGTGGTTGATGCCATCCAATCATTTCCAGTTGGTTCCTCAGACAGGATTGCTCGTCTCAGGCCTCAACATCTGAAAGACCTCTCACGCTCCGACACCAACAGTCAACTAGATCGCCTCATATCACAAATCGGTGCCCTGCCAACGCTCTCATTCAAAATTAAATTCCCAAGGAAATTAAACCGATCCTTCAGGGAGTCAGTGTCATGGCTCTCTATAAGACGAGAGTGTGCACCGACTCGCTGTATGAGAATTTTAACGCCACTTTACTTACAAATGCACTATGAAGAACGGCGGACCTGAGATTCCATAACTTTGTCTCACGATCCAGTTGAGTTGCCGGGTTTCAGCTGGCATCGATGTCGCGATTCATTCCAACCGTTTCAAAATAGAATCTACATGTAATCCACGCTCAGGTGCTTTCTGAAATCGAAATTTTCTAATGCTTTCAACGCAGTCCCAAGAGATCACATAGCTGAAATTATCTTCAAACATTTCCATAAAATACTCAACATTTTTATTGCTTGCTATTCGGAGCCTTCATTCTTAACTTTCGCAGACAACATCTTCCATCTTCTTCTCCTCAAAAGGTTTGCAGCAAGGTGACCCCTTGCTACCACTTTCTCTTGTACTGGCATCCATGAATTGTTGGAAAAGTTGAATATCAATGACAAAATTGTTTATTTAGATAGGAGAGCCATCTTTTATAATCCGAAGTCCACATTGCACGCTTTGGGGGAGTCAGACATTGGTCTTTAAATCAACTGTAAAAGTGTGAAATAGCATATTTTGTTGACCAATGTACTGATTTTCGATTATACCTGGTCTGAGAATTGTGCTACCTGATGAAGTTGCGCTTTCAGGCGCAGCACTGGGGGATCTATTTCTCATAGACTTGCTACAGTCATGTCTTGACTCTTTCGATGTAATTCACGAACCACTGTTGAAGCTTCCTTTCAATGATGCACTTTTCCGTAGCAGCTGCAACTTCATGCCAAGACTTTCGTTCAATCTCCGGACGTCCCATTCCCTTTAAGTCCTGGCCTCCTAGAAAGAATAGACGATGAGGCCTTCAACACTTTGTCAAGAATTCTCAATGTTAGGCTTGATGTCCTACAAAAAACATGCGCATCAAAACAGTCGCAAACTTTGAATTTTCACTCTAATTTTCTTATAGCACAGTGATCAGCTCAAGCAACTGGTAGATGTTTAAGGGGGGGTGTAGATGTCTCTTGATTTCAGTTCTTCCACAGATTAGCGTGAATCACCTGACTGTGAAAAGACATGTGTGAAAAGAAAAATGTGTTGTTTTTGTGTCTTTTCGTGTCAAGTGCACGTGGATTGATAAAGGATTAAATCCGAAACTAGTCTCAACCACATTTGTCTTGTTTTTTTCTCAGCACCTGTGGGATCAGTGGACGGCGTGAGGGCCCCTTGACTCCAGAGTCACTTACGTATATACATATACACACATATATACCCATAATGGATATGGCGGTCAATTATGGATAGAACTCATTATAGTATGAAAATGTGATCGGGTCTGTTACTTTTGATGGCTAAATAGTACAGTATCATCATAGATTCAATATTTTCCCTAGGCTATTTTTATATAAGCCTACCGTATCACCTGCATTCTTGTTTGGCTTAAAGCCTATTTCTGATAGGAGGTCCCACTTTCGTAGACCCAATTTGTTAATTTCTATGAAGTGCCTATGATACTCATAATTACTGGTACTACAGTATGCTAGAGGAAAAGAAAAGTCGTTTTACAAATACAAGTCAATCTTATTAGAGACTAAACCAAGACGATTTTAAAAAATAACTGTCTAACAATTACACCGTAGTTCATTAAAAATAAAAATCTTAAGTTTTAACAAGACAATGATACAATGATCTATACTCATTCTGAATGAAAACGTTTCAGAATTTCATACTTACGGCGAACTACCATTAAATCGTTGACTTGACTTGGATGACCAAGCGAATCTTCCCATGTCGCAGAAATGCTTAAAATCTGTCTCAAGAATCACGATACGATATCGATTAAGACAGCTTGGAGAGGAATTTGTTAGCCAAGCCGATATGTGATTATCTGCTCACGCACCGCGCCGTTAGCCGATTGGGTCGGCTCAGTTTGATACATAACTAGTTTCAGCACGACGTGATTTGCACCAAAGGCTCTCCACGTTGCGATCAAAACATGATTGATTAGCTCACATCCTATTTGAATAAATGGAAATGAATATTCAGGTCCGGACTAAGGGCTGTTCATAAATATCAGGTCTAAGTCCGACCCCGGAGAAAGCCGAATCGCTTACAAGACTGGGTGCAGATTATATCCATGTCAATCCGACCTAGGTTTGAGCCCAGATCTCCCAGACATGGAGCATTTTCATTTGCTTTCTTGTACCCCTACATATTTAAGACTGCAAGCTTAAGATTGAAAGAATACGTCGTCGTTGCCATAGCAACGGTTCTGTTAGTTTCACTCCATTACGAAGACTTCAGACACCGAAATTCCTCGCCTCAAAGAACTTTTTGAATTGCTTGGTTCCATCATGTATGACCAACAAAGTCGACTCAACTCTTTTGTTCTCTATTGTGCGGTCTATTTAATCGCATCTGACTTAAATATGCTCTATACATTCTGCATTACTTTTGTGAATATCCGTTTACTACCGTAGCAATTTCATTTATGGGATATCGTGCTTCATGCCGTAGGTTATACTGATGAAACTCACTCAACTAGTAACTGCAATCAGCAATTTATCAACCTCATGTTTAAAGAAGTAAAGTGGTCTACGTGGTGCAGTGGTCAAGTGTTTGGCCTAGCGATCGTTTGGTCGTGTGGTCAAGCCCCGAGACGTTATGGAAAGTCGAGTGGAACGGCATCCGGAAAAAACTATCACAACGTTCCATCCCAGTGGAGGAAAAGAGACCTTAAAGCTTCATTCAAAAGTTTCAGTTAACTTTTTACTAAGTTAATCAATAATAGACTTAAATTAGAAGTCCACAAAATAATAGACATGAATCAGATGTAAACGTTGAAGTCCACGGTCGATCATCGGCATTGGAGGACAGTAAGAATTTTTAACGACAGCAATTAAAGTTAACTTTTAGAATCTTCAAATTCCCAGTGCCACTTCATTCTCAAGGACAGCGCTAGTGTGTGAACGATTGCTAATCGGGGATCATGGTGGAAATTAAATATTTCTCCCGCACGAAATGAACTTTTCTAACGTACAATTTTAAACTAATTTCTGCCTTACTGATTCGACACCGGAATTTGCTTTTTATTCATCAAAGGGAAATTAAAAAGTAATTTGTGAAACACAAACCACTTCAATGAAGCGTCGGCTGCTGTCACTCAAACTATCTAACTGTTAATGAGTTAATGGGAACGTAGAGAACTGTGTTGAATTTTCAATCCGTTTGGGAACCATCTTCACAAACTTGCCTCAAAACGTTTGAATGGAAAATTTTGTAAAATCTTGATTATCCTCACGATTATTCTGCTGGGACCACAAACTGCGACATTATAGAATATGTTCAGTAACAGGCCATGTATTGGTGGAAGATGACAAGTATTCCTCGAAATTGTCCACACTTGTAGACTAATGAGGTCAAGTGCAGCTTCAGCTGCTTTTTAGAGATGCTAGAGACGTTTACATTGGAAGCGAATCTAATTTTGATGTAATATCAAATCCCAACATCTACTTACTTACACTGAGTAGAGTGATCAAGAATGATCAATCTAATCCAGGCCTGCACTAAATTGATCATTCTTTAGGATTAAAAAAGTAAAATTCAAAAAAAGGTAAAAAGTAAGATTCGTAAAATTCTTTAGGATTAATTGTCAGCTTTCGAAATTTCACAGTGACAGTAAACAACAACCAGTATGACCCTCCTTTTGGTATCTACGTACAGTCCAAACTTACATCAACTAGCAAGAGTACACGATCACTTAGTCAGAGAATGTCGATGGATGTACGACGATCATAGAGCTTGCGTCAATGAAATATGTCACTGTCTCATCTCGTTCGTTATTCGATCTATTCCTTTAAGTTCCGAGTTGTTCATGGGTAACGCTTTCATATGCTACCTTTTCTGGTGCATGTTTATTTTCGGATGACACATCATGCTGGAGTCAATTTGAAACAACGTTGAAAATTGCATGCTCATGCTGCTTGTTTTCTTTAACATTTTATGAATACATGCTATATCCCCACGTGGATTTCTAAACTGCATGTACATGTCTATCTACATGTAGATTAAGATTATGACAGAGCTTGGCATGTGTCATCTTTGTCCTCAATGCCACTTTGTAGGAATGCATTTTGTTCTAACAGTGCATGACTCTAGAACGTCTCGGAGTTTGAAACTGTCCCTATCAATTCCGGCTACAAGCCGGCCGGCTCAATTGCATCGAAACATAGATCCCTCTCACATTATTTGTTTAACCCACCACAAGCCCTTCATGTGTGGGCACAGTAACTGCATAGAAAATGTGCTTGGAATAATAGAGGCGACTGATTTTGACGAATGAGTTCGATGGTGTTTACAATGAAAAAGTAGCTACTTCTGGAACTGATTAGTCTATGCTAAAAACTGATCCATGTCAAGAATCTTCCCCATTTTTGCTTCAACAGACAGGTATGACAATTCACGACCGCGTGCAGTTCTACACACCGCGTGGTTATCTGCTGGTTAAACGGTTCGTGTGAGTAGCATTTCATGGGGAAATGAAGAAGGTAGTATCCGTTGGCATTCCGGTTCAGCATTGGATGATTAAGTCCTCATCCGTGCAAAGTCCAGACGTGTCTGACTGTGGACATTTTTTGTAAGGATCAAATTAAATTGACAGATGAACTTTCACTACATTTATCAGATTATCTTTTATTTTCACAAAGAAGACAATTACAATAAAAAATGTTCTATCAAAATTTGAATCCAGCAAATTTTCATACACAGCGAATTGAGTTATTTGCAGTCCCATTCAATTTCAGTCGAAGAATATACGACTTAATGAATTTATCAGATGAATGACATCCTTTATATTATCAACATTCTCAATTTACGTCATAAGGACAGCAGCATTTTAATTACGGTGATTCTTCTGTGCAAACGTCTCTATCTCAACAGTTTTTAGCTTAAATATCTCGGCAGCTTTGGCCGTCATAATGCGATGATTTTTAATTCAGGTGGATAGGAAACGGTTGCAATTCACCTTTATTATCGGCAGACACAATATCCCTTTTACTCTTCACCTTTTACGTCATGTCATCACATTACTTATGTTTAAATTCATCCATGCTCAACTGATTAAAATATGTTGAATCTAACATTTCATTTCCGCTTTTTTATCAGTTATCTACTGATTTGCAGCTCATAAGGAAATTAACGAATTCTTAATAAGGAAAATTTCAAATTAAAGTGTTCCGCGGATTAGTTAAATACATATATAGACACTGTAGTATTGTTGCAAACATTTTTTTCAGAAGACAAAAGATTGAATGATGTTGAGTAAAAACAAAAGAAATCGAATGTCTTCAATAATATGAGGTGACCACGCTCTACTTCATTTCACGATTACTTTTCTACCTTGCTCCATCTGCTAGGCCTCTTGTATGAGATATGAAATCATTGGGGCGTCACGACAATTTTGTTTTTCTATTCAAAATGCCTACTTCTTCTCACCACTTGAACACTTCACTCTCAAAAAAACTAATTGACTTCGGGATGGCTCCTCTTATCTGCGGCAATATTTAGATGACACTCTAACGGAATGTGCAATGAAGCATTTGCATGCCACGTCAGATTCAAGTAGAATTGAGTTGACCACCTGTCAGGGCCATTCTCAGCCCACGGAGATCACATACTCAAAGATTCAACCATGCACAGAAGACAAGAAATTTCTAGCTAAGATATTCGAATTTCACACGTGAGATATCCAATTGTGTGCCGAGGATGACGGCCTCTTGAAGGTTCCTGTATGTCTCACATGGATAAAAATTAAATGAGCCAATATTGTGTTAGAAGCATCGAAAGAAATAATTCATGTTGATAAGTGAATTCAGAAACAGATCTTCATTTACGCTCCTACAAAATTCGATTAAATCAATCATTTCGGATTTAATCAAATAATTATAGACTCTAGAAAAACGTGACTATGATCAACTAATTTTATTTGCATCGTCAATGTCATTATATTTCGGATGTAATTATAAATGTATTATTTCTAATGTTGATCCCATACAATGTTTGTTGTCATTGTAACACCAGTAGCATTTATGATCACGACCTCTTAAATGCAATGATCGGTCATTTTTAACCGTAAATTAGTTTACAATGTTCAAATAATCAAAACCTGCTCTTGAATAGATTGTGGAAACACGTAATTCAAAATGCGACAACTTTTCTGTTGAATTTCAAATTCTGACAGGATGGAATGAGTTAACGCATATAAAATAGCCAACTACTAGTAGCAGTGCTGTGGAGACGATGCGTTATCTCATCGGCTCCGGATTCACGACACTGATGTGAAAGGCTCCGACTCGGCTCCGGCTCCGGCTCCGGCTCCGGCTCCGGCTTCAAATTCAGGTTCTATCTATGCTGGTTATCCTGGATCCGTTGAACGGGTTTTTTGGATAACGGTGTGGCCTTTAGAGGCTTGCTACAATCATCAAATTAGTTTTCATTAACAAGCAACGACTTAAGTTAATAATAAAAATGATAATAGCCTAATATAATGGCAAATAACATGCTTGTCATATATTTTTGCATGAATTGACTATCTCTGAAAGATAAAATAAAGTTATAGCCAGGATTGGTTAAATTAGATAAAGATCTCCCGCACTGGCTAAATATAAATTGGCCTAGCCTGCAACCAGTCTACTACGAGGCTACATTAAATAAGACCACATGAGTGATGATGATATACCTAATCAGCCGTCACAGGGGCCGAATAGTAGTATAAGCTTTTTAACAAAGCTTGAATATGAAACTGGATAGCGTATGCCTCTAAATAGCTTATAGGGCCTGTATCTACTCGAACATGGAAAGGGTATCGGCTATATAGCCAAATATACCGTATCAATAAAGATATCAATTGCTTTATTGAATATTAAAGTGTATATAGGCTAGCTTAGGTTGTTATTGCTATTTGTTATTGCCTTTATTCAATAGTCTGTTGGTCCATGAATAATTTGATCGGTGGGTAGCCCACGACTCATCATCTGTAGAAATTGTAATTTAGATAGCCTCATTGCAGTGTAGGCTAGAAATATACAATTGAAAATTATACTTAAAAAAATTAAAAATATCTAATTTAGGACAAGTTTTGTAATTCTATGCAGCATACTTAATAAGTTATGGCCTAACTTACATTATATTAATTTCGTATTTTTCATTATGGCGTAAAGTTGCACTAAATAATTCATCAATGATTCATGTATATTATTATATTCAATTTATGTATAACACATTACCACTATTCCTCTGATGATGGTTAGGCTGATGAAACTGAACTCGGAGTATCACACAGTATGTTGCAGGGTGCTATGCATAATAAAAATTTGACTGCGAGCACCGAGCAGAAATCACATCTACTTTGCTAGCTTTCGAATGCGCGTGCGGTTTAAAGTCACAGACAATAGAAAAGGGAGGTCAAAAGGCGCCTTTATTGAGAGCGTCTCGGTCTTTTTTTATTGTTTACATATAAGTCAGCATGATATCAGCATAAAGTGTTGACAGACGGAAAAAATAATAATGATAAATCTGGGGGAATGACATTTGGTGAAATATTATTACACGATACGGCTCTTGTGCAGTCCTCCCCCCCATTTTTTCTCTGGTCAAAAGATGCAGCACCATTGGATGTCCGTTTCAGCATCACCGGTTTGAGTGAAGCATTCCGTGCTGTTGTAAAAATCTACGTGGGTAATTGCGATGTCATGGTCGCAAACTTCGTCAGCAAGTCAACATTGTAATTTGCCTTCGGGTTTTTCGCATTGAAATATACCCTTTAAATTTTGAAGTCAAAGGAAATTCATTGTGAATGAGATACATTTAAAATAATAGGGCGCTACTAGAAGTGGCTGGGTCGCTTATTGCTATAGCCATGTGAGGACTTGTAGTCAGGTCATTCGTGTGAGTGTGAAGAGTTATCCCTCCAATCAAAATTGATCAAATTGAATAATCGATTGTTTTGAAAAATGTAGGTGGGGGACTGCACAAGAGCCTACAATACAATCTAAGGAAATTGGCATTGTCACAGATGCCAGTAGCTTCTGCCAGTAGCCATACCGATAGATGATAGCCTACATAGTAACCGTATTAGATTTAAGACATTGCGCAAGAAATGTAGCTACATTATCTTTGCTGACTGAACTGGAAATGTGTACATAAATGACTGGCGATTTGTCTCTAGGAATCTACAATCATCTAGTTAGCATGCATATAACAAGTCTTCAAATTAATGGATTTTGGAGAATACGTTGTCAATATGGAAATTAGTCTTACGAAACATATGCAATAAAAAAATATTACACATGTGTGTAAATATATAATAAATATAATACAAAAGAAGGCGGCAACTGCAAAGAAAGATATCGTGGAGGACAGATCATTGGTATACTTAAAAGACATATCTTTAGATTTCAAATGATTTAATTTTTTTATGATGCCAATTAATAACTTTCAAAATTCTAGATTTATATCAAAGCTCAAACTATCGGAGCCGGAGCCTTCGTGATAAATCGGCTCCGGCTCCGACCAAAACCATCGGCTCCTTAAGGATCCGGCTCCGGCTCGGCTCCGGCTCCAGAGCCCTGACTGGTAGTCTTTCTGCTGCGCCATATAAGGAAGAAAATGCTCCTGAATCTGATACTCGCTGTCAGCAATTTGCATTGAAGTAGTCTAGTCTATTTTTTCCCTCCATTACTTAAAATTTCAGTCTCAATTTTAATTGTAAGTATCTTGTTGCATTACTTTTATTACTTTATTGTTTAATAACATATTTGTTTATATTACCTCTTGACGAATAATACACGTTTTGACTTTTGACAACACAGTGTTGACTTCATTCGATTGAACTGCTAGGGTGCGGCGGCACGAAAATCAAAGCATCATCAGTAAGCTCTGATCCTCTATCTTCTTCGATTCATCAATGTCAATCAATGTCAAATCTTGATTGGAGTTTTGCAGTGAATATACATTTCATCCCTCTGGACATGGGTATTTGTCTGAATAGGCCAAAATAAGAAAAAAATAAATCAGTCCACACCTTAATACAGGAAGTCTAATTTGCTAATACTGCATATTACAATTACTGTCGTCGACAACGGAGCGAACGGCGAATTTCAAATGCGATTTTTTTCGTAGTGCAACTGAAGTATGAATAACAGAGGGAATGAGATCAGGGCCATCACTGTCATATTTAAAACTATCGACAGGGTGTGAAGAAATTAACCTCAACTTAAAAGAATATAACCAAGCGCTATTTTTGTGTTAACTTTACATCACCCCTTAGAGCTAATTACATTCTATCTTCAAATATTACGAAACTATACATCTACATGATCGGTGATGATTGAGTTTGCTCATAGGTGGATGCTACAAATTGAAAGAATATTTTATAATTTTACATGCCAAAATATATATAGCAAGTTTCTTAGATCTCTGAAACACGAAGCAATGTCTCTTGATTATTGACATTTGTGAAATGCTCCGATCACTTTTTCTTACATCCCGGTAGGTTCATCTCGAATCATTGAAAAGGGCTTCAATAAAAGTCATAAATCAAAATTTTAAATCATAATTTAAAAAAATCATCATGACTAATGACCGGTATCAACGTCAAAAATAACGGCTAAATGAGGGGAATTTACCATCAGGGAATGAACTTACCATCAGGACGGCTGTTGGATGGGGGAGAGGTCGGGAGAACGTGAGGGCCATTCCAAGGTTGGGATTCCACTGCTTGCTATCCTGTTAGAGACCACTGAAGCGCGATGGGGCCTTGCGTTGTCATCCTGAAAAATCAATTGATTCGATGTCACTGCTGGAACCACGACCGGTGTCACGATCTCGTCGGCATATCGCTGTCCTGTCAATGTTCCTTTCACTACGATTGCTGGTGTTTTTCCATTGTGCTAGATACCGGTCCAAACCATGACACTACCGCCGCCGTACCGGTCGTGTTCTTTGACGCAACATGGAACAAATCGTTCACTTGGCAAGCGATGAACACGGATCCGACCATCGTTGAAATCGAGAGTAAACCTCGATTCATCAGTCCAGGGCACACGTTCCCACTGACTGTCACTCCACGACTGATGACCTTGACACCACGTCACTCGTCTCCTTCGATGTTCCAGGCTCAGCGGGTCGTCGAGACTGTATATCAGCTTCTCGCAATCTTCGATATGCAGTTCGAACGCTACAGGCAACGTTCCCAGCAACCTTCCAGTACACAATTAGCTTCGGGACGGACACAAATCTGTTTCTTTTAGCAGCTAAAACTAAGCGTGCATCTGTCCGCTTGGATGATACCCTTGGTCTTCCTGATCCGTTCTTCTTTTCCCCATTTCCTTCTGCTTTCCAACGACACCTCCACCTCCATACAACGACCCTTGAAATTTTCAATTCTTTCGCAACAGTTGTAGAACTTTGCCCACAACGCATCATCCCAATTGCCATTCCTCTGGTAAAGTTATCGTGCGCCATTTCATAAGTCAAATCTGGTCAGCAGTAGGTGGTGATTCTGTTCAACTTCTAGCTGTTACTGTGATCAATATCAAATTTTGAAATTTGATGGTTCTATATCATTTCCCTTATCATATGGAGCTCAATGGTGATACATAGAAAGCGAGATATCATCTCAAACCATAGAAAAAAATGAAACAAACTTCCATTCAAGTCAATGATAGTTGGTTTCATTATTTATGTCAGTGAGTATATGTTTCTAAAGAGAATGACAATGTTTAAGTCAAGAAAAGACACCAACACCCTTGATTCCCTAACTGACCTCGCCTGGCCCAGGAATCGAACCAAATTCCGCGGTGGAGATGAGCTCGCACTTTCTTCACTCGGCCACGGTGACGGTGCAAAAGGAGACAGCATACTTCGCAAAAACATGAATGCTGGCAATAGAGCAATAAGCTGTCGATATCACTTAGAGATGACTACTGCCTTCAGTCGCTTTCCTTTTGCGGCGTTAGCTTGTCCCACTGAGGAAGTTGCGAGCACGTCTCCACCGCGTGCTCGCCACCACCACTCTTCAGTTCCTCGGTCAGGCGAGTGCAGTCGTGGAATCAAAGTCGTTGACTTAATCGTTGTCATTCTCTTTAGATATTCAATATACTACGACAGACCTTTGCTGGCATGGCATGTTTCAATTTCAACTGAGAATGCAACTCTTGCTCACCTTGCACCGCTTTTGTCCTTCCGGGTAGCGGGTTTTTGCCTGATTCCACTTTCGATTTTCTCTCGCAAAAGTGCTCTATTCTCTGTATCTTCTCTTGTTAGGCCAAGCCACTGCAGGTCAGTCGTGATGGCATCGCCCCAGCCGTGTTTGGGCCGACTTCTCTCTTTCGGGCTCAATCGATTTTCATCTGAAACACTTTTCTAATGTCTTCCTTCTCTTCTCGGCGACACACATGTCCAAACCAATCCAATCTTCTCTTACTTATGAGGTCTTTGATAGGCAACACATTTGCTTCGTTCCTTATGTCTTCATTCCTCCGATGTTCCTCAAGGCTGATTCCAAGGCAGTACCTGAGCATTCTCATTTCACAAGAACTTGTCTTGTCGGCCAGATAACCAGTATTTAGCCACACTTCATTTCCGTAGAGCAGAACTAGCCGTATGACTGTCTTGTAAATAAGGATCTTCAACTTTGCAGGCATCTTTTTGTCGTATAACACTCCAGATAGATCTCGCCACTTGTTCCACGCTTTGATTATTCTGAGCTCAACCCCCTTCTTGTGGAAAGAGTCGTTGTAGAAGCATAGACTTTATAAAGTAAAAAATAAATCAGCAAATAAGGCTAATCAGCATGCAATAACTAAACAGTAATGAGTGATAGCTACATGTAGTACATACAAATAGTATAAAGCGAATGTGAATTAAAAAAAGTAACACATCTTCCATGCCTATTACGCTGTCCTCATCAGAAACCTGTTCGCACGCCTCATGAACGCATCAACAGTGAATTGGTCAGGAAATGTGGTCTAGGGGAGCCGAGTCCAAAGTTTCGCCGTGCGAATTAAAGAACTCAATCGAGTGATTCACAGCAAGTGTGCGTTCTACTCGTAGGTGCACATGATAGTGCGAGGGTTAGCTCTGTGTGTTTCTTGAGAAGATTGTAAGATTGTAAGCCTTGAGCTGCTTGCTTGCTGATGAAATGCATAAAGTTTCCATGAAAAGCCGTTGATAGTCGCTAATACATGGAAAGAGTATCTTGTCCTCAAATTCTCTGAATATTCGGTGATCCTGCAAAGGTCTTGCGAACGCATTCAGTGACCGCTGTATTGTTCCTGAAGTTGCTGGATATTCTTCATTAGTCGCTCACTGGAATGATGAGTGTCGCGTCGTCATGTCATTGATATACAGTAAAGAAAGTGTGCACCCAAAAAATGACTTGTGGGAAACTCCTGCGTTCAAAAGATAGGTAGAGGACTTCAGGCCATCTAAGACAACAGACATTTGCCATTCCCTAAGGAAAGAAACAAGAAGTTCATAAAGCTGGAAAATTACTTCATTCGAAATGTGCATGATGTGCTTTATAAGAGGCTCCTGATGCCGCACTTCATCGAATGTCTTGGAAATATCTAAAGTAATTGATCTCGTCCTCTCCTTGTCTATGAAGAACTCGACTCACATCAAAAGATGGGCAACTGATCGAGAGCACTTGAAGCCATTCCGTGCTTCAGGCAACCAGTTCTGAGTTTCAAGAAAGTTCATCACTGCTACAAAAATCTTGCCAACAAATGGAGTCAAGCTGATAGAACGGTAATTGGATGATAGAGGTGAGTCAGAATCTTTATTTGAACTGGAACCGTCGAAATCCTATGCAATGAACCGCAAGCTCTTATCCATGGAAAAACATGATTTCTATCCCCGACGTTCAAGTCACACACAGGCTCAGTTCGATATTCGAATTGTGTTCTGCATTAAATCTCCATAATCGCTTCGATTGCGTGTACATTGATTTCTCTCAGGGCTTCGACACAGCATCAATTCCAAAGCTTTTCTGTAAATTCTCAAACTGCAATTCAGTTACTACGAAAGAAGTTTTTTGATTTCGTCATATCTCAGATCTAGTGATCATTGTTCACGCATCAGCTCAACCGCTTATGCCAGAGCATTTTGCATCCTAAAATCTTTCTTTTGTCATGACTCCCGTATCTTAATGAAGACCTTCAATGTCTTTGTTCGTATCATTTTTCCACCCTACCTTAAACTCGACATTTCATGTATTTAGAGTGTTCAAAGATACTTTACCCGCATCGTTTGTAAACGCTCATGTATTAAGTGTAAATGTAACAACTATACTCTCATAGGTTACAATTGCTAAAATTGAAATCACTAGAATATAGGCGTACTTTGCTAGACTTGTATTTCTTGTATAAACTCTACGGTAATCATTCCGACTTGTCGCTTAACTCTTTTTCCACCACGTGTCCCTTTCGTCTCAAATTACTCGCGGTCATTCACGTAGCAGCTATCAGATAGTACCAATCTTAAAAGTTAATTTGAACTATCCTAGTGGACTGTTTTTCTTCCGTGTCATCAAAATATGGAATTCACTGAGCGATTCAATTGTGAAAGCTCCAACCTTCGTGAAATTGAAGAACAGACTCAAATCTGTTGATGTCAATGAATTTTGCTCATACTGGGACTGTTGATGTATAATTTTGTATAAAATTATGTGACACGTATTTTACACTTGATGGTAAATATTTATTTACATACATACTTTTGTTCCATCATCTCATCATAATGAAGATCAAGAAGAGACTTAATTCCAATTATCCGAGTGAATCTGCCTATATGGTGAGCATGATCATTAAAGCATGAATTTTGTATAGATAATTATGTTACATTTATTTTTATATTAGATGGGAAGTATTTACGCCCTTTTGCTCCATTGTGAAGACCACTGAATTTTTATGATGTCGTGATCCCTCGGTAAATTTGCAAATATATATGTCACACGTATTTTGCATATGATGGCATGTGATGCATGTGATCACTCTGTAAATTTGTAGACATACGAAATGTGCCATTGATTTGTATATGATGGTAAAGTTTCCACATGCATATTTTGTATTACATGTAAGTAGTAATCCCATCCAGGCGCAAGCACAAAATGCGCAACGATGAGTCATCATGCTGACTCAGTTTCCCCCCCCCTCTGGAGAGAGGAAGGAGGTGGCCAAGGATGTGCTGGGAGGAATGGGTCCGAGAGGAAGAAGCAAGTCCCTACCCCCCCCCTCTGGAACGAGACTTCCAACTTTGGTGTGAGTGGTAGAAAGTCGTGTGATAGCTCGTTTGAAAGCTGAGAGTGAGACAAATTCAGTGGAAAGCTCAGTTTGGTTCTATTTTCCTGGGTTTAGGGAGGAAAATGGCAGGAAAACGTCAGAGTTGGAAAAGTCAGGTGTTGGATGTTTTGGGATGAGAAAAGTCGGAAATCGTCATGAAGGAGGTCTCGGATGGGAAAACGAAGTGCAAATTCGGAAGTTTTGGACAATTTTGGGTAAGGTAGGATGTTTCCAGCGACATCGGAGAGAAAAAGTTTTAAAGAAGTCCCCCTCCTCTTGCCAGACTTCCAACTTTGGTGGTAGGGATCGTAGAAAGTCGTGCAATAGGTCATTTGAAAGCTGAGAATGAGACAAATTCAGTAGAAAGCTCAGTTTGGTCCACTTTTCCTGGGTTTAGGGAGGAAAATGGCAGGAAAACGTCAGAGTTGGAAAAGTCAGGTTTTGGATGTTTTGGGATGAGAAAAGTCGTTTTTCGGCATGAAGGAGGTCTCGGATGGGAAAACGGAGTGCAAATTCGGACGTTTTGGCCAATGTTAGGTTTAGGAACTTTTTTCCATCTCAATCGGAGAGAAAAAGTTCTGACCCCCCCTCGCCAGCCATCTTCCAACTTTGGTGTGAGAGATCGTAGAAAGTCGTACAATAGCTCATTTGAAAGCTGAGAGTGAGACAAATTCAGTGGAAGACACGGCATGTTCCTATCTATCTTCGTTTAGAGGTGAAACGTCATTGAAAATTTGGGACATTGGCGAAAAAACGACAGAGTTAGAATTTTTACGAAAACGGCTCTAGCGGGTAAACCAAGCCTTGGACGGGAAAACAGAGACAAGATTTGGAATCAGCGTGACATTTTACACCTGAATGTCATTCATGCTATGTCTCCAAAGTGATGGGAAGAAGGATGACAGAGGCAGTAAAGTTTACGAATGAATTTTGTTCACTACGTTTTCATCGACAAAGTCTTCGTGGTGTGATCAGGGACTACATCATCTCATTTCATCATGAAAAGGCAGACTTAGAATTTGCTATCGCTAAAAGTTACTTCGTTTTCCAACAGCTCATGGACAGTTTGACAAATAAAGATGTGAAAGGACGATTAGTTGCAGAGATTGAATTTGAGAAAGTGACTGATGAACATGCAGGTGAACGTGTAGTGTTTCATTTTGCATCCTATTCTGCAGAGACGATACATGATCCCAAAGATTTCTATCAGCGACACATGGCAAAAATTGCATCTCGACTAGATTCATTTCATGAGCATGGATCCAACTTGCTTTTATGTCGCATAAAACACATTCATATTCAACTCAATGTGCTAAACTAGATTTGACTACAAGATTTGGGAAAAGCATTCATGAGTCAGTCGTCCGCGTGCCTCCTTTTCCCTGACGCAACGAAGTCAGGGGAGAAACGGAGGTCTCTGATTGGCTCTCATAGTGTCAAATGTGGATTTGCAGGAGACTATAAAAGCAGACGTCTCCCCATTTCCTCTTCATTTCATTCTCTTGACTTGGAAAGCGTGTGTGACTTGCTCAAGCCATTCTCCGTCTCAATTTTGTCTGATTCAATCCTGTTTGCTAATTTACAAGTGAGTGTCATGACTGTGTGGCCTAAACCTTACCAACATTTTAGAAGAGAGACGCAGGAGAGTGTGTGGCTGATGATTGTACAGGCCTATTTTGTTGAACCATCACCACCATCGCCACCACCTCCACCATCTAGACGCTTTACTTTTAAGCCTTTTAGGGAATTGAAACTCAATTCGGGTCCTAAGCCCAAGACATTTAATTTACTGGACGATGACGAAGACCTAGACTTTGGTGATAAGCTTTAAATCATGTGAACGCCCCAAAAGGTCCTCTTGAGGGCCACCTCATATGTCACTGCTAAGCTAACAATTTCCTTTTCTCTGATGATCATGAATGTACTTAGTGGTATTCTTTCGTTACAGACTGCCATGGCCATGAATCCTACTCCAACTGCTGCATCACTCAATCCTCAACATCTCGAGCTGTGGAATCCGAAAATTGAAAAGGTAATTCACGGCTATCCTACTTGCAAACAACAAGTGCGCTACAACGGTGTTCGACTCTATCTTCAAACGCCGGCGTTATACTTACCGAAAGTGGATTCGCAAGTGAATCGTTGCGGTCAAAACCTGAGTATCCCTATTGATAATTGGTTGCGTCAGCAGCTTGACATTTTAGAAGACGTTGTGAGGCAAAAGGCTCTTATTCCCACTGAACTATTACAGTTGTGGCCAGAAAAGAAAACTTCTTATTATAAACCTTTGTATCGCGGCACTCGCTGCTATATTTTGCAAAGCAAGTATTGTAAAGTCACTTCAGGAGTGACAGTTGAACAGTCAGTTGAAACAGAATTGTCATCGCTAGGTGCAGGATTTTATTCCTTTCATATTGAAGTGCCTGCTGTTTATGTGGGACCTCATCAATCTGACGGTAATTTGATTTCTCTCAATTTGCGCATTGCTCAAATTCATCATCAACCTGAGTTAACAGCTCTTGATCACATTGAGAAAGTCATTAATTCTTGTGTCAAAGAGTGTCAAGAACCTGTCACCAAACCTAAACGTCGTCGCACATCAAAGAAAGATGGTGCTACCACCAAAGAGAAATCTTAAGTATTGCAATCAGTTACTATGTAGTGAATGTGGAAAACGCGGTCTTGCGCGTTATGTTCAAATAAAACATTGTAATCATGTTGTATGTATCATTTGCTATGTAAAGGACAGACATCCTTGTAAAGTTCCTGCTCAATGTATTATCTTGTAATGAAGTCTTTTTGATATTGTAGGTTGTCATCTTCATAGACAGTGAGGGAACACCCATGCAGGAATTGAGTGCTATTGCAATGAGAGAAAGTGATCAAACTGTTGCTAGTGTATATCATAGATTTGCCGACTGTCCTCCACACAAAGACGAATGGTCACGGCGTCATGTGCATGGACTTGATCCTTCTATTTTGATTCATATTGGATTTGTAAATGAAACGTATTTGAAAAGTGATTTCAAACGGTGGCTGTCAAGTTTTCATATTGTTAAAATATTAGGAAATGATTCTGAACGAGAAGCAGCAACACTTCAGTTGCACATTGATAATTTATATTTATCATGTTGGGTAGATCGCGTAAGACAAGACTATCATATGCATTGTGATCAAAAGAAGTTCAGAGATGAAATGATTTTTGATATGGCTGTATGTTTCGGTGAGAGACATCACCTTTACAGACCACCATCCCATTGTAAAACTAGAAATAAAGCTACGTAATTGCAAAACTCTCTTCACGCTGGCATTGTAGTCTCTATGACGTTTATGAACTGTATCTATATTATTGTCAACAGCATGGGTCTATGTAAAACATGTTTTTACTCCTTGTGAATGAGTGACGATCTTTTCATGAAGTGTATTCTGTACTTGTGAATTTTGTCTGGTGTTGAATAAACTTACAGCGGAACATGATTGTTATTTCTGTTTTATTCATAGTGGAAGTCATTGAAGCAATATGAAATCTATAGTCACAACGTTTTTGATGGCCCATCGTACCTTAAGTAACCGCATGTGTGATTTGACACTTGATCAACAAGGATTCGATGGATTTTTACAAGATTGGAAATTTACATTTAAAATGAAGATGAATGATATGAAAGTAGTGCTAAATGAAAGCCTTCCTCTCTTCAAAAGATTGATGGAGAGTTTACAACCTCTAGACGTAAAGGGTAGACTCGTTGCTTATATAGAGTTGAAAGATTTGCAAAAACCACTTCGTTTTGGATCTCATTGCACAGAATGTAATCAGATCTAACTCTTAGTGATCAATTTTATGGTCGTCATATGGAGAAAACTATGGAGAGAATAGGAGAGACGCTGGAAGGAAATGCGTACGTTCTCAAACATATCATGATTCAACTGAGTGTGTTTACATCCACGACTTTGTTTGATGGTCGACACATTGTGTAGATGCAATAAAGTCTTCTTTTCACTGAGTATTTTGTACTGTTGTATAGAGCAACATGAGTCATTGCGCTTTGTGCATTACTATCGGGCTCTTTGTTAGATAAATGAATGCGTCTTTGTTCGAGAAAAGGGGCGTGTCACAACATGAGTCATTGTGCTTTGTGCATTACTATTGGGCTCTTTCGTAGATAAATGAATGCGTCTTTGTTCGAGAAAAGGGGCGTGTCACAACATGAGTCATTTGGCTTTGTCATTACTATCAGGCTCTTTGTTAGATAAATAAATGCGTCTTTGTTCGCTAGAAGGGGTGTGTCACTAAAGTCTTTGTGAGGACTAGAACGACTTTGTGTATAAATAGGAAAGGTTTCCACCCACGCAGTCAAAAGTTCACGTGTGATAACTCTTTGTCACATAACAAAGACAGGGAAAACGAGAAAAGGGAAACGCATGTGATTGGAGCTAGGTCTGATTATAAAACGGACGACTGAGCTCATGACAATCATTTCCGTCCTTGCGCTAGCCATGCAGTTGCTCGAAGCCATCAACTCTTCTGCTCTCGTACCGGGTACACTGAACTCCCTTACTTTAGCATCGGGTAAAAATGCTTTCAATCAAAAGATAACTCATCATGGAGAAGCCGTGACCATAAAAACTCCAAGTCATCGGATAGATTATCCAAAGGTCATGTCAACATAGTATGGACTGGCCGTGTGTGTGCCGTTAGACTATTGGACACGGTTACAATTCAATACTCTTGAAACATTCCTGAAAGAAAATCTCACCATTCCCAAAGAAATTGTTCGACACAATGGGAAGCGGCCACAAGTTCCCATCATGGAAAGAAGATACATGTATGTTCATATGGATAGACACTGTCTCATCATCCATGAAAAGGAGGGCAGCGAATTCGACTTACTCAATTGCAAACCTCTCCCGATTTTGGGAAAAGGATTCTACTCCGTCGAAATTAAAATTCAAACCATCTACATGGGTCCGCGCAGGGACGGAAGGTTGTTTACGTTGAATCCCTGTCTTGTCTCCATAACCTTTAAAATGATGTCCATGTTGATGATGATCAACTACAGTAACACTCTCCACACACTGAGAACACACCATCGGTCTTTATGAGACCAAACGTCCACCGTATCAAGAAAGAAAATGTACACTCACCATGCCACACATGAACATGACTCTCTCCTTCTTTCATAGGCATGCCCTTCTTCACTCAGGTTTTAATCATGTGGAAATTATCAGCATGCCTCTATGTATCATGGAAAAGTCAGTGTGTTACATTTCATGATACGAAATGTCAACTTCAGATAACTCTAGAACGCTTTCAACTACGAAGGTTACATCGCGCAATCCTATCCAACTCTTGCCGTATCATTGACGTAGGAGAAGGCATTGTATTTATTCGCATTCAAGAGATGATTCTACATAATGATCACTGCTACATCGTGATTCCAAAACCCTCATGGGAAAAGTATAAAAGGGAAGTTCACTCAACCCTCATGTCATTTGTGAGTCATGCTCCCCATCCGCATCATCAACGCCATGCGCGAAATGAATCTCAGAAGAGACATCGATTTAGAACAGTTGCATACCCATCTTCCCGATTCAGTATATCATCGCGGTCGTCCGCAAATGTTGGTCATTCGCATAAGCAACGGTCGAAATCTTCAAATCTTTCGCTGTGGCAAAATCCAAATCCTAGGAAACTTTTCTCATTTCGTGATGCAGTCCATGTGTTACGAAGTCGTCAAGAAAATGCGAACACTCATGCCTCATATACGCCTCAGTCCCCTGACATTGCAGAATATAGTAGTGTCTGTTCAATTGAAGATGTTAGTGAATCTAGCCAATATTAAAACCAGTAATCATTGTACATTTTATGAAACTGAACTCTTTCCTGCTGCTCTGATTCGAAAGTGGCATCCTGTACATATTGCAGTGTTTCACAACGGACATTGTATCATGACTGATTTACGCGATATCAGTAAAGTAGCTGACAGTATTAAATCTCTAATGCGTTATCTGTATGAGTCACAGTTAATAGAATCGTGTTTATCACATGATGCGTTTTGAATGAGTCATCGCAATGAACTATAGCCCACACTCTTGTCGGTGAAAAAGTCATCAACAAGGTTCATCGCTTTATGATGAGTCAGCGCTATTTGTAGACATGAGTCAGCATAGCTATTGATGTTTCCTAAGCTGAAGAAATTGTCATGATGTTACATTCGTTGGTGAGGATGATAACTTACAAACTCTAACATGGTTTTGACTTTATTTTATACTTTACAAACAATGAAATACTTATGACTTCATTTATACTTCACCTATCTTACAAACTTACAAACAACAACATTATTTCAAACTTTACAAACATCAACTTTATTTCTAAGATTCTAAACGTCAACTTTATTTCTAACTTTACAAACGCCAACTTTATTTCTAACTTTACAAACGTCAACTTTATTTCTAACTTTACAAACAGTGAAGTGATTCTGATTTCATTTATATTTCACCTATCTGACAAACAGCGACAAGGTTATCACTTTATTTCTAACTTTACAATCATCAAATTTATTTCTAACCCTACCCATCTTACAAAATGATGAAAACTTTTACTCCTGTCTATTGAGTGAGAATCCCATCTTTATGTCAAAAGAAAAACGAGACAGTCTGTACATGATATGTTATTGAATGAAAGACGTTTCATCACAGTCATACATAGTTAATACTATACACGAAGAAAACAAAGTCACTCATGTGCAGGGAGAAAAACAAACTCACTGATGTGCAGGGAGAAAACAAAGTCACTGATGTGTCGGAAACTGTACAGGAACAAAACAAAGTCAGCAAAAGCACTGGATACCCCATCGATGATATGCTGTGATCAGGAGTTGGACGCATGTTACAAGGCACTCACTCACAACACCCCATAGAAAACGCCATGGAGCGAAAAAGCAAAACATCAACCACAACAGAGAGGAAGCATTCATCATCAGACATCGCCGGACGAAGGAGGAGAAAGTTTCTGTCTCTTGGGTGGAGGTAGATGGGTGTCTGGATGGCCGTACGGTAATGAGTGGCTAGGACTCATCCAGCATCGCTTGTCTTCCCAAGCTGAGAGACCTCGTTTCCTAAACGTCGTTGTTCTGACTTGATGCGACTGTGATTTTAAAATGGTCATTTCTACTTTTTTGATCTTAAGTGAATCTAAAGCATCTTGATAGTCCCTATGTGTCATTTTTCTAACGATTGACTTCGAGATGCCTTTCGCCCATTTTATAGAATGCTCTGAGGATTTTAGCTTCATGGAATACATCTTGTGGCGAAGCAAGATCATCTCCTCTATCTGTTTGCCGGCATACTCATCCTTGAAGCAGCCAAGCTTCGCTTTATTTGTGGTAGAGTAAAGCGGATGGTCAGTGGGATAGTTGTAACTATCAAACTTGGGTGCTAAATATTTTAAAATGTCTTCCTGCTTGACTTGGCTAGTGGTTGTCAAAGCTAGGAAGAAGCTGTCTGTATCGCTTCCTACTAATTCCACATGTTGGATCAATGGACACGTTTTAAAGGTGTGGTAAAATAACTTGTACATTTCTAACTTGGAGTGATCCAAGACAGCTTGACCGACATAAATGGGCTTGCAAAGTTCTACTTTAAATTTGAGCATTTTAAAACCAGTAATGTCTTCGGAAATGACATCATTGTGGCAAAACAACGGCGAGCGACATAACTTGATACTCGTTTCCCTGATCAGTCACGATACGATAGTCTATGCGCTTTCTTACATCCTCCATAGTTTTACCAAAGAGGGCATTATTCTTAAATTTAAAGAAGTCCTTTTCGAAAGGATTCTTGGATTCAGCCCGTTTCTTACTATTAAATTCTATGTACGGTTTTAGAAAGGACTTCTGCTTAAACTGGATAGCGCGATGGACTTTGTCAAGTTGCATCCCCATACCTAGATAGAATTTGAGGATGGAATAGTGCACGATGTAATGCTGCTTGTTCAATTGGGTGAGCAACAACTTCCTAGTGGGCTTATATTTTGAGTCATTTTCCACCTCATATTGCTTATTGTGTTCTTCCATAGAGAGAACATATCTGGACTGACTATGCCAGATTCGGGTGCGAGAGGAAAATCAACGGTTCTATTCTTAATACATTCTGGATAGATGAGGTCGACTTCAAATAAATAACCTATGTCGGCCTCATCTCCCAGTGCCATGATGTGTTCTGGATTGGAGAAGTGTTCAATGTCATGGGGCTCCACCCATTGGAAGTCAGACTGTGGCAAAGGCTTGGATAATGCACTCCCATATAAATCATTTTGGTCTATGTACATTAAATGCGTGGTCGATCCTATGTCTTGGGTGCTGTTGACAACATGTTTGTTGACAAATGTTAAGCCACCCCTAATACCACGTTCAAATAACGTGTACATTTCTGCATCTTGCAGTAAATGTATGCTCTCTTTCGTCATCTTAAAGGCTGACTGATGGGACAGACCCGGCAGACTAACAAAATGGACGGGGTCTAAGGCGTCCTGTTCTAATGTGACTTTCCTAAAAGTCTCAAACACGTCAGCTAACAGATAGACGTCTGATTTTAAGTAGGCAAGCATGTAGTCACCAAAAGTGTGACACCTAAATTCTAACCATGCTTGCTCTGCATGCCTATAGTCATCCGGTGAACAGTCCTCACCCGTCAAATCATTTTTAAATTTATCGATGGACGGAAGGGATGTTTCTTTCAATGTGTCCATTGAACTAAACTAACTGTAAGGAAACACCCCGTTCCGTCGCATCAGACTGTCAATTATGTTGGGATAGTCTTTGAATGTTGAGTGAGGGGAAGTGTTTCTAAATTATTAGCCAACGCGGCTAAGGAAGGAGACATAAATTGAAAACTGTCTAGAAACTTTATGTCATAGAAGACAGGCTTCCCCTCCTTCGTCTTATCGACTTGGACTTTTGCAATGATGCACATAAATTTTTCCTTACTTTGTGCAATCACTTTGGATGACCAGGATTTCATTTTACCAAATCCATGGCGAATGATGATGTCAGCATCATAACATTTAAAGTTATGAAAGATGACGGGGAGCGTTCGCCGTTTGAGCCTAAGTTTCATATTTCATTTATTGCATAAGGCAGACCTAAATTTACCACTGAGATGGCAATGGTCCCTCACTTTCTTATGTTGCTGATCATCAAAGGATGAACAGCAGCGGGGACATTCCGTGGTCCTATCAAACTTGATTTTATCGGCTTCTGTGAAGCACATGGGTTTCCTAGTCAGCTCCGTTTCATAGCGTTGATGAAAACGGGCTTTCCTATCTAAAAAGTTGAGGAAGTTTTCAACGCACTCCTCGCCTTGCCACACATGCATCTTATTTTGATTCCTATAATATGGATGCCAAACTTCATAAAAAGGCAATGGCTGCTGGCTCATGACTTAGGTCTTCTTGTTCAATGTAACATTCAATGTCCGCATAGATGGTACATATGGGACTGAGCTCATTGCCGTTTTCCTCATACCTATAAAATTTATCTTTAGGCATGACTTCCATTTGAAGTTTACCCCGAGAGCACCACTCATAATGCTGTTCAAAAAATGGTTTAGATGTGAAACGCCGTGTGCAGCGTTTACAGTAGCAGAAATTATCCCTATAGGTTGCTTGATGATGGTATAACTTTTAAATTTTAGGAATGCCACAATAATGCCATTCCGGGTGGTTGTCGCCATAGACTAAGAGAAGATTGACAACCCGGTCGAAGCTACTTTGGCGATTATTATACCTAACGCCCTTCAGACCTTTTTCCCAGAGATGGACGACGATCTTAATGTTGTTGAGTTTTTCAAATTGGGCGATACCTTTAAAATCTAATGTGTTGACATCTAACCCGTCAAACTTAAGCTCATCCTCCCATTCACTATATTTAGTGACTCTTTGACGATGTATGCCTATATCATTATAGTGAAGAATGGAGAGGACGGCATACTTGAAACACTGGGACTGACACTCTACATTGACGACAGACTTTTTGTCAGCCAGTGCTTTGGGGAGGGTGAAACAACCGCTCCCTTGCAAATTTTCTAAAAGATTGATTTTAATGTCTACCTTCTCTATCCCATCAAAAACCAGACCGCTGTCTCTTCCATTAAATTTATTTAAGTTGCTGACGAGATCGGTCGCATGTCTTTCTATCCACTCGTTTACATCACCTATCAGATCAGCAACACAGGAGGCTATCCTAATGGTCACAGTGGACTCTACTTCTCCCGTGCTACTGTCTACCCTATTGAAACGAGCAGTGAGATAGAACATGCCTTTCAGTAAAAATCTATCTAAACTCGCCAACATTTGATGTATTAAGCCTATATTATTCATCAAGAAAGGATGAATATCTTGTACAGGTATACAATATCTTTCACAGCTTCAGAGCTTTCTAACTCATAGTCGCGAACGAGCCTCTCAAGGAAAAACTTGCTCAGCCTTAGAGTGACGTTGTTGTCAGTGTAAAGCTCAGTGGAATGTGTGTGACAGAGTGTGTGCGAAGAAAGAACAAACTCTGTAGGAAAGGTCTTCTGACACGAAGAACAGGAAAAGCCGACGTGCGATGAAGGATGCTTCCTACTTGATGACGTTGGTGGTTGCCTCACACTGCCACAGGAACCGCCTTCGATGTGGACTCGCAAGTTGGTGCTGTTGTAGAACGTGCGTCCACAACCTTAACACTTGGGCCGTTGAGGGATGGGTCGGCGCTTTCCTCCCCTGCAGGCATGGCCAGTGGTGTGACGTCTCACATTGTAGGCTGAGGCGAAGACCCTGTCACACCACTGGCATCGAAAGTCCTCCTTCTCTTCGACTTTAATCTCCCTCTCCTCTCCAACTATCTCTAACTCCTCCTGCTCCAACAGTCTCTCCACCGACTGAACGGAGAGGAGAGGGAGTTCGGCCGCTGCAGGTGGTGGTGGCGATGCAGGGATGATGATGGGACGGGAGGGAACGTCGCCGTCCAGGAGGTAGACCGCCAGATCTGTTGAGAAAAAGAGATTAGTAAGATGATTACAATTTCAAGTTTGAAGTCTTATCCCCCTTTTCCCAATCACGGATACTTACCATCTAATGAATTAATCTCCGGCAACACCGATGGATGCGGAGGAGGTAGGAGAGGGACACGAGCCGAGGGTGAAAGAGTCCTGGGCTTCGGTGTCGGAGGAATGTGGTGACGAGGAGCATGGACTGGGGCAGGGACGGGTGCAGGTACCGGAGCTGGCGGTGGAGGTGGGGCGATGACGATGCTCGAGCTCGAGAGAGGGGTCGAACTTTGAGCATAGGTAGATGGGTGGGAAGGTAGGGCCGGAAATTCCTCGCGGCTTCCTGCCACTTCTTCATCTTGGCCAAGTCTGTAGAGAGGAAAGAGAGATTAGAGGTTGCAGAGATAATAATGATAGAGAGTAAGCTCTACGGATACAGAAGTGCTAAATCATGACATTCCAACTCTCAATTCTCATAGGTGAGGATACTTGCACTTGCCAAGCCGCTCATAGGCTTCCCCGATTGCTCCTTGGGTGACGGGTTCCCCATTACGAATGCATTCATGTACTGAAAAAGAATGGCAGCAAATATGAGCAGAGGTAAGATTTGGATTCGGTTTAAACATGAACAAAATAACGGAGGGGCTCTTGATTTTAATGAGGATGTCTACCCTAATGATGTTAGTAATAGAGTCAACCTTGACACAAATACTTACATTGCTCGATGGTGGCCTTCTCCATCTCGACAGCAATGCGATAATTCTCAATTTTTGTAAATTCCATGGCAGATAGTCGATTGCAGATTACGTTAGCAGATTTCAATCACTGAAAAGGAAAGATGAGAATCGTTTCATTTGCCTAGTCAACGTTTGGGAACAATCATTGAAGTGACATCTAATGAGTTACATTTCACTCTACTCCATATCGTAAAGACTAACCTTTGTCGAATGGCTGAAGTAGTCTGACCTGGCGAGAGAAAGCGTCACGTTGAGTATGAAGTTGAACGCCCAACATGAGCAACGGCTCAGAGGTTTCGGTCTAACAAACGACGAACAACCCGTGCAACACAATCCCTCTACGGCAGTACCCGCCGTCCCGAAGGAACGCTCGAGCAAAGGAGGTATTACAGCGATGATGTGTTTTATGAGCAGAAGATATGACAGCAAGAGACTATTCAACTTGATAACAAGTCAAAACAACCTGATAGCAGGACCTCACCGACACTCACCTTGTGAAAGATAAATGTGCAGATCAGAGCTGGTGCACTGCCTTTTATAAGATTTTCCTAAGCGTTGAATGGATGAGACCTCTCGTCCAATCACAGACGAGCTAGAAATCCCGATGTGTACACATACACATTTGTAGCGCGTTCTTGAAATCGTCCTAGGCAAACATAATGTTTAGCAATAGACTCAACCATGGCACCTGAAGTCAATACATTGAAACATGATGATTGCACGATTCGTTTTCGTCAAGAGTGCTTCGGAGGCTTAATATAAGATTACATCCTTCAGTTTCAAAGGGAGGAGACAGAATTGGAAGCATGTTTAGACAACACACGAGAAATATTAACGGAGTTGATATCTTATTTCAAAGACAGTCTCATCAAGGCTCACTTAATTGCACATGTCAATTACACTCATTTTCCACAAGGTGAAGTAGCGGAAAGTGTTGACTTTCAATCTCGTTCCTACGGACAAGAATATGTTACTGATGCTTCTGAGTTTTATACACGACATCTGCAGAAGATTATTTCTCGGATGGACAACTTTCATGGTTACGGCGATCATTTGCTTCTGAATAAAATAAACCATATTGTCATTGCTATTAGCAAAGTGGGTTTCAATGATGTTAAATCAAAGACCAAATAAAGTATTTTTTCATGACACTTGTGTTGTGCTAAACTTTCTAGTATTGTGGTGAACACTGTTTTCATATAACATTCTAAACTCTCAGTCTCACTGCAGTAGAAAACTGCTTTTAGTAAACCTGATGAAGCTAATCCGACAGTCATGAAGTTTGAATTTTCTAATAAGGGAACATTTGGCAACTGTCTCTAATAAAACTTTCTAACACTGTGAAAGTAAGTTATAAGACAATCTACACTGTGCAGTAAAACCTTTTCGATAAAACTGTCTAACACTGTGAAAGTAAGTTACAAGACAATCTACACTGTGCAGTAAAACCTTTTCGATAAAACTTTCTAGTACTGTGGTGAGTTCGGTCAGTCATAAAACTTCAATGATCAAACTTTACTTTCACAAACGTGTGTCGCAGTAAAACCATTTGACTACACTAACGCTTGCATTTCATGACATTTGTGTTTCGTAAAACGCCATGATCAAACTTTTCTAACTATACATCAACCTGTGTTGCAGTAAAACTATTTGACTATACTAAACTTTCCTTTTGCGAGCCATGATACACTTTCTGACTACACTCACGAATAAAACTTTGATGATCAAACTTTGGTTCTGCAAACGTGTGTCACAGTAAAACTATTTGACTACAATAACGCCTACATCTTATGACATTTGTGTTTCATAAAACGTCATGATCAAACTTTACTTTTACAAACGTGCGTCGCGGTAAAAACTATTTGACTGCACTAAACGTTGCAAACCATGATATACTTTCTGACTACGTTCACAAGAGCTTGTTCACTAGCGAAGAGAGAAGTCTGTGATGTGTTGCGTGTGGTGCAAGGGTGGCCTCCCGTTTCATCCCTTCATCATTTCGTCTCCGTGATAGATACAGTTCTTAAAAGAACTTATGGTTCATTCTCCCATGGTTGGCCAACTATCGGGAGACAAGTGCAATGGAGATTTTATGAGGTAGCCTGTGGCAGATAGCTAAATGTCGCCCTGGCGGTCAGAGTACAACGTTGAGACGATAAAGCAACTACTTGGAAACATGACGCAGAGAGGATTCACAAGGATTACCATTGCCTACGTCCCGTGCAGTACTCATCGCTACGGACTTCACCGCTGTCTCGAAAGAACGCCCACTCACAGGAAGTATGACACCGAAAATCTCCGTGACTTGCACCGTCCATGACTTGATCGCCAGACATGAAAACCGGTAGAGTTGGTAAGAGGTTGACAGACTTTGATCAGCTTGATAGCAAGCCGCAGAGAGGGATAGCAACTTCACACGCGTTTTGCAATGGAGATGTTTAGAGGCCACCCATGACAAGATAGCTAAGACTCAACCGATTGGCGTTCAAAGTGCTACGTTGAGAACTGTGTCAAATGCCCAACATGAGAGATGAGTTGCCCCAGCGGTTTCGGTCTAAAATATGACACACTCCCTTGCCACACTTATCACTACGGCATCGTCCGCCGTCCCGAAGGAACACCCTGTCAGTGGAATATTACAGCAAAACTCTCCGTGCCATGTTCACTTTCAGTGGAAAGCTGCTTGTATTATGAGAAGACTGGCTCAGACATCATTACAAATCCTTTCGTTGACTTCAGCAGGGTCGAAAACCTCAGAAAACCTCCAAACCTAGTGAATTTAAAATTTTCAACTTTTTAGCACTACTTATGACATTTTATAAGTAGTCCATCACTTAGGGCAGGTCAATAGCGGCCGAACCTTTTTTGAATCAAGTCAAACGGACTTGTAGAAGCAAAGTTACAAGCCTTTAAAGTTTTGAAGTCTTATGGCCTGGAGACGCAGGCCATCTCCTGGCGAACCTCTAAGTCTGACGCCTTAGCTGATATCAGCAATGAAATGTTCTAAGTCGGTTTCTTACAGAAACCCGGCTTTTCAGATTTCCAATGCTATCATCAGAGCTCCGGAGTTCACCTACCCCAACCCAGTCTGGAGGAGAACTGATTTCCACAAGCAGAGTTTCCACTTATATAGTTTGTGGCGATCAGCGGATGACGTAATACCCATCATCCAAAAACTTTAAACACGTTTATCTCCGGTTCTAGTGCTCCGATTGACTTCAAATTTTGAGTGCCAAGTTTTCTCGCTCTCCTCTTTCGTTTTAAACATCCCTCGACCCTCTACGATGACCAGGAGCCGAGCTGAAAAAGTCGTTTTTTCAAAAAGTTCCAAAATCTTGGAAAATGCGCAAAAACTCGATTTTCAACAGGCTCTCATGTGGAAACGAAACCTTCCACGCATCTGAAAAGAGTGGATCCTAGAGAACAAAGTGCCGTCTTGCCCTAAAAGAAACCCGAGCTCTTCATTCACTTCCAATCCTCCGCTATTGACCGCCAAAAGTGACCACAAATTAACATTTTCAGGAAAAAATCTCATGTGGAGATCCAACTTTTCAACTTTTTCTCTCCGATTGACTTGAAACTCACCCTCTAGATGTAGAATGGCACGCTGATTCCAAATCTGGTCTCTGTTTTCCCGTCCAAGGCTTGGTTCACCCGCTAGAGGCGTTTTCGTAAAAATTCTAACACTGTCGTTTTTTCGCCAATGTCCCAAATTTTCAATGACGTCTCACCTCTAAACGAAGGCAGATAGGAACAGGCCGTGTCTTCCACTGAATTTGTCTCACTCTCAGCTTTCAAACGAGCTACCACACGACTTTCTACGATCTCTCACACCAAAGTTGGAAGTCTCGTTCCAGAGGGGGGGTCAGAACTTTTTCTCTCCGATGTCGCTGGAAACATCCTTCCTTACCCAAAATTGTCCAAAACTTCCGAATTTGCACTCCGTTATCCCATCCGAGACCTCCTTCATGACGATTTCCGACTTTTCTCATCCCAAAACATCCAACACCTGACTTTTCCAACTCTGACGTTTTCCTGCCATTTTCCTCCCTAAACCCAGGAAAATAGAACCAAACTGAGCTTTCCACTGAATTTGTCTCACTCTCAGCTTTCAAACGAGCTACCACACGACTTTCTACGATCTCTCACACCAAAGTTGGAAGTCTCGTTCCAGAGGGGGGGTCAGAACTTTTTCTCTCCGATGTCGCTGGAAACATCCTTCCTTACCCAAAATTGTCCAAAACTTCCGAATTTGCACTCCGTTATCCCATCCGAGACCTCCTTCATGACGATTTCCGACTTTTCTCATCCCAAAACATCCAACACCTGACTTTTCCAACTCTGACGTTTTCCTGCCATTTTCCTCCCTAAACCCAGGAAAATAGAACCAAACTGAGCTTTCCACTGAATTTGTCTCACTCTCAGCTTTCAAACGAGCTATCACACGACTTTCTACGATCTCTCACACTAAAGTTGGAAGTCTCGTTCCAGAGGGGGAGGGTCAGAACTTTTTCTCTCCGATTTTGCTGGAAACATGCTAGTGATGCAAATGGAAAATTTTCCGGAAAATTTTCCATCGGAAAATTTTGAAATTTATTTTTCGGTGATTGACGTTTTTTCCTTTGTTTTGGAGACTTATTATAGTCGTTTGAAAAGACTATGTGATATTCAAAGTCCGAAAACTTCTCTATCATCCCTGTATGTTAACTTTTGGTGCACTGCTCCTTTTCCATGTCTATTTCAGATCTTTCCAAATGAATTTCAGACATAAGATGGATTTCAGATTTCTCTAGCTGAATTTCAGATATCTGTCACAAGCTCAACTTTGAAAGGTCTTAAATTCAACTGGAGATCTGCAATTCATCTGGATCATATCTGAAATTCATTTTGGCAGATCTGAAATCGATTTGGAACTACCTGAACTAGAAATGGAGGATGTGTATCCTCAACGAAGATATCGGACAATGCGTCAGAAGTTTGAAGCTATAATAGATATTCTTTTACTCATCACAAATATCCTTAGTTTCCAAATGTCTCACGAGTTTACAGTCTTTATATCTTCCAATATGGTCGCTCGTGAATTCTGCGTGGACTGTGTGCTTATGCTTCATATCACATGTTCATCAACACATGGAGAATTTGCATCACTATGATCAACGCTGCACAATACTGTAAAGCTTAACTTTGGAGCTAACAATTAGCAAACTCCAAAATGAAGTACATTATTATTGCTCCAGATCTTTCACATTGCATGAAATTATACTTCTATTGTAAAGCAAGATTCACGTTATCCCAACGGTGTCTGTGTGATAATTTAAAAAGCTAACAATTTAGTACAAGCCTGGCAAAGGAATGTTCAAAAATCCGCGGACGGAATTCGTATTGCTACGATCGCTTTAATCGAAATAATTATGAAACCAAGTGTTTTAGACCCATTGGTACGCAGCTGCCTCGGCAGCGGAAGCGCTCAAATTATAGGGCCTATCAAAAAAATGAAAACTTTCAGAATTTCCCAAAATTTTCCATAATTTTCCAATATTTTCCTAATAAATTTTCATCACAAGAAACATCCTTCCTAACCCAACATTTCACGTAGATTCCGAATCTGGCCTCCGTTTTCCCATCCGAGACCTCCTTCCTGACGATTTCCGACTTTTCTCATCCCAAACACCACCAAAACCCACCTTTCCTCACTCTATCCTTCCCACATTCCTACCGCCTTCCTTCCTACCCCTGCTGGAAAACTCCTTCCTTCCTTCCTTCCAGAGGGGGGTGGGGTAGGGAACAGTGTTCTCCTCTCGGACCCATCCTTCCATCACATCCTTGACTTTCTACCTCACCTTCCTTCCAGAGGGGGGGGGGTAGGGAACAGTTTCTTCCTCTCAGACCCATTCCTCCCAGCACATCCTTGGCCACCTCCTTCCTCTCTCCAGAGGGGGGGGGTGAGTCAGCATGATGACTCATCGTTGCGCATTTTGTGCTTGCGCCTGGGATGGGATTACTACTCATATATCATCAATGCTTCCTTGAAAGTGCCCCTGCGGTCATTGCTTTGCGTTTTCTGCTGTTCTTCAGAATAAACTTTATGACTTATGACTTACGAAGCTTCTACCCAGCAAGAGGCAATTTCCTGCTTGTGTCGCTATTTCAAATGCTCTAGAAATGTTTAAATTAAATAGAAGCCCTCGTGTAGCAACTGATTCCGGTACATACAAGACCTAACGGCTTTTGGCCTGATGTAAGGTTAGATTTATGGCAAGATCTAAGAAATTCAGGAGTACCAGTGGTGTTGTCACGATGTTGTTCATATGTATTATCATTCATTGAAGAAATATTAGAAATACAAATTAGCACTCATCCGAGGACAAAGTTCATCAAGATGGAATCCCTCTGGAACAGATTACGAAATTGGTTCTAGATATGGCAGAATTCGTACAGATATTCGTGAAGAAACCGAAGTTCGCAAAAATAATCGCATTCATTCTTTTGTAACTCATACACATCCTAATGGCTATGCTTTGGTGCAAATTCACGTGTTTCTTTCAATCAAGATTTGATCCACAATGTGCTGATTTTTCATGAAATTTCATGGATCATCAACACAAATCCAAAAGCTTCCGAGTCAGTCAAACATCCCGGGAAAAGGTATAGCTATAGGGGTTAAACCTTTATCCTGCACAAGTTCATCTTCTAATGCACATGCAGCAGGATTAAAATTAATACCTGAAAATAGCACGAATCATTAGTAACACAAGAAGCAATCAATGCCCACAGGCATCTCAAAGAAACCTATGAAGAACAATAATTGTCGCCCCACACCAACAATGCATTATGGTCAGAGCTACACTACTTACGTAGGATTAAAATGCTTGATAGAATGGCGAATCATAAAATAAATTCACTGTTAAAGCCGATTAAAACTCTATAGCTGGTCTGATGATGTACATATTTCAATGCAAATAACCCGGCATAATAAAGTCAGAATGGCGACCGATGCTGGGTGAAAAAGAGAATGAACATGAACATGGGCAGAGTTTAATCTCATGATTAAAAAATTGACTTAAATAACTTAGTTTGAATGTCATCTGACCACAACGAATGGTACTGATTGAATGTACTCTTTTTCAATCAATGTTCGTCAAACTAATGCTGCTTCCCATAGACTTCCTCAGATGGCAGGGTATTTTATTGAATATACATGTTGCAAAAACGCTTGTAACATGCCCACGCACAGCATGCCGCTTTTTATACCAGCCGGGTGTCTAGTGCAGTCCGGGTAAATAGAGTCCAAAAAGAGTAGATGATGGATACGGGGGGATTGTAGTAGAAGTGCTGCGGCAAGTGGGAAGATTTTCTGACATATCAAGTATCTTAAATTACGAAATAAGACTGCGAAATCAGCTAGACATCAGTTACATTTTGCTGTGAATAGAAGAATGTAGTTCGAGTGAATGCAGGCTAATTACGAGTAAGTTATACACTAAAAATGAAATTTATAAATGAAGTAACAAAGCATATGTCAGGAATATTCATTACACAAAATAATGTACATGTACATAGGTATATTCGCATAATCGAGCAGGATCAATCACAGGAAAAATCCAGGATAACAGGCATGTGCATTTAAGATCCAAATTGCACTGCAGGCAAACATTTACATCATTTAGATAACGATATAAAGCATCAATTAAACAGAAAGCATAGAAAATAGCAAGACTGCCGAATGGTAATTTGGTATCAGTGAATATTTGACTTATTGATTTATTATTCTCCCAAACAGGCTTAGGACGAATGCATTACAATCAATATTTGTACTTTTGTATTCTTACATTGGAGTGCGTCTTTTCTCAATAATCGAAAATTCATCTATGAAATGTTGCTTCTCAAGTACATGATGCATTTCGATTTGGAGGCGGTTTATGAAATGCAATGTTTATACGGGTTCAGGGAAGGATATTAAGGTAAATTCTTTGCGAATTCAAATGAATCAGAAAAAGGAGGGCTAAATCCTTATGACTGTCAATTCAATACACTGCATCAATAAAATTCATTATCAATATTTGTCTCAAAGGGTAATTTCTAATCCTAAGAACTGAACATCCTCATATTCGGTTCATTATGTCTCCTTCAAAAATCTCACCACAAAATTTGATATCAAAGAAAAGCATTTTGTCTACAACTATATCAGATCTTAAGTACAATTAATTGCCCGTTCACCGTAAAATTGTCAAACCAATAAAGCTCATGTTCTGCACATGAGGGCTATCATATTCCTTTCAAATACATCCATTTTATGATTGCGACTTTGTTAAACGTAAAGAGTCGTTGTCCCCAGTGACCTTATTTAAGTAAAAATCAATTCATGCTTCACATTAGCTAGCACCTGAAACTTTTGAACAAAAATTGTATAATATTCGAGTACAATGCATCAAACCCAAACATTTTGAACATGAATTTTTGCCGAAAAATATTTTGGCAGTCTGTTTCAGTTATTTTTCTTCTAAACATCTTCGTATCTTTTAGCAATACATAAAGCAGCAGCCTATAATCAATCACACCGTCGGAATAGGCACATTACAAGTACTCTATGTGTCTTTTGATTAATATGTCAAAGTTTTCAAAACATTGCGGGAATTCTATCAACGAAATGACTGTTGTAGGGATAAGAATGCGTAGGTGAAAAAATCTGGAAAATAATGAGAGGTCCCGTCATAACATTCAATGCCTCATGAAGAGTATCATGCTTTGAAAGGCACATTATCACATTAGATGCGTCGCATGGGTTCATTTTAACATTCACTTCCTCAAAGGGGACATTATGATGTTCTTATAAAAATTACATAGTTCCACCACCTCTTGAAGTTTCTTTGATATCATTTTTCCCTAGAATAAGCCGCAAATTATGATGACACAAATTATGAAGATTCTCATTCAAATATAGGTGTGCTGTGAATCAATAAATGACTAACTCAATACAAATAATGGAACTGAACAGCAACTGTATTTTGATAATTGTATTCGATTGATTCCGGAACTGATTCTTAGGAGAACTCAAGCTACCCTCTTCATCTAAAGTTTCCGCAGTTGGATAAGGCTTAATTACATCTGAGCTTGAATCTTATACATGCATGTAATAAACAGATAAAGATATGAGAGGTTACTCAATGGTGTCATATCAGTCACCTAATCACAAAGTAATCAAAATATTTAAGTTAACATGACTCCTGCAATCGAAATTGGAGCTAAATATGACATAAATTAAAGCATTTTAGCTAAACACATTGTCGACTGTAAGTACATGTATGTCTGCAATCTGAATATAAAAGTCAGAGTTATAATTGAAAACAATCCTCTAAATTTAAAATTTTTAAACTAATTGAATAAGATGAATGCTAAATGCGAATACATGAGAATTTTTAAAAGTTTGAGAAGCATCTAGGCACAATTTTGCTGCATACGACCTTTATTGAAAAACGTACAATGAAGTTGAGGACAGATCTTTCACCATATTTTTGAGATGCCGCACAGTTAGAAATAACACTTAACTACATTTCTCAACAAGTCTAAGAAAACGCACATCTGAGCAGATATATTCCAGACATTTGATTTTGGAAGCATCATTATCTCTTCTAAGAATCTAAGATGAGAAAATATAAGCACGAATTACACACGGCCATGTAAACTTCTCTTTAAATTAGCCGACTCTTCTTAATCACATGTAAAGAATCGCTTTTCGCTTCAATGGATGTAAACGGCATTACGTGCAGTGCATTCCACAAGATTCTGAAGTGGTAAACTCGAAAACAAATACAAATCTTCTGAGATGAATTCGCACAATAGAGCAACGAAATGGAAAAGATAGCTAAAATAATCTTTAAGCACGTGTATCACGATATATTGCGAGAAATCTAAATGTGGTAACTTAAATTCTCAAATAGCCTTTGATCGCCAGGACGAACATCACATGCCTGTATATCCTCTGATGTATTTAGATTCTTTATTATTATCTTCTATTCTTATTATTCATCTTCTAAATGCTTTAAGTAAATTAGAAAAATTTAATAAGTTCAAATCTTTAAAATTTCAATTGAGAAGTTCTCATAGCACTTACGAAATACATCTCAAGTTTAGGAGAGCATATACAACAGACAGACATATCTTGTCAACTATATTTTGGACAAAATATGTTTTGTCAGTCATACATGTCTTAATGCAGCTTCTGTACGATAAGTCTTCGAAATTGACTGTCAGCGAATATATTTTCTAAACTTGCATGCTCATTTTGTGTAAAATTTATTCTTTCAAAACAATATACCAGTATCTAATTTCCACTTTTTTGATGTATTGATTGATTCAAACTTGATCTACTTACCACAAAAACAAATAAACAAAACAGAGCAGTGTCAATCTCACGATGAATTTGGCAAGAGATTGCTATCGTAAGTGCAAATTGGTTGACGGTTTCCCATGTGCCTTGGATAAGTTTCTGCTTAGTATGACAGTGAACAGCATCATGTGACATGTCTGGCGATACGCAGTTGGGGCCTACGAACAGAGCAGTGGAGCAGCTTCAATTTTGATTTGAAGCTGTGCCTATGCGGGTACTTCAAAGTTAAAGATGAATATGATTAGTAGAATGGAACAATTCTACTTTGCCGAAAATGGATGATGTTGCTACACTCACTTATAAATCTAAAGCTTTCCCCCTATACCTCAAAGGAACAATGATAACAGTAGTAATCAGTTGACTTGTCACCACAAGGGAGCCGAAAAAATTGACGAGTGATCCGATGTGAGGAATCATACCGTAAGAGCATTAAGAATGTTAATTATTGTTTCGTATTGGCTGTCAATCAATTACATGCACACTTACAAATATAATTAAATTCACTTCTTCATTACTTTAAGACCAACCGAGTTATTTGACCTAATGGACAAGCAGTGCAATTGTTAAGACATGTAATGCATAGCCTTAGGCATGTCAGCATCACCTATTTTCGAGCCTCCCTGTCAAGCATATATGCAGTTTAATATACCGCACATTTAAGAAAAACAGCCTTGTCACTCAAACCAACGGTGTAGACCTACTGCTTTGAGATGTGCCAGCAGGTACCGTTTCCTATTTCTACATATCTTAGACTTCTTGCTAAAACATATCTTAACATGGCTAGCTAGGTCCAATGGTCAAGTTGGTTAAGCTAGGAGTTGGACAGGACAGCATTTTTACAAAAGGATTGGAATAACTTCACAGAACAACAATTCTGACTTTTAAACCCAATTTTCTTTTATGTGTGATTTGTGAAAACACTGATGGCACATGCTGGCACAAAAATAAAAGCACAAGCTTGTTCTTAGAATTTTTAACGTTGTTAAAAATGACTGGACTTGTTGGTCGATTTGACTTCACACACGCATTCTGACAAGGCAGTCATAGGCAGATAAAACATGCTTCGTAAAATGGCATGGTTAAAATGAGAGTGAGAGATTCAAAAAGCGACGAACTGTCTATTTTTGGGACCAAATTTTGGCGGAAAATTACGCATTATCCGATGTGATGATGATGTTGAACATGTGTAGTGCATTTCGGAAGGGAATAATTTGATTGACGAATTAACCGATTACTATCGTACAACAATCGAAATTTCCTTGCCGTTTCCATCCAAATCGGCCTATTCTTATAGGAAACTTGAGAATGGTACACTAAGGCATGCCGTAACGCCCGCTTTTAACGTACGTAATGGGACATTGAGAATTGGTTCGATAAAACGGACATTAGTTTATTAGGATACATTTTCAAATGACACTTCCGCTGGAGCTTATCTTTGTTACTACACATGTGCAAACGGGCATAATCTGACCAATATTAAAACATACAATACATGCACTGGATACACTTCGAAACTACATATCGTAAGTGCATGCAGCAGAGTAACACATCCAAAATACTTTGTGTGCCAAAAATTTAATTAAATGCAACAGAACAGGGATAGCTCAAGCTCGTTGGGATGGTTAATTTCGTTCTCATTATCTGTAATTCGAATTTCATACCAATGAAAGTTCCTTCCATTCATACAAGAGCGATTTGTACAATATAATATAATTCTTCCAACAACATGTGAGCCAATAGGCCTACGTCATTAAATTTTGCAAAAAGTATCCACATAATTCAAAATCAAAACTCAAAATTCTAAGACGAATAATTCTAACATCGACTCTGCAATATTCTAATATAGGAACTCTATTATATATCATTATTATATTCTAATATAGATAACTAATTCTGATACGCTGTAAATAATTTCAACACCCATAATCAAGGTTTTTCAAATTTTCGGCTTAAATAACATATGAATGAGTCAAATTACGCATTATCAAATTTCTCAGTAAAACAAATTTAAAACAAACGATTACAATTCTACAACGTGAAGTACATATAGCATAACCAATATCTAAAGTAAACCACGTATGCCACAAAATTAAGCAGCAGTCGACTTTGAAAAATGTCAAAAGGAGACTACTTCTTCAATTTTATGCTTGTGCAGAGTTCTGACAATACTCCGAGTTTCAATTTAGTGAAAATTATTGCAATGCTTAAGATGATGTGTATAGTCTGAATTGACGAAATTTTGTTCGGCATATACGTGAAATCGCAGAAAAGTTCGACTAAAGCGAGAAATCTATGTAAGCAATTAATCGCTTGAAAGGGAAAATGAATTATATTCGAGTAATTCGTGCTCTCCTCTATATCTATACAATTTTTAGGTTGGTACATTAAGGAGGTCTGTACACTGACAAATATGTTAAGCCACGGTGACGTCAAAGTATTTTAAGTGAAAGGAAAGCATCGGCTTGCTGCTAATTAAGTGATCGCTTGTCAGTTTTATTGGATGCCACTGATTAGAAACAATGACAGCAAAATCTGAACCTGGATCAATCTCAAAAATAAATGCGCGCACGTACACTCGCAATATCTCTGCACATCTTGATGGCCGACGAATGGATCAAGATTTCTGTTGCGCTGTGCACACAGATTAGGAAAATATCCAACGAACTTTTCGTTAAAAAGTTTGTTATGGGAATAATCGAAGGGCCCTTGAGGTTGGGGATTAGGTTTGTTACTACAACCGGAAAGTACGCCACAAAAACAAGTATGTTTTACAAAATAGGGACAGGAATCTTGTCTCGTGGTGCGTTGGGGGAGAATCCGCTTGAAGTGCGTTAGACTGTTAATCACTAAATTAAAAAATACATACTTTCTGTCAAAGGGAGGAAGACGGGAGATCGAAGAGACCTGGTGGTGGAATATGGATGTTCAAGAGAAAATTAGAGAAAAGAAGAAAGACTGGCAACAGTAATGCTAAAGACAACTATTTAACAGCTAAGGCGCAAGCAAAGCGAGCAGTAGCGAAAGCCAAACACGAAGCATGAAATGAATGGTACGAGAAATTGGAAACTGTTGAGGGGGAGAGAACAATCTACAGGATAGCAAAACAGAGAGCATCAAACTAAAAGGATATGGGTGAAATGACAGTAATAAGAGGTCAAGAAGGTGACATCATTTTGGAAGAAGAAAATATCAGGCAGAGGTGGAGAGACTACTTCAGAGTACTGTTGAATAAGGAAAATGAAAGAGAGGTCTTGGAAGAAGTTGCGCTTACTGAAGGCCCAGTGCTGAACATTAGTGGTGATGAAGTCAAGATAGCCATGGACAAAATGAAGGCTGCCGAAGTACCAGGACGTTCAGGAGTCCCCATTGAATTCTTGAAGATGATGGGAGAGGATGGCACGACACTAGTGTTCGAAAGCTCGAGCTGGTTTGGAGAGAAGAAAAAATACCAACGGATTGGGCCAAGAGCGACATTGTGCCGGTGTACAAACAGAGAGGAGATCCACTTGAATGCGCAAACCACAGAGGAATCAAACTCCTAGAGCATCTTATGAAGGTGATGGAAAGGGTTCTGGACCAAAGACTGAGAGAAATTGTCGAAATAAATGGTATGCAGTTTGGTATCAGCAAGGGCAAGGGTACCACTGATGCAGTCTTTGTCGTAAAGCAACTGCACGAGAAGCACCTTGAAAAACAGAAAGACCTATTCCTAGCTTTCGTTGACTTAGAGAAAGCATTTGTCCGCGTACCCAGGGAATTTGTATACTGGTGTCCTAGACGAAGAAGGATTCCAGAAAGGCTGGTCAGGGCGACGCATGAAAAGACAGAGACTGCAGTGAGGATACCGCATGGACCTGCCGAACCGTTTGAAATCTAAGTTGGAATTCATCAGGGATCAGCACTCAGCCCTTTTCATACTGTTGCTAGATGCCATCAGCAAAAAAAATCAGAGACGGACTACCGTGGGAGCTGTTCTTTGCGGATGACCTAGTGATGATAGCTGATGGAAAAGAAAACTTGAGGCCAAGAGTTAAAGCTGCGTGGAATAAATGGAGCGAAGTGATCGGAGTCATAGCGGACAAGAGGATGCCAAGGAAGCTGAAAGTCAAGATCTACAAGTCAAAGACAGTCGTGAGTGAGACCAGTGCTAATGTATGGAGTGGAAGTGTGGGAGATGAGGAAGAAGGAGACGATGATGCTAGAGACAACAGAAATGAAAATGATGAGACGGATTAGAAGTGTTACGTTAAGAAACAGACTGACGAGCGAACAGATCCGAAGGGAACTTGGAGTGGCCAGTATCTGCGAAAAGACAAGAGCAACACGCTTGAGATGGTATGGACACCTCATGCGGATGGAGGTTGACAATCCTGTTAAAGTGGTGAATGAGATGGAGGTACAGGAGGACGTACGTGCAGGCGTTGACGCGATAATATCCAGGAAGATATGACCAGAATTGGACTCGAGGAGAGAAATGCCTACGACAGAAGACGTGGGAGAAGCATGACAGAGGTCCTCGACCCAGCTAGCTAGCTGGAACAGGAAGAAGAAGAAGGTTTTCTGTCGTCAGCACCGTAACTATGAACGGTTAGGGGATCCATGGTCTGAGAGGTGGCACTTCCTGGGTGGCACCGACCTGTGTCCCTTCTCCAACTATGCTACTCTACTTCTTATCCGTTCCATGTTTTCCAACACTGAATATCAGCAAACTACAATAATTATTCAAATTTTACAAAAATGATGCAAGCTATTGAGTCACTGATTAAACGAATTTTCTCTGAATGGCTCTAAACTTTCGGAGCACAAATTGCAGTTCTTCTTGATTTGATTTGTCCAACAAGACCAGTACAAAACTTTGAGCGGGGAGATCCAAGAACAGTAAATCTGCTTCTACTAATTTTCTCATACAATTTTGGGAATGGCGATCATTTATTTGAATATAATGAAAGCACATCTCGAAGTAAGTGAAAACAATGCAATGTTCATGACCAGCAGGAGCAGAGAAATGAAAATATTCAAATCTGTTGAGGAAATTAATGCCAACAAATCAAACAATAATCACAAATAAATTGTAAAATATCTCTTAGAATTTGTGTGAAATTTAATCACATCATTCAAAAATCAGCTTGCAGGGTATGCGGAATACTTCTGCAAAACAATTTCACAGATAAAAATTTAGCGGTGCCTTTGTCATCAAATTATCATTGTCAAATATTTCATTTTAAGTCAACCAATTCATCATCTGTCTTCAAATTTAGTCGTCAGCAATAAATCACCAAAACATTTGATAAATAATCAGAAAGAAATATTTCCGCTCATGTGCATATCGAGACGACAAAATTAAAAGTCAAATGTATGAGCCAACTAATCCTGAAAATCGCGTTAATTTGGCGATGAAAATTGCGCTGTTTCATTTGGTTAGCAAGCACCGGAGTAAAATCATCAACGCAAGCTGACATGTACATATTTTATGACTTATCTATTTCAAGAATAGACACCTTGTTACAACCGCATAAATAACTTTTTAATTCGAAAGATCACATTTTATTTGGTCAATTTACAAACAACAATTGCAAATATACGCTGGCACAAGAACACCTTTTCCAATTGTTTAGTAAGACATCTAAAATCATGCTTGCGGTATCTAAGATCAATTATACATTCCTAATTCATTAAAATAGAATGAAATATTTACCTTTTATCTAACATTGAGAGTAGAACCTTAGTTTTTGGAAGTCACAGCTCTCATTTAGCTCATAAAACTTATAGACATACACCATAAACATTGAAAATCTCTGAATTGATAAAAAAAACTTCAAATGATTTTTTCCCACAAATAATTCCTTATCTTCACCAATTTATTGGTAACACATCTAGAGCAAGGTGATCAGACGTCCCAGTTTTACCACAAAACAGTCCTGGCATCCCGAAAGTGTCTTTCACGACAGACACATCTGCCGGTTTTGCAGTATCTCAGTGCTGAAGTTATATTTGTTTATATTTTTATTTGTAGTAATAAACTAGGTACTAATGCAGGTATATGGATCTCTCCGTAACGACAATGTTACATGTATAGTCGGAGAAATGCAATTTAATTTGGCAAGAGCTCATTAACTCGGAAACACACTTGTGAAAAACGATAAAATGTTATTAACAACAATGAAATTAAATAAACGATGGATCCAATTGCCATGCAAAAGATGTGCGGCTGGTAGAATCATATTCTCTCAGTCGAGGAAAAATGCATTGCTTTTTTTCGAAAAAGACAGCAAAAAAAAGACAGCAATTATCATATAGTTCAGGGAATAATAAGAACATCATAATTAGTAATAAATTGATGATTACACAACAAGATACTAGAAAAATGCCAGTTAGATGCACTTACGTACTAGACATATTGCATGGATGAATATGTTGTAAGAATCCGTTGCTGTACAGTACATGAAAGCAGCGATGAGGGAGACAGCTGATATCACAAGTAGAACATAGATTGAAACGATGCTTAGAAATACTCAAAATGGCGAAAGCATTCAGTAAAATGTCGCTAGATAGATATTAACAATAAATATTCTGTGATTGCCTCAGCATGGGCTTGACGTTGCTGCCCAGTGAACTCTAGCTTTTGTTGTTTGTACTCGCATTAACAACAATCATTTTTTTGCACTGATATATGTAGATTAAGCTATAACTGGCATCGCATCGCGTTTTGCGATGCAACTAGAACAGACTGCGAAGGAAACAAGAAATTGTGTCACAAGAAGCTGCGATGCAACTGATTGAGAGCGTTTTGTTTTCATACCCGTTAATATACTGAAATTTTTACTGAACATATACTGAAACATTTTATATAAACAGTTACACATATAGCGCAATTTGACTGACAGGATGACAGTAGTCATCTAAGCACAGAAATTTTGAATTTTTCAAGGATTTGTAAAAGGCTTTGCTATTTAAGCAAGCGAAGTGGCGATGCAAAACTTTGATAGCAACTTTGATTCTCTACTAAAGGAAGCACCGATATGGCACTTTTTCCTATTTTCTGAGGTGCCACGGTTTCAGTTGAAAAAAATCTAACCACTTTGATCGAAAGTTACATGTACGCAATTGACCAATCACCGAGATAATTTTCCGAAAAATGCTCGATTCATCGTGCTTTTGGCAATTTAAAACTTTAAAAAGTTTTGAGTCACGAAGTAAATTTATTGTTTAAATGAAAATCCTGAATAAATGGACTTCGGTGTCCACCCCTTCTGGTCTCGTCACGTCACATAGGCCTTCATTAAGACAAGTCTTCGTCAAGAGTAATAAGTGTAATGAATTCCATAGTCAGGATTACAAATACATTGCGCACAGTGACCAATGTACCGGTATGAGACTTAGAACCAATTAATTATTTGCTGCATGTAAAAATAATGAAGACTGTTTAGATATGACCAAAGAGCTGGAGGCATCATCTGACAGTGAGCATTGCGAGAAGTCGATGCTCGTCAAGGTTGACATGCACATATTTGGTTTTTTTATCAGTAAAGAAATAATGATGGCATACTAATCTTAGTCGCACGATTAATTGCTTTATAGCTCCATCAACAATTGTTACGCTATGTCACACTTTTGGGCACAGATAAAAGTGGTTTTTATGTAAAAAATAACTTTGACTAATTTATTGTTGACAATTTAATATCACAATTGGCTGACAATGTTCAACAATGACTTCCTCAGACGCTCAGATCCATGCTTGACTGCTCTACGTCATGTATTTTCGAGACTCAGTAGTGCTACTGACTGATGCATGGAATACCTCTGCCACGTCAGCTTGACTATTTTACTTCGCACTTGAAAATCCTAGAGATCCGCGTAATGCAACTAATGACCGGAGGGAATGTTTAAATTAAGTTTCTATCAAATCAGCAAATATTGCAAATATAGCAAGTTACTGCTCAATCTTTCGTTTTTCAAATGATATTATGATTATTATTCATACAAAGATAAACACGTTCAATCAATCACTTACACCAGATAACAGCGTGAACATTGGCACTAAGTTAATGATAACCTGTGGAATAGTTCCATATTTTCTCTCAGTGCAAATTATTACGCAATCATTTCATTCGTTAAACATCAATCGCAAACTTAAGAGATGAACAAGATTACATGCAGGAAAGTCTTATGATTCCAGCTATTACGTCTATCGTATATCGCAGTTAATTTTAACGGGATCGAAAAAGGCGTGAAGTGGGATGTTTGGCAACAGGGTGGTAAAATGGAAATTAATGCATTTAAAGGATGGTCCATAAACACAACTCTCCATTCGATTACTTTATCGTATCTTTGAACGCAAGAATCGTTAGTTGCTTTGGTGGTCAAGCCGCACTACTGACCTACTTCAATATGCATGACACAGTCAATTTAAGTCTAATCATTTAACACATGCCTCAATCATTTCCGTTAGAAATATGTGTTCGATATAATTTCAGGGCTACCAGTGATTATGAATTATCAATTGATGCGCTTTTCCGTGTGGACAGAAACATCAGTGACACATGGTGGTTGCGAGATACACGTGTGTCTGTGTGTGTGTTTCATTTCAAATGACATAAGATATCCAAAGTAAAAATACCGATTGATTTGTCGACTTCGAGAATTAGAACATGTAGCTGTTAAACAAACAGTTACATGACGGAAGATGTAGATGTTATTTATGATTGCTGCGACGAATCACGTCATTATTGAATATAAAATTACATTAACTGTTGGAATCCAAAAGAAACTTTGAAATATTGTTTAACTTACATACTTACATATCTCAAAATTGTAAGTCATCATAGCTGGTTCAACTGATCTTTTCTTATAAAATTATCTGAGATAAACCGTTCAGTCCGTAATTCTTATTCTCAGCCTTACTTTTTCTGGAATGCGGATATATGTTACATCAAGGGATGCTGTGTTTTCACTTGCAATGTAACTAGTCATTTTTTGGTTATATGTTGGACTAAATGCATTTTTTCTCAAATTTGACCAAAGAAGCTAAATGGGAGTAAAATCGTTACCTCTGCAATATCAGAATAAAGAAAAAGTTTCTCCCAAATTTCTCGGAATCACATGTGACTGGAATCCATCATTCAAAAATCACATCAAATATGTTAGAAGAACCATTCAAAAGAGACTGACAGCTCTGCAAGCAGTGTCAAATTCCAAATGGGGTAGGCATGTTAAACACCTTCTAAGGCCTTACAATGGAATCATCAGATCAGTCGATGAGAATGGCGCGACTGCCTTGCGTTAGTAAGAGCAACATTGAATGTAAGCAAGAGAAGGCTGCTAGACTCATCTCTGGTTGTTCTTGTTGCAAAAGCACCCCCACTGAGAAATTCCTTCGTGAAGCAGAACTCGTGCAAATATCTGCAAGAGGCAACATGTTGGCGTCCGTTGTAAACGACAAGTGCTAGAGAGATCCCAAGAATCCAAATAGTCAAATTTTCAACAAACGAACAATGGAAGGAACAAAACAGAATGACGGTAGATGTTAAAGGGAAATAAACAAGCAAATCGAGGAAGACAAAGACCTCGAAAACATCAGGCACGACAAACTAGTTAAATATCCCACTATCCCACTGTGGGACAGCATGACACATGTCACCATCTATACATCACATCTGACTGACTGCAACAGGAAAAAAGATACAAACAGCTGTGAAAGAAAGCTGAATAAACAATTGATGCAAGAGTGAAGGACATGGGCGTTCAGATGTGGACTGACAGATCAATGATGGAAAATCAAGAAAGAGGAGGCAGCAGTGCAGTAATCATATGGAAGAGACGGGACTAAACACCTGCAGGTAGTTGGTGCAGCAGCCACAACACTGATTTGGATGCATTAGGGATCGGTCTTGAGAAACTCATGGAAGACCAGCGGAGGGGTCAACTGCAGAAGCATTGCGATCCGTCTGGATAATAAAGATAAATAAGAGATTGAAAAGACGCAGTCGACACGCGGTCGTCAAAATATCATATGGAGACCAAGCCTGGAACATCCTTCAGAAAGCTGCAAGCAAAATCACTGTGTGCTTATTCGATGGGTCCCCAGCCATGTTGGCGTGCACTGGAATGAGATCATAGACACAACTACAAAATATGCCACTCAATTAGACCAGAATAACATTCCTATCGACATCGGCACGATGAAATCCAAAATAAAAACATGCCTTACCAATGAATGGAGAAAGAAAACAACTATTGGAAGCAGACATCAAGTAGAAGTCATTTTGAGTAGAGCAGTGCGCACCGAACTTGCAAGATACAAGACGGGACATTCTCTTCTTCTCAAGAAGTATCACTATCGAATCGGTTTAGCAGAGGGGGCAGTTTGTGATGAATGTGGCGAAGAGGAGGAAAGCCTGGAGCACAATCTCATCAGGCACTCAAGATGGGATATGCAGCGAAACACTAGTTTTCTTGCTATTCACCCGGACCCCACCCAAATTACCGCCTCACAGCTCCTGATATACTTGAGGGCCATTGTTTGTCCATAGCCGCAGACGTCAATGTGTTTTCACACCCAAAAGGGCCAAAACAAGAACAACAACAGCATGTGCAGTTTGAAGGATATTGTTTCTATAGTGCTATGCTGGCTTTCTTTGAATACATTATTTTAAGGCAATTTGTTATTTTCTTCATCTCAGAGTAAAGAATGCGCTTTATGAATTTCTGAATTCAAAGGAGAAATCATCAACATTGGAAATATTTAATATGAAATATATTTTTTTAATTAATTAATTTCTAATTTTATGTTATTCAAATTAGCCATCAAACAATTCCACAGACAGATATACTGAAATTATTCATATCGGTGCTCGGTAGCTGTAATAGCAAATGTATTATGAAAATACATGTATGTGGTCTCTGATTTATAATTTACAATGAAAACTAAATGCATAAATGCACCATCTTTTCAGACAGAAATGCAGAAAATTTGAAAAATATTCAAATAGCAGTCTCAAGTTGAATTTTAAAAAGCTCTCTAGCACTTCATTGACTTTTAGCGCACATTTCACCGGTTCATATATCTTCAATCTATCCACCTGGTGGTTTCTTCAGATTCGGAAAAAGTGATTATCGTACTGCAGTAGAAGAAGTTGTAATGCTAACACATGAATCTTCCGATTTGGTTACGAGATGCATGGTTGCAAAAGAGTTGATTAAATTTGTCTGCATATTCAAGGCGTGAAGATGCAGTCTAGATAAGATATGAACTGAACTCTAATTTAAGGCATAAATAAATTCATGCGAATTATTCTAATTAGATGAATTTTGTAAATGCTACAATTTTTCATCTGAATGGAACGCAAGGAATTCAAAGTTGCAGATTCTCACATAAAATAAAAACGCGCCCTCTAGCATTCTTGAGAGGTGTTCATACAGTCTTCGTAAATGAAATATTCTTTTCAACCGTTTGAAGAAGTAGATCATCAAATTTCAATTCAAATACTTTCCCTACTTCTAAGCACCGACAAAAAGTCCGCTTTCATTCACATCTTCTGACAACAATTCTTACAACACTGAAAGCAGCCGATTTGTGGCGGCCATTTGGAAACCTCCTATTCCGCTCCACACCGTACTTTGTGCATGTCCTGTGTTTGTGTCTTTCCATGAATCGCCGTCAGTTGGATAGAAAAAATAATTGGAATTTTCGGCAGGGTGCAGCCGTCTTCACGCTTGAGCAGATCTACCCCTGCATACCACTGCACTGGTGTACGGAGAAGTGAAGAGATGAAGGTGTATAGCGTCTGTACCATACTTTCCGCTCGTCCCTCTTTCACTCCCTAATTTATCCTTAAGGCATTTCGCGTCCAAAACACATGTTCGAAAATTCATTACTAACACACACAAGGTGGAGAGATTGAAAAAGGGTACACATCTATATCATTGACTTGAATTCTATGAAATACAGCACACTAACACACATTCAATTTTGTAAGGCATTTCAACTTTACGCGGTAAGCCTCAATTCGCTTGTCGGATTGTCTACGATACATTATTCATTTCACCGACGTTCAATTTCAATTCTGCCTTTCGTTTACTCCTTTAGATGCCGCTGGTTTTTCTTTCATCGCTAGCGACAGAATCTGGGAACAATTCGAAATATTGCATACCGCAAAATTAAACTTCAAACGAAATAGGAAAATATCCTCCTTGTTAATTAAGAAGAGAACAAGCAATTGGCAAAGTATTGCCATTTTACAACGCGCATCGGTACAATAACAAGATGCTCTGAAATAAGTAGCCGATGCGGTGAGTAAGGTATCAAGAGTACGATGTTATGTATGTTAGGAAATGCGTGAGACAGGGCAATTGTGCGATGATAATGGCCTCTAGGCGCACGCAAATTCTTCTTTTTCGGTTGGTGTGGGAAGTGAATTAGACCCAGGAAGGTAAGAAGAGAAAGAGATAGTGAGCAAGATTTTAGTTGCTTTTATTAGTGAATTCCTTTTTTATGTGGCGCTTCAGTCCAGCAAGTAACATCAAATGGCTACATCGGCAGAATCCGAGAACAAAGGATAGCGATTACAATGCTGACTGCCGTGTTAAACACGACAATACGAAGACAGGAGAAGGCAGAGGTGAACATGTATATAAAGGTAGAGAATCTGTGACAATTATGAGAACATGATTGTGGAGAGCAGAGGAAGAAAAAGTAATTATATTAAGCCGTTAAATACATATAATGTTATACATGAAGACCGATACTGTCACAGACAGCACTTTTCGAATTGCAGAAATATAATTAAAAATAAACTGTAACAAAAAACATATTGAAACTATTAAAATGAAAATCATTCATGAAGAATATGATTACAATTTGAAAATAATACAACACTCAATGACAATGTAGATTACTGCGTTGAGTCAATGTAACACCTAACAGTTGTTGACAATGTAAGTCCCTAACAGTTGTGTAGACGGGCTGCAAAATGAATATCACTTTTTGGCATGAAAATATTTTCGACGGAAACTTTGGGGAGCTTCAATTAAATTCACCCTTTCACTACAAAATGTCATCCCAGAGTGACTGGCCAATCATGTTTCGCTTTTTCTTTTCAGTATCCTTCCAAAACTTGTAAAATTATTTATATATTTTTATTCACTATCCAAACATTATCTGCAGTTTGCTTTTCAGAATGACAGATCGAATTCCATAAGAACCTAAAATTCAAACTAAATTCATTTCAAACTCACTTCATTTCTCAAGTTCCAAAATAATATGCAAACATCATGTCGTGAATTTCATGTAGTAGTGCGAACGATACGGTAAAACAAAATGAATAATGTACACATAATTTACAAAGGGTTTCTCATTATATTGCTGGCTGGAAGATGTCTTTTGTCTTCTTTGTAATGAATTTAAAGCAATTTAACATTTCAGAATAAAGTGGAATTTCATAAACTGGTCATCCCAACAGTTCAATGTGGGATAGCCACATCTAATAATATTGCATCCATGATAATTTATGTAATAGCAGCCATCGCAATAAAACAAACGGGACTGAAAAAGCGTGGATTTTCAAGAATGGAAGTTACTTGATGTTATAGAAGTACGACGTACATCAACATGAAATCCTGAATAATGATAATCTATAGGCCTGTCTATCATGGTTCCGCTTATGACTTAGATTTCTGTTGAACAATGAAATTTTGATGTTGTTGAGTGTGTGGTCATGACAAGTGGTACTCATGTGCATCTGTGGTCGCTGCTGCACTTTAAGCCAGCATATTAGCGCAATAGACGATTATCATACATTATACTCTTATTATATATATATGTATATAATATAAACTTATTATGTAGCCTGCATGTATGTGAGTAATGACTCGCTGTACGGAACCCTGTTTATACGCAAAGCGTGCTCCTTACAATGCCTCGTTTAACGCATTCGCTGCCACGCCATTACGTAACTAGTAAATGAAGCTCATTTTCATGCCCCATGATTTACGTTTTTTGCAACACTGTCATATAAAATATCAAGCAGAGAGGCATTTAATACTGCATTCTTTTCTATACCCAAGCGAACTAACACTAATCTTGCATGCATGATTATCAGGCGCGCGGTTAAGTCAGAATAAAAAAGCGCTGAGCAGCTAGTAGTTGCATGATGTATACAGTGTAATCGGTCACCTCCTAAAGTCGAAGAAACATGCATCCTTAAGTGCCACACACACTAGAATTTTAGGAGACTGCATTGAAATATAATGTTAACCTACTAAGGAAAACAATTACCCATAGACGCAATAGTGCGCTAGCTTCCTAAAGCGCTTTGCGTTAGGATTTTTCATTGTTTGCGAATAGTGTATTGCTTAAGGATGTGATTCAGCTCGCTTTAAGAGGTGCTGGCTTACAGTGCAGTCCTTCAGTTTATTCAACCATTCCGGATGTGCGGGTAATAAGTTAGTTTGCGCTATTCTGAGCTGTAATGAAGAGCCCTTATAGGACGAAACACAGAGTCTACAGCAGGAGAAGTTTATAATTTTCGATTCTGTGGACATCTTTCTATTCAATGCCCGAGCGAAGTGGCAGTCTTTTTTCTTTTATACAATTAGAATTCTGGACATTGATTTAAAAAAATCATCATGGCACGTTTTAGGATCTCAAACGGTAGGATTGCAAATAGGATGCAACGGTTATGCACAAGAGTTTTGAAGTTCAAAAAATCGATTGCCTTCATTGCTTTGAAGCAAGAATACACAGATGACTCCTTAAAACATTAAGCGACGAACGCATTTCCCATTGCGTCTGTGCCTCGATATACGCACATGTAGATTCGCTTAGGAAGATTTTCCTAGAACGCATTCTTTGCGTATAGCGGAAAATTGTTGCACTTGTCTGTGACGTCGATAGTTGTTGGCTTCAATTTTTTATTTTTGGCATTTCTCTACTTCGTCAAAATATACGAAATCGGACTTCAAGGTAAATTTCCAAAGTCTGGTATGATTATTAGGCAAAGAAAGGAAACAAAATAAAAGCTTTATGCGAGTGAAAGTAAGAAATATCCTAATTACAACAATTTTACAGTACTATCTTATATATGCTGTCATAAAAAATGAAATGAATTAAGTAAAAACGAATAAATAAACAAAATCTAGAGAAACAAATATCTTAAAAATGTTTATACTCGCCTCTCTTTCATTTGACCTAATTAATTTTCTCACCCACTTCCGATGTGCTGAGTACAGGGAAAATTTGTGACATGTACCTTTCTTGAAGTGTGAGGTTTGATCCAACCGAGTCTTGATCCAGATCTTCCACAAGTTTGAAGACCATGACAGGGGATGGGCAACAGCTAGAAAAAGTAAAGAAACTATGCCGCATGTAAGCGAACGGTCTGTGAAGAGTTGACAGCAAGCAAGTTTTTTGCGGAGAGATTGAGAGTATTGCGATCATACTAATCGTGTGTTAAAAATTTCAAAACTGTGTCCTAATAAATGCATGAAAAGATGCCATTATGGCGCAAACATTCCAAAGATATGCCCTTTGAAACCAGCAAAAAATCCAAATGATCGAATTCAATAGAATGACATGCAACATTGAAACCTGACTGCAATTCACAAAATGTATACGTACTTTTTCTCACTAAGATGAGAATTAGGATTAGCTTAAAGTCTGCGACATGTCATTTACATGATCATTTACTTTTAACTCATACATGCATACATTTGCTTTTATGTCTGTAAAAGGCGGATTATGGTGCAAGTTTTACTTGGCCTGTTGATTACGATTCATTTACTCTTACTGCATGAATTGTGATATATTGCAAAAGTCAATTGAAAAATTTCCCGTAACTGATGCTCTTTATCACGACAAGCTTGCAATTATTTGTTCACTAAATTGATACCCCAGAAAATCAGATTCAATGCTTAAAATAGTAATACAGTTTTTGCAGCAAAATAATAAGGAAATCATCTGTTCTCTTTGGAGTGGTGAAATGCTCTATAATCTTCAAGAGCAGGTTTATATCTACTCAATAGTGCCTATATGAGCTAACTAGCTATTGATAAACTTGTGTATTTTCTCAATTTAGCAGTCACATTTGTTTAAATATTAGCGTAAGTGTTGCAGATTTGAGGCAAACTTGACTAGGGGCCACAAAATCCATTGTTTATCGACTACACACGCCTCATTAGGTGCTCACAATGATCAAACGCATAAGTAAGCTTAATGCCTCCTCATGAACATGCAAAAGTGGGACCCAGATAGTTATGGGCATGTGTGTAGGCGAATACATGTGCTAATTGACAAACTCGCAATGTTAATTGAAGCACTCCGATGCTGTCAGCGATGTCAACAATGCTGTCAACAATGTCAGCGATGCTGTCCGATTAATGTCAACAATATTGGGCATCAATATTTTTTGAAAAAGATCAGCTAATTTGGTGGATCCATTTTTCACTTTGAAAACATGATATTTAAATGGTTGTTTGATAAATCTTGCCATGATATTCAAGTTTCAGTGTCAATTCAAATTTTTTTTCCATCACGAGGTTAACATATCAAAATATAAAATTCCTTTAACTATTTCACTAAAATTTCGAAATATGTTAGTGTGTCCCCGTACGTCATCGCCTCCAACTTTTGAAATAAATGAGCAATATAATGGAATAACAATCACGCCTACATTCTAATCAATAAAATAAGAACTCTTACCCGATCTCAACCCTACACTGCAATAATTGCAAGCTTTTCATTAAATGTGAATAACCTAATCATCGAAGATATTCAGAGAAATAACCGTATCTACTTAATAATCGGCTTGTGACATAATATTATCTTCTATACGAAAACATGATTGCATCAGAATATGGGTGCTACTGCTTAATTTAATAAGTAGTGTCGTCAGATAATAATATACATCAAGTAAAAAGAACCACCAGAAAAATTCATGCCGAATTTTATGATTTAACAAATCTTAACTTCAACTTCAACTTTTACACTTTAAATAAGGCGAACATCACAATCCTTAAGTGTTGTGAATTATTCAGCTCAGTTTCCCTAATGAACTGATTGGAATTTTGAAAAAATCTGATTTCCAAAAGTTGAACATCAAATCAGCGCAGCAAACTGTTCATCAAGAATAATTCGTCATACACATGTATTCAAATAATTCTTATGAAAGCACCGTATATGATTCGTCAACGCACGATAACCAGTAAATATACATAACGGTTTATCAATTATCATAAATTTTTCAAAGAAAATCGGCAATGGTGGAAATTTCCTGCAAGAATCTAACAACTTCTAGTTTCCTCTAAATTGCACGATAGTCAAGGAAGGGATGCGAGACTGTACTATCTTACTTCTCCCTGACCAAATATTTTATGATTTTATGACTTCCTCACCAAAATTTTATATTTTTTTGTTGTAAATATAAAACCATGAAATTCATAAATATGTATTAGCACGAGGCCTTTCGTGCAATCTCAACGGGTGCTATCTTTGGACAGAAACAGATCTTGGATACAAACTTGGATTAACATAAAATTTGAATAATTTTTTAACTGAAACTGAAACTAAATGAGCTGGCATTTTCATCATTTATAAATGGGATCTTCAAGAATATTTGCCTTTTCTCAGGGCCAACGTACTTCAGCTTCCCAGGAATGTGTGTGATGGAATGCTTTGTAATACAGCTTGGTGGATATCCATTTGAGATGAGGGTTGATTTGAATTAATTCAATTCATTCTCAAATGTGTCAGTGGAACAAATCCTACATGCTCGATCAGTTAATGTCTATACAATACCAACCTTATATTGCATTGGCAGGAAGCTGTGAAAATTGGTACATAAGCCAAGCCATGTAGATTTGCGAAAGATGCTCAGCTTAGAAATTCCCGTTGTCCTGCGAGTAACTAAAACATCAAGGAATACAAGTGATCCCTTTGATTCACGCTCTATGGTGAATTTCGTTGAATTGGTCTAAAATGTCATTAACATAAGTATAAGCAATGGCAGTGGGCGGGAGGACCATATCCAAGACATTTTCAAAACCAAAGTATTCTCTCCCGAAAAATTTATGCCACAATAATTACAAATTCGATGCAGTAGATAAAAGCTTTACAGTTGTCAACGTTTCGGGTCCTGACCTTTTCTCAAGGCAGTTAGCTATAAGAAAATTACATAATATATTACTTATGTCATTAATATCACTTTCTTCGTCAACCAACAAGAAGCAATCATCGGCGCATCTTCGATAAAATCTGCATTTATTTTCAATAGTGTTTTGCAACTTCAACTCGACAAATCAATGAAGATATTCGCGAGAATGGGACCCCAGAAACTGCCCATGGCGACACCATCGATCTGTCTGCAATACTGGCCATCGAAGAGAAATTGCGTATGCTAGTTGCGCAAACTCACTCAGTAGGGTGGTCCAAAGGCAAGGGCAAAAAAAGTTTGAAAAGTTGAGCTCCCTGCCTGAGCCCCTGTTCCATTCAATCATAGGGGAGTGTAGACCAAAATTTAGCCATATTGGATGATGTTTAGAGGTGTCGCAAAAAAGTCATTTTTGTTTAAGAAGTATGTCTCAAAAATTTTCGTAAAAACTTATCAAAGGCTAAAACGGCTTCTAATGGGAATGAAGCAGGAAGTCCTTTGTGCAATATCGCATTACACCTTCAATATTTAGAATGAATAAATTAACCAGGAATTACTTTTATGAATCTTCATATTTCTAGTGTGCAGATAAATAGCTGTTCTCAATAAACCTGCAATTCGCACTGTGTCCAACTCATTTGCACTCTGATAGATCCTTATGCATCGTGAGTATCCTTAATGAATAGCTAGGAAATAAAAGGTCGCGAGATACAGTCACGAGACAACTTGTTGTACGCTTATAGATCCTTATGTATGTCAGTCATGACTAATAATAATTAGGTCAAGGTCATTAAACATAGATCCCTATTATTTGCCGCTTCCTTCTCTTAGAAAAATTTAGTAAAGAATTTAAAAAGTAATACCTTTTTTCAGATGAAATCCTGTACAAATGAAAGACTCTCACTAAATTTGTAATATTTAGTATTATAAAGCCTTATCCTTCAAGAAACTGCAGATGTTTCCGCCAATTTTGAATCATTTCATTCACAAGGCTCGAACGATGAACACTCGCAACTCCAATGATGTCTTGCTTATTGGTAAAGTTGATTCCAGAATTCAGGGAGCTGGCCTCCACACGACAGGCGCTGTGCTTCGACTTTTTGACTACAATCATCTTGAATGCAGTATGTCAATACGGGAGAGCTCGAAGCTGACAATCCAAGACATAATGCACTTTTGGAACAAAGCCCGCATCCAAGCAAGCGATCAGACAAGTGCCAGGAGAAGCTAGAGAAGCTATGGGCAACTTACTGGTCACTCAAAAAGAGTCGATATCGAAAAGGCGATTTGCAGATAGCGAAGGAGACTCAGTTTAAGAGTGATCTCAAGGATCTCTTTGACATCTCCCATCAGGATACCATATCGTCCATGACCAACGACGAAGACAATGCCTTCCTCATCATGCAGCGTGAGGACTCCAACATCTGTTCGATTGGTAGTACGAACAATATTCTCGCAGGAATAGAGGGCCGTAAGTGTCAACAAACATTTCTTGAGGGTGCACGGAGGAAGAATCAAGCGACTCCGACGGCCTCGTGCACCTCTGGAGCAGACACCGAATCAGATGACGAAATCGAGACTGACGATCCCTCCGATCCAAACTACCAACAGCCGTCTACGTCGTGGGACACGCCTGGCCAGACCAAGCGCAGTCACCGCCCTTTCCAAGTCGTCACACCGGAAGTGGCCTCAGCGATGGACCGAGTCAAGATGTCGAACCGGGCCGCTACCTATGTGGCCACCGACATCGTTCAATCTGTCGGGAGGAATTTGGACGGTGTTGTTCTCTCGCGGAGTAGCATTATGCGCACTAGATTAACCAGTCGGGAGGAATCAGCGGCCGACAACATTCACTTTCAACCAATGAGCCCTTGTTGCTGCACTGAGACAGCAAGATTCTGCCTGACATTGCTGGTGGAACAACCTCGTTGAACGCATTGCCATTCTTGTAACTAGTGGAGGCGCTGTTCGGTAACTCTATGCAGTTCCGAAGATCGGCAGGGGCACGGGAGAGAACCAATCAAAAGCGTGCATCGCAAAACTCGATGACTGGAGCATCAAGAATCTGGTCCGCGTACTAGTTTTTGACACGCCTGCTGCAAACACCGGGCTCACTCTTGGGGCGTGTGCTTGGAGAGAGAACTGGGAGACAACATCATCTGGATTGCTTATCGTCATCATATGTTTGAGATTGTACTCAGTGCAGTGTTCACTGCTATCATGGGCTCTGCTGAAGGTCCGCATGTGGCCCTCTTCAAGAGTTTCCGGAAGAACTGGAAATACATCGTCAAAACCGATTTCTCAGCTGTGGTTGATAACCTCTTCCCCGGTCCACTCGCAGATCTTCGCGTGGAGACCAATAGCTTCTACCTGGAAGTTGTCAACGAGCAACAAGTCAGAGAGGATTACCTGGAGTTGCTGCAGCTTTCAATTGCATTTCTGAGTGGTGGGTCGTACGCCCCTCCATTCCGCGCACCTGGTGTCATTCATGCGGATGCGCGTTGGATGGCGAAGTCGATTTACTGCTTTAAGATTATACTTTTGAGGAAAATTTCCGATTGACCCCCCGTGAGAAGAACAGTCTCAAGCGTGTTGCTATCTTGGTATCGGTCATCTACTTGCTCTTATGGCATGAGGCGCCGTTGTCCGAACGCGCTCCGGTCAACGACACCAGCTTCTTGCGGATAACTCAGATATATCCCGACGACGAAATCCGAAATGTCACAAACAATGCTTTCCGATGTCATTTGTGGTTCCATTCAGAACAACTCATTACCCTCGCACTCTTCGATGACCGCGTGTCACCGGATGATAGGACTCCGGCCTATAACTAGACCCGAAATATAATACAAACAAATTATTTATTCTCGTACATATAGCTGTCACTGTCTTGATGTCAACTTTCTCCCTCAAATAAAAGTGCAGAGACAGCAGTGCATGCAAAGCTTGTAATAGTTGAGGGAATGAACAGTGATGGTAAAGAAGGATTGTCTTTCACTCGGTGATTTAGTAGAGAAGACAAGCTTTCCTAGCCTCGATCACACCTACGCGCCAAAGGTCATATCAGAGACATAAAAATGAAATGCCAGTTGGTTTGAGAACATTACCTCTCACCCTCACGTCAATCGTGTATGTGATGGCTCCTCTAAAGCGCATATTAAAATCGAAAGTGTACTCATATTTTTTAGAGAAAGATGGGGGATTTCCTGCCTGCTAGAGACTGGAGAAAAACCATGTGAAGCACACATCAAGATGGGAGGAGCCAAGTCGTATGCAACCAACAGAAAGCGACATTTGATAAACTTTCATCGAAAATGATTGATAACTGATGCAGAAATGATCACTAAATATAGGTTCAGGTAAGCCTATAATGATCTATAATCTAGGTTTCCGATTTATTTTTGAAGAAACTAGGCCTCATATCCTTGTCACCCGGAGTCGGAGTCCCATCAACCCCCGGAGTCGGAGTCGGAGTCTTATCAAAATGATAGGACTTCGCATCCCTGCGTCAAAGCTCGTATGGTTGCAAATCTCGACGGACACCCTGCAACCACAAAAACACTCAAACGGCTGGAGGGCAGCACATTCGACCAAAATGCCCCTCTCGAATCATTTGTCAGTCACTGTTAAATGCGGCTCTTCGACATCCTCTCGTTCAACGGCAAAAAAGAAGCGCGAGCGACCTTCCTGCAGAGGAATCCGAACTTATGGGAGGAGGACTGCACATACTTTACCTTCAAGAAGAAAGCACGCGCCCTCAAATTTGTCAATGATGTGGCAGAGCGAGGCGTTGCTCTCATCTAGATCTACAGCGGGCAGCTCACCAAGAACGAGGAGGAACTGCTCAGCTGTACATGCTTCTTCCAGTGAACCAGCACAGCAACAAATTTCCAGTTCCTACGAAGGCAAGTCCAGCGAGATGGCTGATTCCTCGAAAGCAGTTCACTTCTTTGTTTGTTTTAATTCAGTTCAGATTGTCGATCTTCAAGTATCGATTTTGAAACAACTGGTTCAAAATCTAACTCTGCAATCAAAGGTGCGGATAAATTGAGAAAGGTTCATCTTTACATTGGCATAATAAACCTGTAGTATACTGTCGATGACTTACAAGAGCATTTACAATCACACTAAACCACACCCACACCACACAAAACACGAAAAGAAAGCAGAAAAATCGACTAACACTCATACTCACTACCACCAACACGAAAATAAAAACCTTACCAAACATAGCATGTCATCTCAGATTCCTCAATTCAACTCTCCTGGGCCAGATAAAGTCCGCATAAAACACCTCAAACACATTGGACCCATCGCCATCCAATACCTAACTGGCATCTACACACTCCACTCAGCACCAACCAAGTACTCAGCATCTGGAAAACAGCCAACATCACACCAATGCCAAACCACAACAAAGAAATTCATCGCCACTCTTCTTACAGACCTACTTCTCAATAGTTGTCACAAAATTCGTCCCTTGGCTTCAAGATGACTCAATTTTCTCTGAAACACTTAGGACGGAAACTTCCGTCCTTGAAATATCTATGATAAATTGTGTGACGAGCACTGAAGACGGAAGCTTCCGTCGTTGTGTTTCTTGTCACCAGCACGGACGACGGAAGCTTCCGTCGTATAGCTTCATACTTTTGCAATAGTTTGATATTTTATTCGTGTTGTAGGGAATGCTTGCAGAATATTTCAATTGTATTGGCTCTACGTAATAGACCTTGTCTTCAGCTATCGATTGCTTTTTGAATTTTTCAAATCGGATGAATAGATACTGTATAGTCAAAGCTATCTGTAATTGCAACGCTAAGAGTGTACCGTTGTGCAATTCATTTATCAGTGCGTGATCGGCGCAATCAACGGTCTGACGTTACATTAGGCTGAGAACTGATTTGTGATGGCTTCTGATCTTGAGTACCATGTCGATTTAGATGACATGTCCGACGACGAGATGGACTTCGACGACGAGATGGACTTCGACGACGAAGACGATGATTTAATCGACGAAGTGACTTTACAATACAACGACTGGACGTGTGTGGACAATCTCCGTGACCGCAGGCCCTCTACAGATCCTATATTTTACGGACTACACGGAATGCACCCTAAATTCGAAATGTTGACTTGACAGATCATATTGCGTTGTGCAGCTTGATGCTGCCTGATGAGTTGTACGGTATGATATCAAATTACACTAACATCCGTGCCAACATTGATTTGCAAAGTTCATCACGTTCATCCAAGTGGTCTCCTACTAATGAGAGAGAAATGAAGAAGTTCATTGGCTGCCTCCTGTTAATGGGAGTTGTGCGAAAGTCACGATTAGACATGTACTGGACACAGGATGATATGCTGGAAACCCCATTTTATGGAAATGAGTGTTGCTTGTTACGGGACCGATTCTTCCAGATTCTGAAACATTTACGATTCGCTGATTACAGCAACTTGGATGCAAATGACCCATTGAGGAAGATTTCACCGTTTGTTGATTACGTGAAGAAAGTGATTCAAAATTCCTATCTAACAGGTCAGAATGTGGCGATCGATGAAATTTTACTACTTTTCAAAGGACGAGTGTATTTCCGAGCCTACATACCATCAAAACGCTCCCGATATGGCATTAAGATCTATGCTATCATAGATCAATGCGGATACATGTGGGATTTTTTCATCAATACAACTGCCTCGGATTTGAAATTACCCTCTGATCTTCGCAGTGATTTCGGTTTTAGCGGGAACGTTGTCATCAAATTGACGCACAAACTTTTCGATATGAACTATCGCGTATTCTGTGATAACTTCTTCGTATCCGACAAGTTGGCGAAATTTTTGATGGAGAATCGAACCCATCTGTGTGGAACTGTCAGATACAATCGTCTCCCGACTGTCATAAAGGAGAATTTCCCAACTGATGTTAACGTGGTGAAACATTTTCGCAAGGAAAGTATCCTGATCAGTTGCTTCAGTGAGAAAAAGCAATCCGGCAAGAAGACCGCATCTATACTGGATACTATGGCAGAGCCACGTGATTTTGAAAAGACTGTGATTAAAAAAGGCGGATCACAGGTGAAACTTATTCGTCCGTCTTCGTTGGAATCATACAACAAGTATATGGGCGCAGTTGACCAGGCTGATGCGCAGCTACATACCTACGATATTACCAGAAAGACTTTTAACTGGTCTAGAAAAACTGGCATCCACTTGATTCACCGACTTGTTCTGAATGCATTTGGCTTATACAAACAATCTAATGACAATCTGACATTCTTGTCATTTACTATCAAATACGCCAAACATCTGTTTGGATCTACTGGAATTGGACGAAAGGTTGGTCGCAAAGGTGGAAGACCACGTATCTTACAGGAAGTGGTCCTGAATCATCAACCAACGAAAATACCCGCCACGGAAAGAAAGAGCAATCCTTCACTCCGATGCCGAGTATGTACGAGCAACAAAATTCGAAAGGAAACCAGACTATACTGCGATTCCTGCAAATCAAAGCCTCCTCTTTGTGTGCATCCGTGCTTCAATGTATATCACAATTATACATGTCAATAACTTAGTCTACGAAGAGTTTATCTCGAAGTGTTTGATTTTCAGATGAAACGTCAATGATATTATAAAAAAACATGACTTTTTATTTTGCGATACTAGAATAGGTTTTGAAAAACCCGTGTATGCTAGAAATAACCTTATTGTGTAGTCGCTCTACTGACAACTCCACGACGACGGAACTTTCCGTCCTTAATTTCAAACGATATTTCAACTCGTGTTTTGAATTGGTATAAATAGGACGGAAGCTTCCGTCATCCGTAGAGAAAGGGTTAACACAATGTTGGGAATATGTTTAATTGCTGTGGACATTCAAAACGTGATGAATACAGTTCAAATAAGAATTTTTGATATGCAAGTAGCCTGCCAAAATCAAATACAGGCTTGCTGTTGTGAGCAAAGTGGTTGTGAGGCATGTTAACTTGTCCATTATATATTTGGGATGTAATTGTGGCCCTTATACAAAATTGTTGTCATTCATTTCGCAACTACATAGATGCATTCGGGGATGACTGATTATGTCAATTATAGGGCAGCCTATTACCACGGTAAAATAGGTTTAAATAGCGACTCAATTTAGGAATCTCTGATATGCTCTGTATGATGAGATGGTACTCACAAATATACGAGATACTTCAATGCCTGTACCACTAAAAATTTGAAAGAGAGATGAATGCATGTAACTAATCAGAATACCTATCAAATACTAATTGATCATGGGTATAAATGGGCAAAGAATGCCATTATGAATATCTATAACAGCAGGGTTTATTCTAACGTGCAGCCAGGCACAAAATGTGCAGTCACCAATTTTTTTGTGCAGTTACCAAACTTATATTTATCTCGTCAAAAACTTCAGATTTTATTCTTCATTTTTTAATTTTTGAAGTATTTTCTTGTTTTTGCTAAAATTAGATTCAAATTGGATAGATATTTCCGGCATCTGAAAGATGAATTTAAGTATGCTCACCTATATTTACTCTATGAAGAAAAGTACTTGTTTAGTGAAAAAAATTGCCAAGGTCATTTGCTGTAATGAACTTTTCGAAGTTTTTTAAATTTGCATTTGATTTGTGTTGAATTGTAAGGAAAATTTTACGCGTTTGTCATCGTTTTCTCTGCAGGTAAATAGTAAATACATACAATCTGCAACAATGCAAACTTGTGGATAGCCAAAATTTGGCTTACACTAGGCCTACATGTATGGTTGATTACCTGTTTAAATTATTGTAGGCCCCTATTGTAGAATTTGGTGATGAGATACAAGTTAGGCTTAGGCCTAAGTAGGCATATGGGTAGTCACAAAATACGCGAATTATTGTCTATAAGGGGTCTATATCTATAGGGCAGCGCTAGCCTACCTCGTCAGACCACCCCTCGCTACTGGGCCTGGGCATACATGTATATATGGCAGCATTTACGTACGTACGTATCTACATTTCTTTCAGTGAATACGGACCACTGCGTGACTACTTGTAATACGCTCGTACAACCTAACTTTTTTCGGTGCTATGAAGAGAATAAATACAAGCAATGAAAAGTAAATTTAAAACACGTTTAACTGTTAGATTATATACATATTAACTGATTGTGATAATTTTTATATTTCAGAGAGAAAAAGAAGTTGAAACAAACCTGTTTGAATAAGTTTCTACAAAAATCAAACCATTCTTCTGAATCTCCGTCTGCAGACCTGTCTCAAGATACCATTGGCCTACAGTCCAATACCAGTACTTCTCCGAAACCTTCGTCTACCAACCTGTCTGAAGATGCCGCTACAGCTATTCAAATAAACATACTTCCTGAATCTTTGGTAAAAAGCGGTCATCCTCAATGCTCCCAACCTGATACTTCCAGCTCTCAAACGAAAGACATTTTTTCGGATGAATCTGTTTTCCGACACACAAGAAAAAATGGACGCCACTACATAAAATGCAAACCATGCGCACAATTTCCTGATATCGTGAAAAAATTCACTGATCACAGCCGATTTTCACAGATAATCACTGCAGATGGGGCAATCTTCCGAAAGGAAATTGCAGCAAACCATTTAGCCCAACCGTACCATAGGGAATGTGTGAAAGCGTGCAGGATCAACACTCTCTCAAACGTTGAGAAATCACATGCCACCGCTATTGGAAAGACTATTTCTAAAATGAATGCCGATTTGGCTGATAAAATCGGACGTCTCATGTTGCATACTTACTCAGACGCAAAAAAATTGACCCACAGCGAGTTTTCTTTCCCTGCGAGAGTTATGACTTGTGAAATTGCGAATCAGTTTTCATATTCGAAACAACATCTGCCTGCGACAGAAACCATTTATTTCCAATATCTTACTCCCAGCAGCCACAAGGAATTTTTAACATTTATAGCGCAGAGTGACAGCAGTGAACTTTCCGATGAACTCACGAACGAAACATTGGCCATATCCTTACGATGTGATGGAACAGTAGATCGTACCCAGATTGACAAGATCTACGTCATGGTCAAAGTGATTACAAAAGAAGATGAGAGCGAACTGTACTTTCTGGGTGCTAGTGAGCCCAAAGTTCGTGATGCAAATGGTGTTCTTCAAGCACTGAAGCAAGCCTGCTCTAATACATTGGGACCGAATGGCGCACAACAAATTCTATCGAGATCGACATCCCTTGTAACCGATGGTGCTTCAGTCAATACCGGTGAGAAAGGAGGTTTGTGGACGCTTTTCAGGCAGGAATACAGAGACTCGAACAGCGAGCAACCGCTCCCATTGTTCAACGTTTGGTGCGCAGTGCATCGGTCCAATTTGGCGTGGAAATCAACAAGCGACATTGTGCCTGAGGTGAAAAAGATGTTTCAAGTTATCATTTCGATATCCACCTACTTCCATTCCTCTGGCATCAGAACACGAGAACTGAAGGCTGTTGCCGAGGAAACGAAGTGTCCGCTACTCCATTTGCCCAAACTTTTCGAAGTGAGATGGTCTGAATTTTCCTATGCTCTACTGAATGCAGTGCTTGTTTCCTGGAAGGTACTTGTCGAGTACATGAAATCATCGTCTGACTCTGATAGTCGCGGATTTTTGAAATTCCTCTTGACTGAAGACAACCTTCTTCTTTTGTCCTTTCTTGCGGATTGTTTGTTCGTTTTCAAACGGTACCAAAAAAATCTTCAAAGCAATGACATAACACTTGTTGATATGGAACAGGCAACCAAAACAACACAAGTCCGATTGGAAGCCATGCGGAGACTCCGTTGGTTGGAGGTTGGGTTGAGTCCCTCCAGAGTCAGGTACAAAAGCTGCGCGATGATACGGTTCAATTGAACAGTATCAAGCTCAGCACAAATCGCACGAGAAGAGGAAAAGAACATCATCTCTATGTGTCCCAAGAAAGATCGGTTGATGCGATAATAAACGAGATCAGTACAAGCTTGGTTGAATTTTTGAATCAGAGATTCAGTGTCGATAAAGAAATACTGGATACGATCAAGCCCTTCGTACAACTGCAGCCCTCGGCAAATATCCCGAAGATCCACAATTTGTTGGGCACTGATCTTGATTTGGCAACACTGGCACTTGAGTATGAAGAAATTTTGTCGACAGATGACATCGATTCCTTACGCCAGTTGTCTCTTGCTGGTCTTGTGTCTCGCTTCGCGTCCTCATCCTTCAAGAATGTGCTGATCATACTGGCACGTATTTTTGTGGCAAAACCTCACTCTGCAGATGTGGAACGGCTAATAAGCACAAGCAACACCCTGAAGAATGCGATACGCAGCAGATTATCAGTGGATTCAGAAAACGAATATCTTTACATTCATCACAACATGCCGCCGCTGGCACTCTGGAATCCTCGGAAGGCTGTCTATGCCTGGATATCAAGCAGACAGCATCGTGTGAAAGACACTCCAAAAGCTCCTCAGCAGGCCTGGTGCCGAGGCATTTTGGCTGAAGGGGGTCGAGTTGACAATGAGGATGACACAAAACTTGAGTCTGCAGTGAACAAAAAGCGAAAGTTTTGACTTTGTGCCTCGTTTTGAAATTCAGTTGTTCTTGTTGCTCTTGTTTTAATCAGTAAATGATTTTTTTACTACAACATCAATTTTTGCAGTAATATGTAACTGCAGGACTCCCCCTATTGTAGAAGTCCTATGGTAGAACCTGTTTGGAATTACATGTACAATAATACATTTACAAAGCATTATAGGCCTAAATGTGATGTTAGGCTTTTAAGACATATGAAAAGTTGTATTCATTTTTAGACATATGAAAAGCAGTAACAAATATAATGAATAATAAATAATCACATGTATCATCATTCACTCGAACATTATTGTTCTTAAATAAATTGTAGAAATTTATACGCAAATCCCGATGTAACGAGCTCTGAAAGCGTAATGAACTAAACTTGCTCGTTACTATAACCATTGATATACGCTCATAATAGCTCTTACGCTCATAGCAGCTTATTAATAAGAAAATAATTTTGGCAGAACTACATGTAAATCAAATACATGTACTATAGTTTTATAACTGTGTGCTCGCTATAAGGCCTACATTGTATACCGTATAATACAGTTCTACACTGTATTGTATTATTAGACCTACTGGAAACCTTCAAACGGTAGGCCTACTAATGAGTCCTTTTTGGTAGACGAAAGTTGGACTTTTTATGCACAAAGTTATTCAGTTCAGGCCTATGTATGCTTTGATAATGTAGGCCTTTGAATTGTGCCTAATCTGTCTCGTGCACAGGCTTAGACGTGTAGGCCTATATGTAATTGGGGTACAATGGTATGCATGTAAATGCTACAGACCTTTATTGATACACAAAATCATACATGTACATGTGTATATGATACATCTTATATGTGCAGTCATATCTGTGCAGTCACCAAAAAAGCTTAGAATAAACACTGTATAACAGTTCAGTGGTTGATTTTTTGTTGTTTATTTTTTGATGTTGACCAATATAAATAGTTGCGGTTCCGACAATAGGAATGGGATTCGTTGTATATAAAAAATGTAGTAGACTTACATATAATTCAGAAGGATATTTTAAAGTCTACTCGTACGCTCGTATAAACATGAATGTACGATTTATCAGTGGATGGAATGCCTTCTCAAGTTATGGAAAAAATATTTCATTTGACATACATGCACATAAAAAAATTAGGGCTGCAAAAGAACGTATATAAAAACACCATAAATACATTTCATGTATGCTTTTATATGCGTTTTCTTTTTTATATAATTGACAGGAATTGCAGGATACCTGATACTTTCCTTTAATTCAGTAAGTCTTTTAGGCACGGTGTCAATGCAATTCGCCTAAAGCATTATAGTACGCAAGGCCATTTCCATTGATAACGGCCCTAAAAGACTTCCTGAATGAAAGGAAAACACAATGTAATGCCAAAAAGCCAAAGCTCTTTTAATTTTGGTGAGTATAGCTAGAATGCTTAGTATAAGCAAGTTACGGTAGTACCCATGGGATCCTCCTTATCAAGCATTATGACAATGCTCTATATCAGCAACATCGAGAAAAGAACACTTCAGACCATAAATACCATTCACATTTTCAAAATGTATGTTGACGATTGTTCCGCAATCCCAGATGAACAAGAAAGTGCATTTGTGTTTCAATCAATCCTGAATGCACAGAGTACTATTATTTTAATTCGGGATAGAATTGTCATAACAAAATAAACAATTGAGTCTTCTTGACCTTGCCATAACAACAAATGCAAGTGAGTTCGAATTCTACAAATAAGCCAGCCAAGAAGAATATCTTCATTTATTTCAATTCAAACATTTCACAACAGCAAATCTGGCACCAGCTAAGAAGAATGTAAATTTCAATTCAAACATTTCATCAACAACAAATCTAGTCACCATCAGAAATGAGAGAGAAAATGAGCAAAAGGACGATGTTCATACTCAACTTCGAATCAAAACCACATACAACAATTTGATAAAATCCTTCGACTGAATGATTATCCGAAAGACCTCAACAAGCATCCGAAGAAAGAACCGAAAAGAAAACGAAATAAATATCGCTCATATAACCAAAAGCAGATGTCGCAGCAAAGTTCCCTTCATCTCCAACCTGCTCATCTCTCCCAAGCTCATCTCATTGTAAGTAATGGATTAGTCCAATAGCTGCGTCTCTTTTTCCGTCTTCTTCACAGCAGCAGCAAAACCAAGAGACGTTCTTCATCCATTGAAAATGACTATAGAGTGATTCCTTTGCAACAAGTACAACTGATAAAATTGTGTCGGTGAACGATTTTATCGTCACGATAAATCGCTGAAATGTGAACCAGCAAACCCCAACGATAAATTGTTGATCTGAAAAAATGAAATATCGCGCCTTTACGCACAATCACCACATCGCTGGACATGACGAAAGCTTTCGACACAGTTCACATACACAAACTCATCTCATCCAAGTTCTGGTGAGTGCCTAAATTATGAAAGCTTTGGACCAGAAACATACAAATACTCTGTAGTTCTATCATATCTCCACAGAGCTTACAGTCATTGTTCCAGTTGGCCGGCATTCCACCAACAAATAGTCAGAATTAAGCAAATATTTGTAAACAATGGGTACCCCAAAGTTTAGTTGAGAACATGTTTGAACATTTCTCAAACGAAAGAATCAGAACAATGCGACCAATGACGAAGGTGAAATAATATTTTACCACCGAAGCCAGTGGACGTCAAGTTCAATTGTCGAGGAAAAACGCTAGAACAAAATAATAAAGACAAATGTGAGTCCTACGAGTGATACAAACAAAATCAAACTCAAAATCTACTACAAAATGACACGGTTGCAGCACATATTACAAAACATTAATCCGTTCAAAGGAGTTAATCGCCATATTTTATACCAATTTCATTATCCGTCTGACGAATGTAATAGCGTTACATATATTGGCTATACAACAAACACACCCACACACAGATGTCAGCAGCACAAGTCAAATGGATCAATCAAATCCCACTTGTTAACACAGAAACATCAAACCAGGCTATAAACTGATAGAAGCAAAAACAAAAATAATTGCTAAATACAATTTCAAAAAAAGACTTGGAAATTGCCGAAGCCCTACTCATAAAAGAACATCAACCGATCCTGAAAAAACAAGATCAAAGTTTGACCCGCCGACTAATGTAGCCACTTTGTGCACACATTTTTACTGTCTTTTGTATCTATATTTTTCTTTGGAAGCAAGCAACCCATCTCTATTTCCTATTTCCATATTCAGACATCCTTTTGGTGATTTTGTATTATACTTTCCATAGCTTCATTTTAAATATTTACTATCTAAGGAGATTTATAAATTTTAGTATATGTAGATGGACGTTGTAGCAGTCCGAAGTACTGGTTTGATTATAAAATGGTTATCGAAGTGCATTTTGCGTTTTTTAACAACTGACAAAAAGAAACCATATAGACAAATGGAAAATCACTATTTAAAAGTAAAATAAGACTAGACCAATTAACTGATAAAATTTTTATTGGACGACATTTCGTATGACACTTGATCACGTCTAAAACTCGTCTGAGCAAGTTATCTGAAAATGATATTCAAATACATAGATCTAGATATAAAAACTTTAATACTATGGCAGGATAAAATACCGATACGATTAGAGGAAATAATTGCTATGAAAAAAAATTACTAGATCTAGATGTATTTGAATATGATTTTCAGATAACTTGTTCAGACGAGTTTTGGACGTGATCAAAGGTGTCATGCGAAATATCGTCTCATAGTTACCTTATTTATTTGTTTATTTCTTTACTGGTCTGTTCATTTATCTATTGATATATGCATGTACAATGTACATACAGTATGATCCAAAAATAACCGAACCCAAAATAAAGCAAAAAATATAGTGAACATCACATGTATTTATAGTGACAAGCAATTAGTCAATACATCAATAACCGAACCCCAGAAGACATGACGTGGATTCATGTTCTAAACTGTTCGAAATGTTGGCCCTCAGCCTTGACACATTCCGCGTAGCGTGAGACAACACTGCGACACACTTTTGCTCAGAGTACAGGAGTGATAAGATCACAAGCGTTTTGGATTGACGCCCTCAGATCAGCGATTGATCTTGAGCGGTTCCCGTAAACTGAATTTTTAATTACCCCCACAAGAAGAAATCGGGTGGGGTCAGATCCGGTGATCGGGCCGGCCACTCGACGGGTCCACGGCGACCAAACCAGTGCCCAGGGAAGTGCTCATCCAACCACTCACGAACCTTCAAAGCGTAATGAGGCGGGCCCCGTCCTGTTGAAAGTAGAGTTTGTGAACATCCTCTCGTTCAGAAAGGATTGGCCATACCTGCTCCTTTAGCAACTTCAAATAGGATTTACCACTAACAGTCCCTTCGAAGAAATATGGTCCAACAAGGCAGAAGAACACAATCCGCACCAAACAGTGATTCCAGGAGCATTGACGTCCTTCTGTAGAATCTCGAATGGATTCTTGTCGCACCAATAGACGGAGTTGTGTCGATTAACGTGTCCATTGGTTTTGAAAGTGGCTTCATCTGACTACAAGATGCTGTCCACAAAATCCGGATGCATGTCAGTAAAGCTAAGGAACGTTTCACAAAATTGTAGGCGTCTGTCCGGATCGTCTTCATTCAGCTTATGCAGCAAATGTGGTTTGTAGGGCTTCAAGCCAATATCCACTAGCGTGCGTTGCACACTCCCATATGACATGTTTAGTTCCACTGAAGCACGGAGAATAGATTTTGTGGGACTGGCTGTAAAAACGACAGCGACCAAGTCCTTGTTTTCGTCAGTGCGCATAGATACAGGTCGGTCAGATTGTTTTAGGTTCACAACTGAACCAGTATTGTTGAACTTTAAAATAATATCGTGCATTGTCGATTTGGACGGTTTCGCTGACTGAAATTCATCAGCCCAGTCATCTTGAACATGTTTGTAGCTATGACCACTTTCATAATACCGCCTAATCACAAAAACACGCTCTGCTGTAGTCAATGTACGGGACTTTCCATGTCTCTAATATTTGAATGAATCAATTGATCTCTATCTAGTTTCAGAATTTATACATTGTAGATTCAAGATATTCATAGAAAGCGAAATTGATCGATTTCTCTCTCAATTTTGTGCATTGTGAACGGATTGACATTCATAGAGAGCGATGAACCACGCAAAGCAATCATCGAGATTGCGAATTAATTGATATCAAAATGTCTTATGCTTTGGGTTCGGTTATTTTTGGATCACCCAGTATATCGGGTGTGTATGTATGTAAATAGTGAGTAACTTCAAATTTCGTCCATGCTAAAAATTTTGTCTATGTTATTTTAGTCTATGAATCACCCATAGCGGTAGGTGAGTGGGGCTGGGAAAAGAGAGGTCACTGAAAAACATGCAGGACGTAGATCACATGAAGCCAATCCATCTTCAAATTGTCTGTATGAATCTGAGTTTCTTCATTTTTGATTTTTTTCATTTCCTTTTCTTCATCTTTCAGCCTTGAAGCTTTCATTTTACATTCTTCATTGTTGCATTAAATGCAGCTAAGGATGGAAAAACGTTTCCTTCCGATGAAGCAAAACCCAATCAAATGCTTTTTATTTTTTCTTTACTAACTTTTTCTGATAATCATTTAATATTTTCTCAGAAAAGGTTACAAATATACTAATTTGATATATTTCCATATTAAGCTCTATGGAATTAAAATCGATACAAAGAGCAATTTTCAGCATTATCTCGCAGCAATGTTTCATTAGCCCTTTAACATAAAGTTAAATATCAGAAGTTCTTTATTCTATCGAAACATATTCCATTCAAAAATTTCACATGACTCACATTTGAAAGAGAAAATCAGAAATTCAAAAACGATTCTTTGCTTCGTTTTATACGCTTTTCTTTTTTTTCTTTTTATTGAAACTAAATATCGTTTAAATCTAGAGCACTTGCAGATCCTGATAACTAGCTGATATCTTTACGAGCTGACACATGCGGATGATGCTTATGAGTAAACCTTCATTATAACTGCAACATTTCAGAAAACATTTGGAAATTTTACTTTACAAAAGTTGCAAAATGAAGAGGAAGCAGAATATTGATTATTTGAGTAGCAACTCGTCAGCTAAGTATCGTTGTTCAGTCACCCAAGTAATGACGTATGGAATGAATCATAACCAAAGAAGCACTTAAACAGTCTAATTCTATGGTCATGGCACTATAATTTGATATCGAGAGCACCAGTCCACGTGTCGACGACAGCGCTACCTGCACTACTTTCGTAAAGCAGTTGGAAGCCATTTCAAGCCTTTCATATAATGTTTCCTGCTTCGATGCTTTCTCAAAAAGAAAGAATTCATGGATATTTGAAAAAGACAATTTTAGTAGCATTTTTTAATTATTTCCAACGCCTGTATAACACCGTAAGAACGGATGGTCGATATACTCATAACACTTAAAGTCTAAATTTTGATGTAACCTCAACATGCAATTTTAGTAATCGTTCGTACACTTGATAATCGGACTAACTGTGAAACTACGCGTATACTTATGTGCAGCATACATGTATGTGAAATCTCTTCAATTCGTTTGGTCTAGATTCAACCGAAATAATTACGCTTTATTACAAAAAAACCAATCACTTGTTGCTATAAGCCATTTCACTATGACAAGTCAGCCTAGATATTTCATGGCATCTCGGTCGAAATGTCTGAAACCGATTTGAATCCATTTTGATGAAACAAATCCGGCGAGACGTCACCTCATTTTATCTTCATTCGATTTAACAGTGAAAAGCATTCAGTTCGCTAACTTATTCCTCTCTAAAATGATACCAACGACAGAAAATAGTCTCGATTTCTCGCAAATAATTTAGACGCTTAGATGAAACAACCCTCTTTATGTTCCATCATTTTCCTTTAACAAACTATTATATTCACATGCCTTAAGAGTTCAAGCGTCGTAGACACAATATGCTCTCTAAATGGAATGAGGCAAGTTCGAGGAATCCAATCACTTGAAGTTCTGAACAGATACTGAGACCCCTCTAACATACCATTGAACCAATCCGCCCTTTTCACACTATCAATGAAATGCCGCAAGCGAAGGACATCTGAAACATTTCTCTATCATTTTTTCTGTTGCACGATCATCTGAGGATGAACTTAATCGCATTCCATTCAAGTAAATAATTTTAAATCGCGGCAGTGCTAGTAAGAATGATGATGATTTCAAAAATGAAGCTGCGTAATTAGTAATTGCTAAAAATTGGTAGAGGGGTTCTTTGACTCATTGAATAGTAAATGAAATTGACTAGCAATTAGAAGACAAAGGATTAAAAAATCATCACAAACAGAGCAAAAATTGGGAAAGAACGCACTGGAATTTTATCATATCTCCAGCATCATTGCAGACATATTAGCTCCGTGAGCTAAGGCTGCCCAGTCCTGAAGCTCGACAAATATTAGCAAGTTTGCAATGCTTAATGAACACAAGGTGAAGCAATCAGTAACATCAATCAAATTTCTGTGCACCTTCCTTTGATTGTAAAACAACCTAGGACTGAGCAGAGTGAGAAAAAAGGCATGGAGTATCACCGTTAATGACTATGTTACCATTTATCAACTAATTAATTACTCTAACTTAAGGAGTCTATAAAAAACAAATGCTATTCCTTAAATCGCATGCAATTATAAGAATTTGTTTCTTTGTGAAATAAGAAAGTCGAAATTCTCGTCGCTAAATCAAACTTATTAACAATCTTTACTAAGAGTACAAATTGACTAAACATAGATTTTCATAAAAACCGACTTAAAAATTCACTTAAAGCTATTTGTACTTTTGACAAAGGAATGTTGCCTCTTTGTTTGAACATCTCAAATATCTTGCATGTTTAAACATGAAAGCAGCCGTGTCTATGAAAGCGCCGGTTTGTCGCTCTCTAAACTGGATAACGATAGCAAGAAAAAAGTAATTAAAACTTCCTTTGTTCTCTACAAAAGTTGAGGTATAAATGATACCACGACATTCTTCAAGTTTGAGTTACATACACTATATTTCATAGTCTTCAATGAAGGTAAGTTGAGGACTCACCGACACAAGAATGTTATGATAATTTGTTAGGTAAATACGAGACGAGTATTGCTTTGAAACAGCTTCACGCAGTATTTTCAAACATGTTCGAGCGTCCTTTAACAGCAAAATAATATTCATGAAGTCAAACTACACTGAGTTAACAGTTAGATATCAAAATTGAACTCTTAGCATAGTTCAAAAATCGAGACAGACGCAGCAGTAAAACATCATTTGTTCGAACAGTGCTACAGATGGTCCGGGTAGATACTTTTTGGATGAATAATGGCAATATTTGCATATTTAACCCCATTCAGAAGTTAACCAAAATAATTTTTCTATAAATTTGCTGGTCAAATGACCTCTCCACGAGAATCGGTTTAAAACACAACTAGTTTCGAAGTCTGCTGTCCATCATTGTTGCCTTGGATTTAGCAAGCTGCAGTTAAGCTGTCCAAGTGATGAACATTCAAACTATAAACGGGTGCTAGATCTGAAAAATGAAAATCAGGACGATCCAAACTAAACATGAAATGGAGTGGACTACAGCCGAAATGGCAAGAAAAATGGGTAGTTTTTGACGTGTTCAACTGCCACTGCAACTAGGGTTGCAAAAAATGTTTTCTTCAATAGATCATATTTTAAATATGTTTTTGTGTGTTTTCTGTGTATTTGACGAGAATGATGGTAGAACCTAACGTGATTTAAATTAATATCATCCCTAAAATACTTGAAGGACAGCATTTAATTATAGGAGAGCACAATATCACACTGATAGGAAAAAAAGACCTCTTGAATTTGGGAAAGTCTTAAGTTAGAAATTAATAATAGCCTACTGTCTGCTCATGACAGAAAGTGGCATCTTATCAGTTATTTTAGGAATGCTTGTCATTTCTTTTTTCAATCCGCTTTAATACACAGGTTCACTTCTTTTGAGGTAATAAATAATGTCGCCAGATTAGCCTAAATAAAAGAAAAAGCGAAGAGGAAATAAATAATAGATTATTATAGAGATACGGATAGAAAATACATAGTGACATATGAAAAATATATCACTGGTATGTCGTTAAAAGACAAATGTTGACAAAACAACCATAATGGATGGATAGAAATTATAGTAAAACAGTTCTTGATGATGAAGGATATTCACCCTGCATCACTCAACACACTAAACATCAATGAAAGCACTCATCGTCACTTTCATCAGCAGCAGTCATTCACAAAAATATCTTCTCGAAGTCTTCTGCTTCACACAATCTTCATGAATTTAATAACCTTGTCATGGTGATGCTGGTGATAATCACCGATAGTTCCGCAATTCTGCCTTGGTGGATTCGATTATTGATGCCAGCAGTTGTAGAGTAAACTGTACTCTCTACTAATGTTAAGAAAGTCAAAAGATTGATTTACTGACATTTCATGCGCAATTATACATACACAGAAGGGATTGCATCGTTTTAAGAATTGGGGATTGTGTATCAAAAACAGAAAAGACGCATGTCATAAGAAAATACAACACAAAAAATTAAAAAAAGCATATTAAACATTGTTTTTTAACCATGTTTAGAACGTACTTAAAACATATTTCAAACATCGCAACTCTGACTGCAACTGTCACTGCAAATGACCATAAAATTTTTTAATTAACTATTGCTAGCGTGGATTATGTCTCCCATAGCAATCGCTTACAAACACGAGTTCTTGACTTTGGCCTCGTATTCGTACAAACATTTGCATTTTGCTATGATATAAGATACATACATGAAAGGATATACTGCATAATCAAGAATAGCAGATTTACAAGTTGTATGTGGAAGCAGACATAAAAATTAAGAAGCACTTAATCAAAACTGATGTTTGTCAAGGCATTGACAGAAGATTGGCTATTGATCATCAAGATTGTCAACATATTTGTCAATATTCGTAATAGAATTTTATGTCTTGATTAGGAAAGGACGCTTTTTTCATTGATATAAAATGATCTTTCGTTCCGTTTTCTGTCGCCCATTTATCTAGAATATTTCATTTCAATTTCCCCTTTTTATCCAAAGAAATGAAGTTTGTCAAATTCGATGACTTCACATTCTTGTGACATTAATTATGGTAGCATATGAATATGCCTGATTTAATTGACAGAAAATGATTTTTATCATTCATCATCCACAATATAAAGTAAAGTGATATGGCAACCGCAGTGGCAGCGAATGGATGGAATCAAACATTCAATTAGCCTCGCATGCATTTCAAACTCTCATTAAATGTGATGATGACCCTCATCCACAAATTATATAAATATATAAAAATATTATACAAAAAATATATAATGTGTAAAAATAAATGTAATATGTAAATATATATAAATATATTATTATAATTATAGTCATAATTGCAAACACATTACCTCTTCTACACATCTTCATTCTACAGTGAATTTGCAATAATTTGGCAAGCTTTCGGCATCAGCTGTATTCAGGCCAGAGAATCTATTAATTCAATTACTCTTATTAGATCCATCATTACGTACAGTTGGCACGTAAATTTCCTTTATTCACATTCAAACTTCCCTACGTTTAACTAAGATCCATTATATACTAGACTGAACGTGATCCTGTGTGGCATTTATTCTCCGCAAAGAAAACATTTCGATTTCAATGCAAGTCCCATGCACGCTATCACTCTCTATTATCACAAGTTTTAGTTTTCACCTCTTCATTAAAATTTGGTTTTTCCATTAAGTTTCACGCAAAACAAGCGATTGTCCAATTTCGACATACATGTGTCAATGCTAGGTATTATGCATCTAAGTGGCGTGAGAAGCGATTATTAATTGCCATAAGGCAGTGAAATGTACATGTACGTGTGTATGGTGCATGCAGCATTAATCAGTACGTTTAGAAGTGATGACATCGTCAAGATACAGAGAAGAATATTAGAAAATAAACAACTTATTATATCGAGAGAAATCTAGACATTTTTCATTTATCGATTTCAAATTATGATATTCAAACTTTATATTCAGAATAGAAAAATTGCGAATGCTGAACTTGGCCAATTTTCAAGAGCACAGATGAATTTCAAAGTTAAATGAAAGATACATACATATATTTTGAATTAGACATGTGTACAATCCAATAACAAATAATCCTTTTTGTGTAATTCTACCTGATAATCTCCCTCAAAGGCTACTAAAGATCGAAAGAAGAGTTTGCAAAATATTCGGTGATAGAATCAGACTAGAGATGAACTGGAATCATCGGACCACCTAAAAGAAATGCCGATGTCAATGATTTTGAAATAATGCATATTTTTTAACTAAATCACACGTGGTGTGATATACAAATGAATGCAAAATCAAAGAAATTCAATAATGAATATACGAGTATAGCCTATTATGCAATCATACTTTTGCATTACACAATCCGAAATAAATATGACTAGCATGATGACATTATGCTGGTCTGGCGACTAATACCTGTTTGATTTTATCGATGACAGTAAGCCGGATAACTTTTAGAATTCTTGTCAAACTACATGCATTTATAAATTGTTCAATAATGAATTCACTATTTCCTATTATGAGGGTTCAATATGATAGTCCTAAATGGAAAAATACTAATGAAAAAATTGCATAAATGTAAGTGTAGATTATAAAAACTATACACGTTCGCTTGCAAATCATAATTCGACTTGAAATATAAGGCTATGTGCAGCAACTTAGCACCTGCATGTCATAGTTGTTACACGGTGGGTCTGAATTCGAATATCACCTAAAAAATTCTCCAATAAAACTGGTTGCAGTTTCTCGACATACTTAGTGCATGTTGTCGAAAAATGTCAGATTCAAAAAAATTCATCGAGCTACTTTCGAGAAAATTCAATTTTTAGATTTTTTGAGTAGAATGAAAAAGAGCATTCATAAAAAATTTTCACAAAAAATTCTCCAGTACAACTGTTTGCGGTTTCTGGACATACTTAGTCCATGTAGTGGAGAAATGTCAGATTCAAAAAGTTCATCGAGCTATTTTCGAGAAGATTCAAATTTTAGATTTTTTGAGCAGTATGAAAAAGAGCATTTTTAAATTTTTTTCCCAAAAATTCTCCAAAGAAGCTGTTTGCATTTTTTTTTAACATACCATGTAAGCACATTTGAGAAATATCAATCTTACACATTTTCATCGAGCTATTCCAAAGAAAAGTCAAATTCTGAATCCTTTACACGAGAAATTCTATAAATTTTTGAATTTCTAACCAAGAATATTTTCTAAGCATCTTATTTCTCTGGTTGCAGATGATTGTAATTGTTATAACTTGACTTGCTTGATAATTTAAGCTACTGGTTTGGTTATTTTCTTATTTTTTTTAAAGCTAGTTAAAAATACATTGTGCATGTATATGGCGAGGTACGGACTGGATTGATTTTAGGATTGATTTCTCAGCTGGATAGGTTTCTTTCATGCCTTGTTTTGTTGCATGCAACAATTCAGAACTGAAACATTATCTTCTTTTCACGTAAAGATCTAGGAAAGTTACAACATCCGGTACATTTCTTAGTTCCTTTTTAGCACTAGTTAAGTCTCTTTTGCTATACCAATAAACAACCAAAATAGCAGTCATTTTCTGACTTGATCATTAGCGAACGTTATTCATGATCGTTTCCACGTGCCACCTTTTGCGAACAGAAATGAACCGGACTGGGGCCGTGGAGTCAACAATCCGTATAGTCATGCACTTTTCTGAAACATGGAAAAACTATAAAATCACGGTCACCACCCACCCCAATTACGCGAAGAAACTACTTTCGGCAATTATTGCCTAAATTAGCCGACATGCATAGCATTTTAATCAATAAAGTTTGTCATTAGAATAAAGTTTTGCTCTTCAACTGTAAAAACGGGATTCACCATTCATTTCTGCTTGAAAAGTTACTATTTGGAATGGGATAATTCAAATTCTATCACAATAAGAAATATCCATCTAATAAACTAGACTCAGTGCCCAGACAATAGAACTAATTAAAATTCTCTCGAAGAGAGTCTGATAAAAAATACTTAAGAAAGTTCGACCTTTTTCAACTGCACCTGCATGTAGCTGAGTACATTCAAAGATGTGAACAGGTTTTCCAAAGATATTTTTATCAAAGTAAAAATAATGAATATTTATACTACTCAACAACTCAAAATTTGAATTTTCTTGGAAATACCTCGATGAAAATATGCAAGATTGATATTTCTCAAATGTGCTTACATGGTATGTTCAAAAAATGCAAGCAGCTTCTTTGGGGAATTTTTAGGGAAAAAATTTAATATTGCTCTTTTTCATACTACTCAAAAAATCTTCTCGAAAGTAGCTCGATGAATTTTTTTGAATCTGACATTTTTCGACAACATGCACTAAGTATGTCGAGAAACTGCAACCAGTTTTATTGGAGAATTTTTTAGGTGATATTCGAATTCAAACCTACCGTGTGCTGCATTATTCATTTCGCAATATGTATGCATGTTTAAAATTTGTTTTATCGGTATAGTCCATGTATTAGCCTGCAGTTGATGAAAAGAAGTGCACGAAAGACAATTCTAGCACACAATGATGCTTATTTTCAGGTTGCACAAACGGCAGCGAAGAAAGAGCAGCCACAAATCAAGAATTCTGCACGGACTGCCCCTGTGTGAACGTTGCATTAGATTCGTAGTAAAGTTCAGCTCACTTTGGGAAAATGGCAAGTCTTTCCTACCTCTTTCCTCTTGGAGAAAAAGGATATTCACATTATTGGCAGAACATGCATAAGTGTACATAGTGCAACCTTCACATTTTATGCAGTTCCTGTCAGGCATTTGAGCGCACCGATCTCCAGTGGTTTTGCGCTTCTTCATCTAAAACAGCAGCATTTTCATTCCTGTGAAAAGCAGAATGGCGGTTCACAAAGGGACTAACTCTTTCACAACAAAATTACCGAGAATAGAACTTCACTATTTTAAAAAAGTAAACCCATTAAAGTGTGTACATTAACATAATTGTAATAATAACATTTTGTAAAATTTGAAATTTGAATGTTGAAATTTTCTTTTAGCAGCATTTTATCAAATTTCGAGAAAATTGTAAAGAAGCTCTTAGCTGCAACTTTGATTTTATTGACCAATATTTCGGCTTCTCAAAGGAGGAGAGGAAGGTGTTGCGTGACTTTCTATATTTCTATGACCATAATATCTGAACGGAATTTATTCGCAAACATGTTTCAGCGGCGTCGATGGCCACCATCATCAGTGCGTAGAGATAAAAGACAATAAAGGGTCAATTTTTATACAAATTTACAATCAATGAAAAATCAATACAGTAGGAGTGGCTCTGATTGGGTGTTCAGTAGTTCTTGTTGGTGAAAGATTTGATGCACGGTACAGTGATTCAGCAATTTTCGTATATGGCGTTTTTATCATTATTTTGAAATGTTCTTTCTTCGGTACATGTTCATGCACTGAAATTTCGGATGATGGTCTTCCTTTAAAGTGTTCGTTGATTCGCTTGTAAAAAACCGACAAGCCTTTCCGAAGTAGCTTTTACTGTATAGCTCAGAAGTATATTTGTAGACGAGGGACCTCAGACCCCTGCGCCTCTGAGGACCCCGCGCTCGAGAATCTCATTTGACTGCCAAACTCAATCTCAAAATGTTTTAAAGGTGATGGTTAAGTTTCTACGACTCCAGTTAAATAAAAGTCAGGTGATTTTATCATATTATTTGCATGCACATGTACTTCTTGACGCCTATAGAGGCAAGATTTCTGTTTTTCAACATGAAGACCTAACCAAATTTCATATAAAGCTAGATAGACCATCGTGTCTACAACCTATTCAAATATACATTTTTTCAATTCTGATATAATCGAATAGATCATTTTACATAGTTCTCATAATATATAAATTACACACATGAAGCTATCATGAAAACATTTTCCATTATTATTAGAAAGTTTTGTTTTGGCATACTTGAACGCATACACCACCAGGCTTGAATTGCATGAATCTGAGATCAACTAAATTTGTTTTTATAGTGATGTAATTTTGAAATACTATGATAGCTTCTTAGTCTTCTTTTCTATGTTGCGGTGCCTGCCAAATACAATGATTTTTTAACAAAATTGGTTTGTAATAAACTCAATGACTTAACGGTTGTTGAAGTGGTGTCATTGCGAAAGAAAACAAAATGGGCCTACTGCCGTAGCAGAGATGCGTAGGTTATACGGGGGCCCCGTTCTCGTTTTGGCCTATAATCTTTGCGGATTGACAATGGGGTGAATTTTGCACAGTCACGTAGAACATAGCAAATTATACGATGGCATCGTATCCTAACTTTTTCCAACATCTCATTGCATCCTTTAGTGAGTTCAAGGGAAAAAATGGAGTACTGATAACACCCGCATAGTAAACTGGCATGAGCACACACGACATATTTGATAATTTCTTTATTTGCTTCAGTAGATATATTCGCTGGCTGGCTAATTTAATAACGCACGACACATGAGAATCCCATTTTAACCTTTTATTGAATGTTGCACTCATAATGTTTCACTCCAGACCATGGGTGTCGCATCAACCTTGAATGTTGTCTCCTTGGACCTTATTTAGTACAGAGGATACATCGTGATATGGGATGACTATCACAACGTCATTAGCGTATTTGGTCATCAAAACGTCAAGAGAAGCAGCTGTAAGAGAACCTATATGAGCGGAGAAAGGGTAGGAACAAGAATTGAGCCTTGAGCAACATCTGATGTAATATCTCTTAATTAGCTGAGAGTGAATCCTTGAAGAGTCACTTGTTGTTTTCAACCTTTCAAATAGCTGGCACACCAACGAATGAATGAAGGAGGAAGATTGCCGTCACAAATTGTCTGGATGAGATGCTCGTGGTTGAGTATGTCAAATGCACGTCTCAAATCGAAAGATAATATCCTTTAGCGTTTTCCTTATCCAGCTGATCTGTGGCAAAGTCGTGAATGCCGATCACAGAGTGAAGAATCGAAGTTCCGGGACGAAATCCAAACTGAGTGGGACCGTAAAGAGATGGCAGTTTGTCGCGAATAGAGTCAAGCACACATTTTTCAAACACCTTAGAGAAAGCAGGCAATTATGATATTGGTCTGAGATCATCAGTACTCTGAAGTTGCCTTTTGGGAATAGGTTTTATGTGGGCGATTTTCCGTAGTGAAGGAAATTCTGAAGTTTCAAGTGACAGCGAAAATAGATGAGTCAAAGCACCGGAGAGGTAAGAGACTGCAAGACGAATAAGTTTCGGAGGTATGTTGTCACTACCACACGCTTTTCTGTCTTTTAGGAGGATCAAATGACGAAGTTCACACAATTCTGTGATGTCAGGTTGCCAAGAGGAATCGGAGGTGGAGATCGAATCAATGATTTTTGCCCAGTCAGGAGCGGGAGAGAACTTATCGGCAAATGAATCATTACTCTCATTGGAAGCAGCCTGTAAATTAAGAACCTGTTTGAGAAGTTTTGAAAAGTGGCATGTGGAGGCGGAATTTAGATTTTTCTTTATTTTATTCCAATAGCCATTCCTTCTGTTCATCATGGTTTTCATACATCTGCCTTTTGTCTTTGAAGTTTCGGATTAAATTTTTGCGTTGTTATGATGGCACAATGAGTACTGTCTGTTGCGATAAGATTCAAACCGACAGTTAATTAAATGTTTCAGCAGTGGATTCATCCAGGGCTTATCATTAGGTGACATTTCGATGAAAACAAAAAGGACTTCCCTTAATGATTGCGAGATAACATTGTGAAAGAAGAAGCACTTCTCGTCTACGGAGCAGCTCATTTTATGAAAAGAAGACCAGCTCACGGAGCCAACACGATTCAGAAAAGCTTCAGCATCACTTTGACGAAGATCATAGAATTTCACGAGGCACTTAGGAGCAGTTGTGCTGAGGAATGGATTCAAAATGACAGTGCGGTGATCAGAATTACCGAAACTTGGACCGACAACCACAGGCCTGCACTTATCAACGAGCGTATGGTCAATAAGAACTTTATCGAGGATTGCGTCACCTCTCGTGGGATATTTAACAACTTGTTCAACATTGAGAAAAATTCGAAATCATCTGTCTTCAATTAATTCAGGTCTCTAGTGATGATGAGTCGACTATCAGATGCGAAATCTAGAGCAGAGTCAGCATTAGACTGGACGTACTGTACGATATTGAGGTAACTGTGGGCAGTAGTATATAGTGTGACATCCGGCGCGACGCTTCGCTTCGCTTTGCTTCGCTTCGCTTGCGCCGGATGTCACACTTTTGCGGGTTTTTTCAAAAAATCAAAAAATCAAAATTTCAAAAATTTCAAAAATTTAGGTAGACTTCGAATTTCACGTGGTCGAAGGCCGAAGGGCGAAAATTTAAGCGTTTTTAAAAAATACCCAATTTTCAAATTTTTCAAAATCTCAAATTTGAGAATTACAATTTTCACCCCCAAAATCATGACCGTTCAAGGACACCGAAAATCATAAAAGTTAAGAATCTCAAATTTGAGATTAAGATCATTTTTTTACTTTGAAAATCATGACCATTCAAGGACACCGAAAAAATCATCAAAGTTAAGAATCTCAAATTTGAGAATTACAATTTTCACCCCCAAAATCATGACCGTTCAAGGACACCAAAAATCATAAAAGTTGAGAATTTCAAATTCATGAATTTTATCCATCTTTCAGGTTTTTAAAATATATCATGTGACTAATAATATTTCTTTAAAAGTGGAAGAAACAAAAGTGGAAGAAACCGCAAGAATATATCCTTCAATATCATATGAACGTAGTTCTACTACCCCCTCCCTTCTAACTTCTAGGGGTCCCTTCTGACTTTTAGGGGTCTCTTAAGAAATTTTTTTATTATAAAATGAACAACATAAATGAGTTTTAAAATTATATGGAACGCAAACAACTACAAATTTCGATTTAAATAAGATTGCTAATCAATTGGGAATAAAGAATTTTCACATATTGATGAGGGATGAATTACAATTGATCAAAAATAGGCCAACAGGAACCTTCAGTTCCCGGAACAAAGTTCAAACTGTAAATTTCATAACGAATCTTCACACTTCAGACCAAAAAGGCGTTCATTGGTCAGCAGGCGTTAAAAATCATCAGCAGAACTATTATTTTGATTCATACGGTTTGCCCCCTACAAATGAAGTAAAAGAATTACTTGGAACGGTAACATACAATACGTTTCAAATTCAAACACCACGCACTACCTATTGTGGACAATTATGTTTATACGTTTTGTACAAATTACAAACAGGAGTACCATTTCTAGATATAATGTTAGAGTTAAACAATCTATAACTCAAGCGAAGCTAAGGCTCTGTTTTCTGTAATTCATTTTGATAAAATCGGCCTCTGATATCTTCATCATCTAAATCTTTGATTTCGTAAGTAATCGGATAACTTTGATTTATTTTAGAAACTTCATATATTTCTTTAGTCCAATAACCAACAAAGCCTTTTTCAAATTTATTCTTATATTTAAATATTCTAACTCTATCTCCAATTTTAAATTTCGGCTTAAGTTTCTGCAAATTCGGATTACTCTCATTCAAATTATTATTCTCGAATATTTTCTTTCGTATCAAATCAGGGTCGTCAGAAGCATTCTTTGGGGTTTCTTCAATACCAGAATGAACTTTATTATTGTACTCTTCTACAACTCCTGGTAATATCTTCAACCATTTCTGATTTCCTTGCTGAGTAAATTTTTTGAAAATTTTATTTTTCAACGTCCGATTGAATCTTTCTATCACTACGGCCTTCCCTGCATTTTCAGTTGAATAAACAGTTTCAAATAGTGGCTGAACGTTTCGGTGATAAAATTCCGACCCTTTATCAACAAACAATTTTTTTGGCTTTCTCTTACTTTCTTTAAAGATTTCTTCAAACGCATATTTAACTGATAGACCACTTTTATTTTTTAAAGGCTTTACCCAAGCGTATCGTGTATATAAATCTATAACGGTCAATGCGTATTTGTAGTCCCTTTCATTCGGCATATGAATAAGATCAGCACTCCAAATATCATCTTTATTAAATACTTTTACTTTCAATAAATATTTAGGCCTTCTGTATTCCTTGTGGATTTCGGACGCGTAGGTTCGAGCGTTGCTCTCAGACAGTTTTGCTGTCGTTTCATTTAAACCCTGACCGAATAATATTTTAGCTTGTAAAGCTTTCTTAACAAACATTCTTTTAATTTTTTCTCTAAATGTAGGATTTTGAATACTATCTAATTCTTGAATCATCTTCTTATCAGCTGCATGTCGAGAACTTACATCATGATTTCGATAAGCTAAATCATGTCTATAAGCGGCGGCATCTACTCTATTTATTGGTTCTTCACCTGGTTTCGGATTATTATTCTCATCTAGTCTTATATCTAATCGAGTTCCTGGACCGGTATATGAATGACCAGGAAGATGTTTTTCTTTCGAATATTTACTCCAAATAAATCCAGGAAAGTTTTCTAATGTTTTTTTGTATGTCACCACCGTAGGTAGTAGCCAAACTTTGTTTGTCGTCGTTACCTTCATAAATTTTACAATTTGAGTTTTTATTTTTGTTTAATAGATAATTTAATAAATCTAAATTAGAAATTTTTAATTTAATTAAATTTTCGGAATTTGTAGAATACATTTTAAAAGATAAAATAAATGTTTTACCGAAAAGAAACAAAGGTTCTGAGGTTATTACCTTATCATACTAGGACTTAGATATATTCCAGAACCATCTTTAGTTTCTTTAATTTCAATTAAATCATCAACATTGTGGAGAATATTTTTAAGAACTCGTTTTCCTTCATGAACTAAATTTAATTTACTAATAAAATTATCTACTACTCCTTCACCCCTAGCAACTTTCTCTAACTCTTTATTATGACGTTTTTGTTCTTCTAATGCTGCCTTCTCTGATTTATTTTTATTTACTGCTTGGACAATACCAGCTGTCCCACCTGCAACACTTCCTGCTGCTGCTATGCCTCCTATTATTAGTGGAATTAATGGGAGAATTCCACCATTCTTTTCTTCTTGTAATTGAATATTCTCTATCATTGGTTTACTTATGTAATACTTTTTTTTATTAATCGTAATAGTTTTAGGGGTATTTTTGTCAACAATATTACGTAATTTTAATTCAACAGTTTCATTATTACTTTTTGCTTGCGACATTTTTAATAAAAAAATTTTAAATTAGGAATTTCTAATCTATTCTAGTTATGAAAAAATTTTAATCTATTCTAGTTATGAAAAAAATTTTAATTAACTTATCCTTACCATCTTTCCATTAAGAATTTCAATAGAATATTTTAAATCTTCTAGCAATAAACCATAAGCCATCAATGAAGTTGTGGAATCTTTCTTTTCAATATTAATTGTTACATCACAACCATTTTTAATAATATCTTCAGATTGTGCACTTAAATCGAAACAGAAAACAAGATATAAATGTCTCCAATCTCCAGGAGTTAATTGTGGTTCAACTCCAAATTCTATACAAAGATTTCGATAAGCATCATATCCTTCCATAAATTGATTATTGGTATCATCGAATCTTAATGGATCAATTGGATATCGGGTTTGATTTAATGAAACTTGTAAACTTCGAATTGTATTAATATGGAAGAGATTGTTGTTCTTATCAAAACTTGGAGAATTATTTCTTTGAAATGTTAGTAATAAATATCTTGGAGTATTCGCAGTTCTAGTAAAATGCCAGTTAAATCTTTGTTCGGAAAAAGTTACTGAACTAGCAGTACGCTTTAGAAAATTTACTGGAATTGGTTTTTTAGTATTTAATCTTTTTGCAATAGCTGTTTCAATCTCTAAACTAGGAGTAATATGCTTAATCCACCATTCAAGTCTATCAATTTTTAAATATGCTTTTTTTCCAGTCTTACCAAAAAAGATTAATTCATTATTTGCTGTATGATGAATTATTAATTTAAATTTTAATTGATATGATATTTTATCATAATCTAAATATCCGAATAATGGAGACAATGACCAATTTACTGTCTGTTTACTTTTCTTGTTAAATTCATGTCTTTCTTTATATGCACTATTGTTTGTTTTATTTAAATGTTTTGCAATATTTTCTACATCTTTCGCAATTCCTGCTGCATCTGTTCCAGCGTGAGTTAAATCATCAACAATTATACCATCATTAGTATCAGGAAACCAACCTTCGATTTCATACTTTTTATTATTTTCACCAATTGTTATAAATCTAAGCATTGTATCAATTACACCTGGAGAATCACTTATTGTTTCTATATTTTGAGTTGCAACATCTAAACGCATTTGTGTAAATAATCTTGGAAAAAAATTATTCTCTAGTGCAATATTATCGGTATCTGGTAATGGTGTTGTAAAATTAGCATCACTATATAAAGAATATTCACAGTGTAAAAATGAATCAGGTAGATATATATAACTCTGCTGATTATCAACTTCAAAAATTAAATCTCCTCCAGTATTTACTCTACTGGAAGATCCGGGATTCATAGCAATTCTTATATAGTCATTCTTTTTTTGATTGTAACTGACGAACGGAGGATCGTCTAATCTAAATTTATTTTCGATAAGCGAAGACATTTTTTTAAAAAATAATTTGACTTTTTGTTTTTCTCACAGACAGAAAAAATTTACTAAAAAAATTAGCTAAAAAATTTTACTAAAAAATTTTACTAAATATAATTTTAGAATTTTGCTAGACCAGCTCCGCTACAGCTTTGCTGGTTAGACCGAAGGTTGCTGCTCACGCCATTACCTCTTATTTCTTCAATTGTTTTTTCATTATTTTTATTTTCATTATGTTTACTATCAGAATCCACAGCTATGTTAGCAATTTTGTTCTTTGTTTCATCTGAAAGTTTTTTTAATTTTTTTAGTTCTTCGGAATCATTCCTAAGTTTACGAATAGCTTCTAGTTGTTTTAATTCGTTTTGAGACTTGACAGCATTTGATATTGCACTAGCTGTACTACCTATAGCAGCTGCTCCTTTTGCAGCAGATGTGATCAAATCTTTATTATTTTTAATTAAGTTAACGATACTTCCAATACCAGAGAAGATGCCAGCTCCTTCCGTGTCAACGGCACCTGCGGTGCCTAGGAACATTTCTGTTCCGACTGTTTCTCTATTATCATAATGATAAACAGATTTCATAGATGGTTCATGAGCAATTTTTTGATTTGAAGCAAAATGTTTAAGATTGTGTTTATAAATTATAGGCATTTTTAGGATTAAATTTGACTTTTGGGAAAAAATATTTACGATCGGCTAGTAACCTGAGGACCTTTGGTCCGTTTAAGATTTACGTTTGTGAATGGACAACAACTTCGAGATAACTTTATTAATTGTCTGTTGCACTTTATCTATTGCGTCAAGCAGCGTGTGATGTACTTTAATTTCTTTTCTATTAACTTGCATTTTCTGCTGATTAATCTTCAATGCCGTTTTAAGAGCATTTAACTTAATTTTAAGAACATCTAATTGTCTTTTAACAGAATCTAACTTAATTTTCTTTAGAGTATTCTTGTAAATTTTTCTTTAATTCATTTTCTAAATTGATTTTAAGAGCTTTCATTTTATCAACTCTTTGATTAAGTGAGTTTACTTCATTTATTATTCTATTCATCTTTTTCATTTGTTGAGTAATTTTAGAACTCAATTCATCAACACTTGTTTGGAATGTAGTTTGTAACTGTTTTAAATTTTTTTAAATTCTTTCAGGAAGTTTTTCTATTTCATCTTCTAATTGTTCTTTTAACATTTTTATCTGATGTTTATTTTTAATTACAGCAGATTTTAAATTTAAAGAAAGTAATATTAAAATTTTTGATTGTTCTGAAATCTTTTTAAAAAGTTTTGCTATATCTGCTTCTAGCTCTCTATCCTTTTTATCAAGTTTTGATAATTTTTCGTTTAATGATTTGTCATTAAGTTTTAGTAACTTTAATTCATTCATCAGTGGAACCAAAACATCGTTTATATATTTTTCTTTTAAGTCATTGATTTGTGTATCAACATATTGTTTATTTGTTAACTCTGTATTTTGTTGCGGAAGAATAGAAAGATGCAATGGACCAGATAAAACGTCTCCAGTTTTCATGATATAATTTTCAATCTCTATTTCTAATTCACGATTATTCGGGATATATGCACCTCCACCAACATTTGGTAACATCATTTTTTAACAATAAAAATAAAAATTTTTTTCTAATAAAAATAAAATTTTTTCTAATAAAAATAAGAAATGGAAATGCAATATGTATAGTATATGTGTATATAGTTTGCAATATGCGTTTTTTAAATCAAACGCTATTATATTCTCATATGAAAAACACACCATGTGGTATGCATATGAATCAATTACAACCTAATGATAGTATTTAACCTAATAATAGTATTCAACCTAATAATAGTATTCAGTATAATAATAATATTCAATCAGAGCAACCATTACAAAGATTAAAGCATTTATTTATTTCAGATAAAGAACAAAATCTTTATACTGCTAGACAAAATACACCTAGGCAAAATAATAATAATTATTTAGCACAAAATACACCTAGGCAAAATAATAATTATTATTTAGCACAAAATAATAATAATTATTTACCACAAAATAATAATAATTATTTACCACAAAATAATAATAATTATTTACCACAAAATAATCCTTTTTTTCAAAATAATAATGTAGCACAAAATAATTATGTTGATAAAAATCAATTTGTTGAATGTAATAACAAAAAAATATGTTCCGGATGTAATAAAAATATAACGTCTAAAAATTTTGCACGTCATTTAAAATTATGCGAACAACCAGAAGAGGTTAAAAAAGATAAAAAAGATAAATTAAAAGATCAGTTATGTCGTAATTGTAATAAATATTTTACAATTCAAGGAATTACTAATCATTATAATTCTTGTATAAGTTCTACAAGACAATGTACAAGTTGTCAAATTACTAAACCTAAGACAGAGTTTTATGATAATAAATATCAGTGTAAGGATTGTTTAAAAGAAAAAGTTAAATGTAGAGGTTGTCAAAAAATTATATTAAAGAAAAATTTTCAGCGACATGTAACACTATGTCCAAAACTTAATCAAGATCTTAATCAAGATCTTAATCAACATAATAATAATTTATATCAAAATAATAATAATTTATATCAAAATAATAATTTATATTAGATAAAATTACTTTTTTTATTAAAATAGTCTTATATTAAAAAATAGTCTTATATATTTAAATAGTTGTATTTCTACTAAAATAGTTGTATTTCTACTAAAATAATCTTATATATATCAAAATATTTGTATTTCTACTAAAATAATCTTATATATATTAAAATATTTGTATTTCTACTAAAATAATCTTATATATATTAAAATATTATTTTTTTATAAAGAATAAAATATTATTTTATTAAAATATTCTTAAGCATTCCGGAAGAGAGGAGAGGACTTCTTTTGAGTATAGGAACAAAAATTCCGACACATTCCGGAGGTTCTACGGAGGTTAAAAACACTCATAAGAGTGTAAGAATGCGAGTCCGGAATCAACAAATAATAATTCCTAAATTTTTTATTTTAAAAATATTAAATGAATAAAAGCGAAAATTTGGAAGATTTATATTCACCGGTTATAATTAAAAGTAATAAAAGTGATAAAATTAATAAAAGTAATCTAAGTCGTCATAAATCTCTTAATGCATTAAATGAAATGATAAATAATTATATAAATAACACTGAGTTTCAAGATACACTAACCCCTCAAGATCCGAATCTAAAAGATATTAATAATAATATTGTAGTTAATCCTAGATATAATCCTAGATATAATAATAATATAGATAAAAATATATATAATAAAAAATATTTAGAGACACTACCCCCTAATTCATCTCCTAATAAAAAAATAGCACAATCAGATCTTACACGTCTTTGGAATTTTTTAAAATTTCATTGTATAAAAATAATGTTAGCATGTATCTTAATATTTTTTATTTATCATCTTGTTATATGTATTGGAAATCAATGGGGTTACTTTCTAACAGAGGAACAAAAGAGGATAAATTTTTATAAACAAGAAATAAAAACTTTTAAAGGATGGAAGACTGAGGAGGATAAGATTAAGGATAAAACTAATAATAAAAATATTAAACAAGGTAAAATGTATCAAGAAAATTTACATTTCATTGTTTACGGTAAAACTGGAAGTGGTAAGACTACGTTTATTAAAAAATATATAAACCAATATTATAAGGACGAAACAAAAGTACATATTTTTTGTATGCATACTTCTGAATGGCCAACTTTTACAAACGTTTATAATGATAAACAATTAGATGAGTTACAAGATATGGAAAGTTTTGCTGGTACACCTGAAAATAAATCTTTATTGATTTTAGATGATATTGCAAGTTTATCAAAACAAAAAAATATGTCAGAAATATTTACAAAAGGAAGACATCAAAATATTCAAATAGTTGTATTAGCTCATAAAGCTTGTGATGTAGATAATAAGATTAGAGAAAACATTCAAACATTTTTTACAACTACACAAAATAATGCAGCATTCTTTAATGATATTAATAAAAATTATAAAATGAATATGCCTTTATCATATTATACACAACATAAATACGGAATAATACGTGTTGACACCATAAGTGAACATATGCAAGTATATGATAAAGATTTAAATATATTAGTAGATACCGAACATGAAATCTATAATAACTCTCAAGATTTTGATATTAGAATGTATGCAAATGCAAAACATTTATCAAATCAAGTTATAGAACAAATAATTATTTTTTTAGAATCTGAATCAAAAGTACCACTAAAAATTATTCCTGATACATTTTATTTTTATTTTGATAACTATTTAAATACAAAATTTGGTATACCAATACCTAACAGATTACAAGATAATGAAACATTAAACTATTTGAAAACTGCAATAGATGATGTTAGAAACGGCTTAAGAAAAGCAACACCAATAATATCTGATGTTAAATCTACATTTTCTGATGCCAAATCTACATTTGATGAAGCCAAAAAAACATATAATGATATAAAACCATTAATAAATGGTGTTAGTGAAATACTTAATAATTAAACAAATTTATCATAATTTTACAGATATATTAGAATTTTTCCATTATATATATATTTTAGAATTTTTTTCTCTAAAAATTAAAACACAAATTTTCTCTTAAAAAATAAAAAAATGGATAAGTTTTATTGTGTCTTATGTGAAAAATAATTGCAAACAAGAGGGAAGTTATCAATCTCATCTACAAAGTAAAATGCATTTACAAAATGTAGAACGAGTTGATAAAGGAAATATATTAAAATTAAATAATTATAAAAACTATATAGAAACATTACCTACTGATATAAAAGTTAAAAAAATATTTGATGATTATTCACATTCAGAATATAAAAAAGTTTTTAATAGTGAAGATGAAGATGAACATGTACCAGATGGAAGATATTTATTTAGCGATACTGATGAATTTAACGAAATAGATGAATTTGATGAAGCTGAACGAACCGATGAAGCCTTAGCAAATATAAAATATTTATTTAATCAGTCTGTTGAATATAATGAAACCGATAAAACTTTTTATAATGTATTAATTAACTTTTATAATATATTTAAGAAATCTTTCAAATGTTATATGAATGTAGAAGTACTTTATACAAAAAATGGACCTGATGGAATTCCTGAAGAAATAATACAAGGACATTTTACAAATTCACAAGAAATTCATAATGTAAATGATATACAACCCATATTTCAATCGATGATAAATAAATTAGAAAATTGTATAATTGAAGCCCAGTTACGTGAATCTGGTTGGCGATTTGTTAAAATACTATCTAAGAAAATAGTAATTAATAAATATAAAAATAATACTGGTGGTAGTTATGTTCCTTTACCTTTCAGTTCACCACAAATAATCAACATAAAAAATGAAGATGATTATTGTTTTCTGTGGAGTATTATAGCACATTTACATCCTGCAGAATATCATAAAGAAAGACTAAGTCATTACAATAAAGAAGAATACATAAGTGAATTTGATCTTTCTGATGGCTTAGATGAATTTCCATATGATTATAATAGGTTACTAAAGTTTCATAAAAAGAATAAAAATTTAATTGAAGTAAATGTTTTTGAATTAAATGTGAATTATGTTTCTATTGGTAAAATTACTCCACTTTACTCAGATTCAAAACAATTTTATTTGAATAATAAAAATTTATGTCAATCAGAAATAGTATATAATGATAGAGGAAATTACATGCATCATAATATTTTTTACCAAGGAAATATAATATGTACTGAAAAATTTGAACTTGTTAAAACATTATCACCAATAATGATTAATCATAATAATTATAAAGGACGTAATGATGATTATAATTACAAATATTCATCTTTATCTTTAGAATATCAACAAAAATTACAAAATTTAAATGAAATTTTACAAAAATGTAAAACAGATTATCAACAACAAACGAAAATATTAGTACAAGAATATGGCCATAAATATCAAAATAAGATAGAAACGATTCAAAAATTAAATGAAGACAATAAAGAATTAAATAATGAAGAAAATGAAACAAATCAAAAAATAAATGAATCTTTAAAAAAATGTCAACAACAATATAAAGAACAATATGATAAAGAATATGAACAACAGCTACAAATATTAAATCAAAATTTTCATCGAAATACATTTAATCTTGCAAAAGAAATTGATGAAACACATGAAATATATAAAGATAAATTTGAAAAATTAAAACAAACAAAACAACCAGCACAAGCGAATATATTATATTATCAGGGTCATTTTATATTGTGTAAAGATGTTTCTATATTTACAAAAACTTCAGATAATAAAAATTTTCCTTGTCTTCAATGTATGACAAGTTTTAGAACTTTAGAAGAAATGAATAGACATTTGGAGAATTGCCAACAAAATGAAGCAGTTGAAAATACTTTTCCTAAAGATGATTATTTAGAATATAATAAATGGTATTTTAAAAATAAAGTACCCTTTACTATTTATTGTGATTTCGAAGCATATAATGTTAATATAACACAAAATCAAACGGAAAGTTCCAGGGCTTCACCCGATTCTGAAAATGATAATTCTGGAAAAAGTGCAGCTGAACAAAGTAAAGAAAAATATTTATTTGAACAAAAACCATTATGTTGGGGAATGTACATTCATTCAAATTATCCTGAATTATTTAAATCAGAATATTATCAATACTATGGTGAAGATAGTTCAGAAATGTTTACAAAGAAAGTAGAAGAATTACAAAATTATTTTTCACAATTGCTTGAAACAAATATACCAATGATACCATTAACAAATGAAGAAAGAAAAGAATTTTATGATGAAATAAATTGTTATTACTGTGGAAAAGGTTCTACAAATAAATATAAAACTGGCAGAGGTAGATATCTTGATAAGGTAAAAGATCATGATCATCTAAATGGATTATATAGAGGTGCAGCACATAATTCTTGTAATCTTAATGCTAATAAATTTAAATATAACTTTGTTCCTTTATATTTCTACAATGGTTCTAAATATGATTTCCATCTAATAATGAAAGATTTATTTTCATCTGAAAAATTACAACAACAACAAATAAATGTACTATGTAAACAAGAAGAAGAATATTTTTCAATGCAATTAGGTTGTATTAGAATTTTAGATGCATTTAGATTTTTTACTCCTTATTCATTAGATGTTATGGGAAAAACTTTGAAACCCGAACAATGTAAAATGCTAAATAAATATAATTTAAAACCTTTAAAAGGCATATTTCCGTATGAATATTTAACCTGTGGTTCACAGTCGAAGACTGATATAATTGGAGATAAAACCTGTGGTTCACAGTCTAAGACTGATTTTAATTCTGTGAATAAAATTATGGAAGAAAAACAACTTCCTCCAATAAATGAATTTAAATCAACATTAAAACAATCACAATTATCTGAAGAAGACTATGCAGAAGCTGAAAAGAATTGGAGAGAGTTAAATTGTAAAACAATGTATGATTATACAATGAAATATCTTCAGATAGATGTATTAATACTAGCTGATCTTTTCGAAAACTTCCGTGACATGTGTTTAGAATATTACGGAATAGATCCATGTTATTGTTATTCTACACCAGGTTTAACATGGTTAGCAGGATTAAAACATACAAATGTTAAACTTAAACATTATAAACAAAATACATATGATAAATTATTATTTTTTGAATCTGGAATTAGAGGTGGAGTTTCATCAGTTTTAGGTAATAGATATGTTAAATGTTATAATAAGAAAGTAAATCCTGATGATTATGGAATAATGAAACCTTTATCTCCAGAAGAAAAAGAAAAAATATTAGAAATTTTTCGAACGAAACGAGAAGGAGTAGAACGTGAAAATGCAATTGATGAATTCATGAGAGAAAACTATTTGTTATATTATGATTTTAATAGCTTATATTCTTCTTGTATGATACAAGAATTACCAACAGGTGAGATGGAATGGTGTAATAATCTTGATTATCAAAAAACACATGATGGTGAAAATAATTTTGGTTATGTATATGAAGTTGATTTAGCATACCCTGATTATATAAAAAGTGCAACAAAATATTTTCCTTTCTGTCCCGAAAACAAAATTCCTAATATAGAAGATTTTTCAGATTATCAGAAATCTTTAATTCCTAAAAAATACAGACCAACAAAAAAACTTATGTTAACACAAAGCAATAAAGGAAAGTATGTTGTTCAAGGAAGAATGCTAGATTGGTATTTAGATCATGGAATGATTCTCACCAAAATACATCGAAAACTATTTTATCAAAAATCTAGGTGGTTAAAAAATTATATAGAGTTCAATATTGAAAAACGTAAAATAGCTAAAAGAAATAAAGATGATTTTGGAAACGTGTTCTTCAAATTAATGAATAATGCATTTTATGGTAAGACTTTAGAAAATGTGCGTAATAGACAAAATATTGAAATAGTTTATGATAAAGATAGGTTTCAAAATTTAACAAGGAAACCTACATATAAAAGAACTACTAGATTTAGTGATAATCTATGTGCTGTACATTTACGTCGAATTAGCGTAAAACATGATAAGTTTAATTTTATAGGATTCACTATATTAGAATTAGCTAAACTATTTATGTATAGATTTATATATGATTATTTAGCACTTGCTTATGGAAAAAACTATAAATTACACTTTACAGATACCGATTCTGTTTTCTTAGAATTAACAATACCGTATAATTCTTCACTTGATGAAGAAATTAATAAAATAAAAGATATCATTCATCCTTCTGATTTATGTAAAGTAAAAGATGAATTAGAAGGAAATGAAGATTTCATAACAGAAGCTATATTTTTAAAATCTAAATGTTACTGTTATGATACAACTAATGATATTAAAACACATAAAAAATTAAAAGGAATTTCAAAGGCATCAGTGGCTATTCAAATAACATTTCAAGATTATAAAAATGCATTATTTAATAATGAAATAAAAACAGCATGTAATTATAGACTTAATTCAAAGAAACATAAAATGTATTTAAAAGAAGAACATAAATTAGCATTAGATCCATTTGATGATAAAAGAAAAATTTCACCTGATGGAATAACTACTGAACCTTTCTAATTTCTAAAATATAAAAATATAAAAATATAAAATAATATAATAATATAATATTAAATTATAATATAAAAAATGGATAAAATTAGAGCTGATAATTTTAAAAGAATAAAACAATTAGAAGAGTTAATAAAACAAAGAAATATTATGAAAGAAAATCATCTTCAACATAGAATGATAAAAGCTGGTATTCAATCTGATATGTTTGAAAAAATGCAGCAAACCGAACAAGTAAAAACTGATTTTGAAAAAACTATAAAACCATTTAAAACTCTTGAAAAAGAAAGTACAAATAATGATAAACAAATTGATATAACAGATCCAGAGCACAAAACTATATTAGATGACTATGGATTACTAGAATCAAACATTAATAAGAAATTACCAAAATCTATGCAATTTGAACATTCTATCTCATTTATAGATGGAAAAACAATACCTAGATTTTATCTCGGACAAAAAGAAATATTTCCACAACCTTTTCGAGGTTTAATTTTTTCACCAGATAAATCTCCTTTGAATTTAGATAGAAATTTTGTTGATCTTTTAAGAGGAGCAGATTTAAATAATTATGCTGTAGAAGATCTCATAAAATATAAAGCTATGTTAGATAGAGTTGGTGCAGTAAAATCTCTTAGACGTTATAAACAATTAGAAAATTTATTATCAACGGGAGTTAAAGTAGGAAAAGGCTTTAAAACTGAAACAACTGTATTCTAACCAGATGATCCACAAGAATTACTAAATAGATTTAATATTTTAATATCGGCAATAAAAGAAGGACATAATTCTAGTTTCAATGAAATTCATGCTATATTGAAAAGACTGTTAGAAAAGAAGATTCTAAATGAAGAGGATTATAAAAGTGTAGCTGAAATATGTTGTTTCTAATTTTTATCTATGATTTTTATTCATGATTTTTATCTATGATTTTTATCTACGATTTTTATCTATAATATTTATTCAAAATTTTAACTAAAAAATGTGTTCAGCAGATTTAGACAAAATTAATAATCATTTAGAAAATTTGACAGAGATTTTGGGTTCATTAAAATTTAGTACGACGTTGAAAATTATAACAACTACTTCATCACACACTTGTAATTTAGAACCCATTCTTCATTTAGAACAAAATAAAAATTATCAAATTGCATTGACTAGTTTCTCCACATTTAACACTATTCAAAATGTTATCAAAGATGTGAATGATCAATTTAGATATTCTACTGATAAAGGCAAAACATGGAAAATACAAACTTTTCTTCCTGGTTCTTACGAAGTTGAATCAATATCAAATGAAATTAAGAGACATTTAGGTATACCATTTAAAGATAAGAAACAATTACATTTTGCAGTTGAACCGGCAGTCAATAAATTTTCTCTTACTTTAGACGAAAATCATCAAGTTGATTTTAATCATGATAGATCATTGTCAAAGCTATTAGGATTTAATAAACAAACCTATAGACAAGGTTATCATTTAGGTGAGAAGATTCCAAAAATAACTGAAATAAATTCAATTGTTGTACATTGTGACATTATTGAAGGAGGATATATAAATGGTAAATTATCAAATTTAATATTCAGTTTTCCAGCTTTTACTGTACCCATTGGTTATAGATTAAATGTAATTCCACAAACATTAATATATTTCCCTATTACAAGAAAAACTATTAACAACATTAACATTAGAATCACTGATGAAAAAGGACAAGAAATAAATTTTGAAGGTGAAGAGATTATGATAGATCTTTTGGTTCGGGAGGTATAAACTCCCACGCGAAGCTAGAGAAGTTTAATTTTCTTCTTCCTCTTTAAAAATAAAAATAAAATAAAAATAAATTTTTTTATTAAAAAATGAGTGAACTACCTCCATTTAATAAAAAAAAACTTAAATTTAATCATCATCCAAATTTATCTAATAAAGTTTTGTCAGTTATTTGCGGAAGATCAGGTTGTGGAAAAACATATCTATTATCTAAAATTTTAACGACTCCAAATTTTTTGGATTATAAAAATCTTATAATTTATACAACAACAGCAGAACAACCCGTCTATCAATTTTTAAAATATGGATTTGAAAATAATCTTAAAAAAACAGCAATTGCTTCATTATTCAAAGAATATGAAAAATCTGAAGATGAAGAAGAAATAAGTTCGTGGTGTGAAGAAGCAGCAAAAAATAATCAGTTAGTTGAATCCAATAAAAATAAGCATATAAAGATACAATTAATAGATGATAGTGGTAATATGCAAGATCCTAGTAAACTAGATAAAAGAATGAAACATTGTGTAATTTTTGATGATTGTGTTAATGATAAAAATCAGTCAGTTCAGAGAAATTATTTCACAAGAGATAGGCATAATAACTGTAGTGTTTTTTATTTAACACAAAGTATGTATTCATTAGATGGAAGTGTTATTAGAAAGAATGCAAACATATTTATACTATTTGAAATAAATGCAAGAAACTTAAGTGATTTGTTAAGAGATTTATGTATAAGAGATAAAGATGAATTTAAAAAATCGTGTAATAATGCTTGGTCAAAAGATTATGGCTTCATTACAATTAATATTGATAAAAAAATTCATGATAGAGTTATCGAAGATTTGTTTACCGAGTGATAAAAATATACGAATATACTATTATTATCAGCTTTAATTTTATCCATTTTTTAAAATATGATATTTGAATTTTGTGGTAACATTGGAATACAGCAAAAACATTTTACTGAACAAATTATTTTTTTATTGCTTTGTTGTTTGACATCTTTTCGTTTAAAGTTTTCTCGTTTTAAGTTTTGTTTAATAAAGTTTTGCTTAAATTTTCGCTTAAAGTTTTTAGCTCTTCTAAAAAAATTTTGTCATTTTCTTCATTAGAAATTTTACCACCAGTAAAAGTTTTACCATCACTCGCAATTTTACCATCCTTTGTATTTTTATCACCATCTTTTTCTGACTGTAATTGAAATGATATTTGATTTACTTCATTAGCTATTTGATCAAATTTTTCAATCTCATCTAACGTAATAACATTATCATCACATACTCTTTGAAAGTAGTAATGTAGTTTATCATAGACTTCTTTAATATGTAAATGCTTAGTTTTTAATGATTTCCGTTTCTTAGTTATTAAAGATTTATCTAACATTGTAACAAGTGAAGTTGCAAAAACACCCGTACCTGTTAAAGCTGTAGCAACTACTGGAATTACTAAAACACCTGAAGATATAACAATTGTTAAAGCACCTAAACTTATTGTTAAGAATATGCCAATTCCTTGTGTTACATTCTTAACTTTAGTCCATCTCTTTCTTAATTTTTTATAATGCTCTAATCTTAATAATAATTGAGATTCCTTATCTTTCATATAGCGTACTCTATCTTTGTGTTTTTCTTTGTTCATTTTTTCAATGTTCATTTTTTCAATGTTCATTTTTTCAATGTCCATTAAAGTAGAACTACGTTCATATGATAACGAAGGATATATTCTTGCGGTTTCTTCCACTTTTGTTTCATCCACTTTTGTTTCTTCCATTTTTAAAGAAATATTTTTAGTCACATGATATATTTTGAAAACCTGAAAGATGGATAAAATTCATGAATTTGAAATTCTTAACTTTTATGATTTTCGGTGTCCTGGAACGGTCATGATTTTCAAGGTAAAAAATGTAATTCTCAAATTTGAGATTCTTAACTTTTATGATTTTCGGTGTCCTTGAACGGTCATGATTTTAAGGGTGAAAATTGTAATTCTCAAATTTGAGATTTTGAAAATTTTGAAAAATTGGGTATTTTTAAAAACGCTTAAATTTTCGCCCTTCGGCCTTCGACCACGTGAAATTTGAAGTCTACCTAAATTTTTGAAATTTTTGAAATTTTGATTTTTTGAAAAAACCCGCAAAAGTGTGACATCCGGCGCAAGCGAAGCGAAGCAAAGCGAAGCGAAGCGTCGCGCCGGATGTCACACTATATACTACTGTGGGCAGAGAGACTTGGTGGAACATAAAGGACCAATAAGCAGACCTTGTAAGAGGGCAAAGAAATCCAGATACATTCAACCTCTTCACATTTCTGAATATTAATTTCGTGGTAATTAATATCATTGGGAATATATACACAGACTCCTCCTCCACGACGTCCTTCAGCTCTGTCGCATCGAGGAGGTTCCAATACCCAGAAATATGGATCACATTATTCTGAATATTCACGTGAAGCCATGTCTCAGAGAATGCAAAGACTGACGGTCTTGATGCCAATGTACATATTTAATCTTCAGAGCTTGGGTTGAAGTGAACGGACATTCGCCAAAACGATTGAAGGGAGAAAGAGTTTATCACTTTTATGACACTTCAGCGAAAATTTTGAGCTGCATCAACTCTGCGCTGTACCTTACCACTCAGATGATCACAACCTCGTCACTCAAACGCCTTTGTAGTAACTCTTCTCTTAGAAGTCTCTGCTCATTCTGTTGCAGAGGAATTAAGTCGAAATTGACGAAAGCTCCAGGATAAAGAGAAAAGTCACGCAATGAAGAAGACTTTTTATGATCAATTCAAGTCGGTTTCCATCGTCATTAATTGTCAATTTTAGGAGACGAGGACCATTAACTCGAGACTTTCCAATTCTGCGAATACCTTTGACTTGAACGTTTTCTACTTGCAGATGTCGAAGAAGATTATTCAGCTTGGTCTCGTCTTCAGTCTTTCGCTCGACTTCTGTGCCGTTAGAGGGTTCCTCAAGGCCTCTGATGATAAGATTCTGACGCCTGCCGAATCTACTTTCAACCTCGTGTAACAATTCCCTCTGGTATTCAACAGAAAAATGCTGGAAATATTCTTTCAGATTCAACAGTTCTGTGTCCTACTTATCTTGCTTTTCTTTACTTCAGTTTTCATAATAGAAATCATTTCATTTTTAGAAGAAACAATAAGGTTTTGAAGATTATCAGTGAGGTATTTGAGACATTATTTGAGTTTGATCTGGCACTTGAGGTCAACATGGTAGTGCTACCTTGAGGGGGAGTCTCTCCAGTCATTGTAACACATGCAAGTGTAGACAGCTGAAAACTGACCGAAACTGTCAATTGAACGAAAAGAAAATTAGAAAAAAGCAGGAATCGAACCTCCGACCTTAGCCGTAGAGCGCACCATTGCGCAACTGACCAGACCGGCATACCAATAGATCGGTGAATAACAATGTCTTATTCCAATATCGAATAATGCTGTTGCGTGTCACGCACGAAAGTATGGCGTCAGATCGTAGATCACAACACAGACCCAACACTGGAGACGAAGGCGAACAGTGGAGCCGGTAAGCAGAATTCACACGGAGACGGAGGAACTGCAGATATTGCCAAAAAAGACGAAAGGCGACGTAATCCAAGGGAGAATGAGGATGAAAGATGTTAAATGATGACCACTGGCAAAGCGTTGAAAAAGGCATAAGAACGAAGAATCAGACAGACCGCGGGGGATACGACCGCAGCGACCGACTGTCAGAGTATTTCGCTCAAATTATTACCGATGAAGGATAATTTCCAGTATATATCTACTTTTTCATTGTCTTCATTTTCATTTTTTGTTTAAGGACCTTTTGCAATTATTCATTCAATTTGCATCGGGTGATATCCATTTTGTATGAAGATCTCACGACCGATGTTTTTACTGTTCTCACGGTCAAGGGACTCACTTCTCCAAGAGAGAAAGAGGTAGGAAAGACTTGCCATTTTCCCAAAGTGACCTGAACTTTACTACGAATCTAATGCAACGTTAACTCAGGGGCAGTCCGTGCAGATATTTCACCAACAAGAATCAACTAGTGAACACCCAATCAGAGCCACTCCTACTGTATTGATTTTTCATTGATTGTAAATTTGTATAAAAATTGACCCTTTATTGTCTTTTATCTCTACGCACTGATGATGGTGGCCATCGACGCCGCTGAAACATGTTTGAGAATAAATTCCGTTCAAAATTTACGGCTCCTCTCTCTCAGACCATAATGTCATCATCGTAGTACACGCACATTATCTTGATTCCTCTGTGAATCACACTCTTGAATTTTAAATTTCCCCTCCAGTTACCTTCTTTGTAATGCTATCTGACCTTGATACTGTTGAGAAACCGAAATATTGGTCAATAAAATAGAAGTTGCAGCTTAGAGCTTCTTCGCAATATTCTCGTAATTAGTATGTAGCTTTGTGCGATTGTCGCACAATGACGCCTACTTGTCGCACAGCGATGCTGTAAGAAGTCACATCCCAACCAGTGTTAATTCCCTAGCACCTACAGTTGTTGCGACTGATAAGTATGAAAAGCATGACAAGTGCGAAGTCGTAAATGTTTTCCTCAAAATCATGTAGCTCACAGCAGCTTCGTATTCGCAATATTAATTAGCATTCTCGATCACGAGAAACCATGTCGTGATCTGCAACTGGAAAAATGACTTCAAATAATATGAATTCAAAAGTATGACTTGATAATAATATTTAGAACTATTTCCTCTTCCGTCCCCTCCTCTCTCATGTAGAGGTAATTAGCCAAAGTATTACAAGACGTACATTAGATGTAGATTGCAGAATTCTTAACCTAAGTGGTTAAAACACTTAATTTAAACGGAAATTTCACGAAGAACATGATGGTGATGTCTATTTTGCAATCGTAATTGTTCGTAATATTAATACTCAGGAATACCTTGACGCAATAGTGCTGAAACATAATGCGTGCGTGAGTCATTCAATTAATTATGACTAGACAGCCGATCGCATAGATGCACCCAAGACAAATGTTGACTGCATTGCGTATGATATGACTGGGATTATAATCTCTGATGTAAATCATGACAACTGCAACTTTCAGAACTTGGAACTCAAAAGAATAATTTCTGATAGATTTGATTTTACTTGACGAAAAATAATAAGAAGGAATGCGTTTTAATCGCCATGTCATGCTGAATGTCATGCCATGTCATTCAGATTGAACGTTGAGTTCTAGACTGGATATCAATCAAAGCGCAAACCACAAAATTACTAGGGAAGGCTTAATAGCTTGCCCATTGCGTTATTATCGACTGCCTCTGCATTAACACGTTTCAATTTCATCACAAAGATATGCTCTAGTTGGAAACTGACAAATCTATTACACGTGTGTGGGGTCTTTAAAGTAATGCAAATTTTTTTATGAATTGTTTGCCCACGCTGAATATGAAATTTTATTACGAATGAACAAAAAAATGTTTTTTAATGCTGTGCAAATGTGTCGTTGAGACATCATTTTCGATGCATCAAGGTTCGAAATGCTTTATCATCTGATATCATATCATATTCTAAAAACAGATAAAGCCTAAAGTAAACACTACAGTCTTCTAAAAAGGATATATTACTCACCTGCATTTTAAGAACCTTCCTAGTTATTTCATCGACCATAATATTCTATATAGTCTACCTGAAATAACAACATGCTTAGAATATTAGATATTCAACTGTGAACTTTATAAAGCTATTATTTCTAAAGCACTAAAATTATGGCAATTCGTACAAAAACGGGGATACAACGCTGCTTAGTATGTGCAGCAGATAAACTCTCTTTGACAAAAGGTTCTCTCGGTGCATGATAAATGTAAAAAGCGTTTCTTTATCGATGTATAAACCCTTAAAGTGACATGGGACATATGTGTCCCATAAGTAAAATCTTGCGCTACAAGTAGCCAAAAGCCCGTTAGTGCTATCGGAGTGTGATTTAATAGTAATATATGAGTAGTACTTAAGTTTTTGGACAGTTTAGCGAAGGTCATGTGAAATTTAGTGCAATTTGAATTTGAATTTTAGAAATCATTTAGTTTAAATTCAAATGTTGAATCTTTATTATTTTCAATTGATTTAATGTTCATAACCAAATAATCACTCTAGAGATCTGATCGTTATTTCTCAGAAATAGTGCGTGCATCCATTACAAAAGCAATATTCTGTGATTTATGAGTTATTCCTCTTTGGACATATGCGTCCCATTATCCCATCAGGAGCATGTTTGAGTGAAATTTAAATTTTCACCAAATAATGCGAAAGTCAAGATTAGACACTCATGTCATTGCATCACGTTGTACATCCGTTTCGCATCTAACGATTGTGTTGTGAAGCATGGAGACTGAAAAAACTATAGAATGGTAGTTGTTGCCGTGGACTTCAGCTAAACAGCTGCCGTCACTGGATGGAAGCATGAATGCGAATTATGCGTTGATAACAAAAATTTTGAGTACACATACGTCCAGGGATCGCAATTACCCCATGAAAAAAAGGAAAATCATGAAAACCGGGGCTTGAATGGTTAAATTTGAATTTATTAGACTAATTTCGTAAAAAAAAGGAAAAGACGGAAAATTGCGATCCCTACATGCGTCCCATATTTAAATCTAACCTAATGGGATAATGGGACACATATGTCCCATACACAAATGTGGTGCTAGATCGCACAAAATGCCTTATTTCGACAATCTGACTGTATTTCATGTTTTTTTATATCATAATAGAGACAATCGAAGTATATTTGAAGAAACAATCGGATTTTGAAAATTGTATCCCTTTAAGGGTTAATTAAGGCATAGTTATACGAGTATTTTCATAATTGTAGCGCAAATGACCTGTGTATTATCTTAATTTTAGTCTTGAGAGAAAAAGAAGGATTTATGGAATAACAGTAATAGTGAGTGGGCAACATACTCGAAAATTTAAAATGTAAGCTTCTACGTGGATAGTTAACCTAACTAAGCATATGATGATGAAATTAATCAAGCAAATAATTAAGATTTCTTCGATAAATGTCAGCCTGTTTGTTTAATTATTTAGAGACATTTTCCCATTGAGTGCTAATGACTAAATTAGGTGGAAATGAACGCAAAATCATCCATACATAGCAATATTAGCGGCATACTTTAAGATATTTCAGATTATTACAGGGATATTCTATAATGAGAAAACATTTCCCGCTCCCTCAATTTCCTCAATATTTGCCGATTAAGCTGTCTATCAGAAATATGATATCTATCTGAATTGAATCATCAATTGATATTTTTCTGTATCACATCGTGAATGCATGAACAGTTGAAATGACGCAACGATATCTTGTTCACAAACTTAACAGTTGTCAATTACTCTCACAAGACAAAGTCAAATGTTGAAAGAAACAAGTAACACAACAAGTCATGTCACTATCTTCATTTAACATAAATCAGTCGGTCGGCACATGTATCAATCAGTAGCATGTGATATGGCAAGAATTCAATAGAGATATACATCAATTACAAACATGCGTTGCACACATTGAAGTTGTTGAACATAAATGTTAACCATCAGCATCAACTCCTAATTTCATGTGCAAAAGAAAAATGTGATACTTCAGTTAAACACAGCATCTACAGTTACCATTCCAATAATTTTGATATCTTGGCTACAATCTTTGATGTTTCAGTTGCAAACACAACAGTTTAAAGTGATGCATGAAGATGTTTGATTAATTACATCATTGGCACCCGGGTAATTGAGTTATCAATACTGTCAATTGATCCCTCCATGTTGCACCATACTAGATAAAATCTGCAGCACAATCTGATAAAATAATGTACATGTACATGATAATTAAGTCATCAGCAATAAAAAATCAAACATAAAAAATGTTTAATAATGCTAGCTTGATCATGAGCACAACATTTGTCATAATTATTGTTAACTTTCATACAGGTTCATCGGATTTTAGACAGATTTAACATTTGTCACAATATTGTCACTGCTTCCTTCTTAAGATAAAATTAAGAAGAAATTAAGATAAAAAGATTACTTATATGAACTCAAGCGCCCCCGAGCATCCCCGCAGAAATTCTCATCTCTATATGCAGGTAATCTACAACAACGTAGATCGTCTGGTTTTCACACAAATTCTTTTAAGGTGTACTCCGTGCAAAATTCGTTCATGATTTTATTGTCTTAAAAGCAATTGCATGCATTAGCTGTCACTTCTATCCGTATTCGACATTCAGTAACGATTTGCCGTACGAGATATCCGATTGTCTAATGCTCGTGATGACGTCAGCTGTGATAAGCACCACTATCTACAGGCGTCGCGCAGTGAATGAATGAGCCGATTTTACGAAGAAGTACAGTGAAGGCCAATGAGAAAAGTCATTTATGAATCAAAACATGGACACACGAATGGTGAACTTTGCCATAGTTTATAAACCTTCTCATACGTAGTTGTTGACATAATTTAATGATGTACATCATACAGTAAGTTCATTTTAGTTTGCTCGTGAAGCTGAATTTTGATCATATGCTAGAAGGCGATTCCCCCATCAACTATATAAACATAATGAGAATTTGTAAACCTTTTATGTCAACCTTAGATAAATTTATTGTTATCACGCTGCCGGCGAAATGATCAGATATATTGCCGCACAAGGAAAATTCCTATAGGCCATTTCAGAAAAAGACTGAATTATCTCTCCCAGAAATTTATTAGCGAAATGTAAGAAAAAATAATAGTCAAAAATCACAAACTGCCCCGACGTCACATGTACTCATGGAACTCATGTACGCTTGTTCATGGAATTTTGGTGAATCAGATGTAATTTTGACAGCCAATGCTTATATAAGCTTAGCACGTATACAATTCGGCGATAATTACGAGCAAGGCTGTTAGACCTGCTAGGAGAAATATTTTTACGAGTATTGTATTTGAAGCCATTATCGTAGTCTTTTTTTGTAGAGCATTCATGCAAGCTTCCGTATTTGTATGGTTAGAACAATGTTCTTTGATGTATTCAAAGCTGTTCGAAACGTGATTATTGTTAAACAATCATTATTCATAACAAGTGATATCAGCTTTCATGCTAATACCTACGATTGCGTGCACAGAAAATATGCATTTTCAATTATTCATGGTATATAATTTTTCTGATGCGCGACTTTTTCTCAGTGGAAACTTTGCAGCCAGCCCTTTTCGCTCCTGCCTCAATATCTGAGAAGCTTCATCTTCTAAGAAATATTGTGATTGTTTTCCTTTGCATAACCCTTTTGAACAAATCGTACTTCCTGGTTAATGTCTTGTCGCCATCGAAAAAATGTTCAGAGCAAAAGCGACTTTACTGAGGCGGCTGAGACACCCAGTACTGCAACCAGCGCTGTGTATGGTTGTGGTCCCTGATTGTCACCTTATCACAGCAAACGTCATCACCGAGAATTGTTCGACGCGTAGCGAGAGAACTGTGCCCAAAATTGCCAATCGACGGCGCTAAATCAACTTATCTGATGCTCTAGTATCGGAGTTGACCAACTTAAAAAATTGATCGGAGTACACCTTTAATATTAGTTCTACTTGACTAATTGTCATAGAAAATTTGGATCGGGATTGATACTACAACCTAAATGAGAACTAAAATAGTAAGCGCAACGGATGCTCGCAGGCAAAATCATTTTTTGATATAATTTTGCAAAAATCTGCTAATAAACTGGAAATTTCACTTTACTTTCCTTAAAACTAAAAGTAAAGGCGTATATATAAGGGTCATTATATTATTTGACCATTGCATGACAAAAAAGAATGACAATAGCTCTCATTTTGCGCTACATGGCAATGACAATAGCATTGTGTGCTCATTGTGCTTCTGCTATACGGTTGCTGACATAGCGGGCAAGCGTGAATAAGGAAGCTTGCTATCTCCGTCAAAATGAATGAATGAATTTTTTTGCTTTATAGAAAATACAATAGGTGACACAAGTTGCTAGAGCAGCATGAACGCGTAACGCGAACCAACAAAAAATACATTATTTAGATGCTTTACAATACTATGAATAATCGTACACTCGACGTCTTTTTTTAAAATCGAAACTGATTCTGCCTTAACCACGGTGTCCGGTAGACTGTTCCAAATCGCCGCTATTCGGTAACTGAAAAAATAACGTAAAATTGCTTTCATGCCGCAATTTTCTATGTCTTGTTTGTCAGAAAGCTTCTCAATCATAAATAGCACACTGATTAATTACGTGAGCAGTCTGCACAGAAACGAATACTCGTTACCCCGGTGTCCACGACGTTCTACTCATAGAAATAGACAACTTGCTCGTTCAGTCTTCGTTGTCTAGAAGGGAAGAGTCGTATATCGCATACTATTGGTAATGGCACACACTCAAACAATAAGTTGTCAGCCTACTATTGGACACCAGCAGTGGCGTGCGTGTCGTAATATCACTTCGGTCACACATCGCTGTCTAGTTTACATTGAGTGAGGAATGCTAAGGGGAGGGTGAGGTGAGGGTGGTTAAATCATCAGGTGAACCAATTTTCGTTCGCCTGCTTCTTCAATAATGATCGGGAGGACCAACATTATCGAGAATACTTGTGCGCAATGATCTGGATTCTTCGAATCTGAAGGAATCGTGGCAATCGAAGCACTCTGATGGAATTTAGAGCAATCTGCAAGCGACGCATGACTTTTTCCATCTCTGTAAGGTATTAGGAATTCCTTTTTGCCCACTCTAGAAGTTCCAGCGTGCCCCATCGTTTTGAATCAGTCTGCACTTCTATCAAGCTGAAAGAGTTAAACTATATTATTTTGTGGTTCTACTATTTTGAAAGTCCATGGCCGTCCTAATCCTATATTATCATAGTGTCGGATTTCTGTGTCATACATAAATTGTGATCGGTGGCCACAATCGTTATTGTGACACACTTTGTCAACATCAGTGATGCATTTTTAGAGTTTCAGTTTATTACATGGCAACAGATGATAATAACGGAATTCCTCTCCATGCAAAAAACTGTCACACAAAGGGTTGTCATGTACGGATTGAAACAAAAATATAACAGTGGTTCCTAACCAACTAATGTCTCAGTACCACTTGAGATCTTACACGTTCAAGTACGCGAATACCACTTAGTCTCGGAGAAATTCTTTTTATGCTCGGAAAGATAATAATTTTTTTTCTGTCAAATCTATGCTTCGAGAAATCGATCTATGAAGATCACGCAGATGTCTACATGAATGCTGTTTTAAGATGCTGTGTCAAATATCTACGATCAAATACAGACAGGTTGTGCATCGCTTTTTAAGAAACGTAACCTATAATATTTGTGAATACTTGTAGCTTGCCAAAGTTTAATGTAAATTTCTATGCCATGAGCAATTTCTAAATGCTTGATTTTGACTTGCTGAGCTGATGTTCAAGCATAATATAAAACCCATCGGTTTTGTTTTGTCGATTTCGACTTGTCGGTCGCTCAATAGATGTTATGCATTGATATAGCCAATCTAATACAAAGCTTTATGTGACAGGATGACATCTATGCACAAGACAACTCGTTGTCTTTTGAGACTATGAAAAGTGATAAATTGCATAGAATTTAGTCGTCGATCTAATTTTCTGAAGCTGACCAACACTTTTCCTGTCTTTTCATGTATTTTGACATGAATAGATTAAATTTTCATCATGATGCATATAGCGTACCATCTGATGAGCCTTCGCGTAACACGGTGGTACGCGTGCCACAGTTTGGGAACCTCAGCTCTAACAGCTCTTCTGTGCGCACCATAACCAGGCGATTGTAAATCTCTAGCAATTGCTAAAGATTTGTTAGAATAAAACAACTCACTATCCAACACTCCGTGCGGTCGCCCCTGGTTAACTGTGACGGTTCACTAGCAAACTATACTCTCTAACAAAAGAAACCTACCACGTAGATTTTCGAAAATTTTACAATGTTGAAAGCGTTCAATTTGACTTAAAGGCACATGTCTATATTCTATATTGTATTCTATATATATTCTAGATATATGATACTCTATATTAATGCTTTCCAATAGAAAATCAATTAAATCGTATATTGCTACGTAGTCTGCTATTGTGAGGCATCTCTTGTGAAGCGTACACCCATGGATGAAAACTGCATTACTTGATCAGATTATTTCAGATAAAAGTGCGTTTATAGAAAACATGAAACAGCAACTTCCAAGCAAAAATTTATTAATTAGGCAAAGATAAGGTTAACAGAAGAGTCAGTAGCGAGTATGACCTCCTCGGACATCAACAGCAGCTGCACAACGCCTTCTCATACTGAGTACCAGTCGTCTCATGAAAGTCTGTGGGATGTTGTTCCAAGCTGCACTCAAGCATGTCGCGAGCTGATTTAGAGTTGTCGGAGGATGTTGAAGAGCGCGAACATGCCTGTCGAGGTGATCCCACACGTACTCGATGGGATTAATGTCAGGAGAATGGGCTGGCCAAGGACTCAACTGATCGATGCTTGTGTCGCTCAGGAAGCTCTGAGTTGAACTCGCGCGATGAGCAGGTGCGTTGTCTTGCATGAAGATAAGACCAGGTCCATGTTGCTCCATGAAAGGAAGAAGATGAGGCTGCAGAATTTCCGCGACATACCGGGACGATGTCAAGTTGCCTTGAATGCAGATGAGTGGAGTGCGGTAGTTCGCCGACATTGCTCCCCACACCATGACGCTTCCTCGCCCAAAGTGTGCGGCTTCGTGAATGCAGCAGGCCTGGAATCGTTCTCCTCTTCGTCGGTAAACACGAACCCTTCCATCATGCCGCTTCAAAAGGAACCTTGACTCATCAGAAAAGACAACTGATTGCCACTGAATGAAAGTCCAACGAAAATGTGCTCGAGCCCATCTCAGCCTCTCCCGGATATGATGGGATGATAAACGCCGTCGTTGGGAAGGTCGGTAAGAGCGTATGTTTACTTCCCGTAGACGTCCCAAAACGGTCATGTTACTGATCCGTCTTCCATCACGTCCCCGGAAGTTGTCGGCAGTTGCTTGTGCTGTTCTGAAGCGATCACGTAGATGTGCCAGCCGAATGTACCGATCTTCCCTGTGGGACGTCACACGTGGTCTCCCAGTCCGTGGTCGGTCATTCGTGGTCGGTCATTCGTGCTCCCTCTAGTCCTCCATCTATGCTGCAGATCTCTTATTGTTGCCCTACACACGTCAAAGAGGCGTGCAACTTCAGAGATAGAACAGCCAGCAGTCAAAAGGCCAATCGCTTGGTTTCGTGCGTCTTCTTTCAGTCGTGGCATCTTTCCAATCGATGCAATAACCTGTTTTTTAAATACCTGCTGACTGACAGAACTCGATTATCACAGTTCAATTCATTTCGTCAAAATGCAGACCGTGAAATCATGAAATCGTCATTTAACAAAAGGCTATTGTTACGAGGCGTCTTGTGAGTTGTATTCACCACGACCTACCTCACAATGCTTGTTAAGACTGCATGAATGCAGACATGTACCTTAAGTCAAATTGAACGCTTTCAACATTGTAAAAATTTCGAAAATCTACGTGGTAGGTTTCTTTTGTTAGAGAGTATATAACGGTGCAATTCATTGATTTTCATTCTCTTAGGCCTCAGCCATACTGAAAGCAAAGCAAACACGAGCGTCCCGAGCAAACGTATCTCCGCAAGCTATCAAACGCTCTGATTTGCTTTGCTCGCAGTGTGGCAGTCTACAACTGCTGCAATGATGACTTTACATTTGCTGCAAAGCACTTTGCTCGGAAACGCTTCAAAATGCTCCGATCGCCACGACTCCTTCAGATTCGAAGAATTCAGATCATTGCGCAAAAGTTTTCTCGATAATGTTGGGCCCGATCATTTTTAAAAAAGTTAGCAGGCGCATAAAAAAAAACGTTCACAAACTTCTCTGTAGAACTTGATATCGTCTGTGTCTCTTTGCTGTGTGGCTAATAACAGTCACTGAAACTTTGCACAATTTGGCGTGTTCAATGTTGAACTGGTTGCACATTGTTCGATTGCTATGGCATTCAGTCAGGAGATTGTGCCATTTCATTTATGAAACATGTTCCAATGCTTCCCTTCTAGTCAAACGGAAGAAGAGATGACCTGTCTGATTCTGTGGAAATATTATTAACATCATTTCGTTCGACTCTTCACGATCTAAATTAACTGACTGTGTACGTCTAATGTGGTATCAATGTGCTAGCTCGTCAGAATTCAAGTTTGAATTTGCATTACGTTCAATAAAAATTGATCTTTTTGCCCTTCGAGAGCAGTTCAGGCCGTAACCATCAGTATTGAGAAAAGTCAGCTCTAGAACCCGTGGACAAAGCAATTTATTTCTGTGGTGACCAGATACTAGACACACATTGCTGCACACACAAACTTCCAATTGAGCATGCGTCATCGTCACTGTTCACTGTCAAGTAAGCAGTCCTTCGTTGCACGAGACTGGAATGTGTAGGGACAGGTTTTCCCAAGCTATTTCGACTCTAATGTATGCAAGTTCAAGATAAGTCATGCAATTTCAAAGACCATGGATAGCGGAACCAACTTCAATCATGCGTCATCTGAGCTTCAATACAAAGGAATACAAATTCTGTTAAGTCCAAGATAAAGTAACCAATTTCAAGAACATCAAACTTCCATGGAATGCTAGATAATTGAACTTGCCTTCCTATTCACTATAATTTGCATGCATTATCACAAATTTGGGTTAAATATCATGAACATGTGCGATCTAACATTGAAATTTATTACGTCTCTTAATGCAGTATTTGATGTGACCATAGAAATCCGACACTCTGTAATAATAAAAGACTACACACACCTTTTGCGCTCTAATTATACCAGTTTGCGTTCGAATTAAAACACTTTGCATTCAATTTAAAGCAGTTTGTATTCAATCTAAAACTGTTTTGCTTTTAATTTAAAACAGTCTGCAGTCAATTTAAATAAGTTTAAGCGACTCTTTATGTTGCTTTAACCATAATTTAAGCATGTAATTCACACATGCGAGCAAACTATAATGTGATACTCGTACATTAAGTGTACACTTAAATCCCATTTCTGAGGCTTATAGATTTTGCCAAAAAGATAGTATAATATTCTGAATTACAATTTGTTATTTAGTCATATCGTTAATTGCCTTGCACAGGAGGAAATTACTTTTTCTTGTCATTTTTCTTTCTAGCGAAAAATTGAAAACACTCCCTTGTAATGGCGATGTTTCTGATTTATAAGACAAATAAAGATACGATGTCTAAACCGCCCGACGTTTCGTCCTCCGTGGACTTATTCATGGACAAACTGGCATTGGTAAGCGATGGTTTAAATATAGAAAATGACTTCTCATCAATTCGTGTTTTCCTATTCATGGATGGACAATGGATCCTGATGTAATTCGTTTCAGCCACCCTAGTATGAATAGGGTTGCTGAGGCGATCGATGATATCGACATCAAAGTCTTCAATAGAAAAAGAACGATCAGTATGACGTAGGATCAAAGAACAACGTTCTCAATTTTTTAGATCTTAGTATAGGCTAACTGTTAATGACCGCATGATATGAATTCATCTGGCATAATAAAGAATGCCACTCCGGGAATTCTATGCACATAGATAGCCGGGTACCGTCTCATATAAAATCGAACTTCGTTAGCAGTAATTACAAATATCTAGAAAATCGTTGCTCAGACGCTAACAATTTGAAAAATAGTAAAACTAAAATGGATCTAAAGCTAAAAATCAATGGGTTCAACCTTTTCAAGTACCTTAACGTTAATAAGCCTACGACTAGCAACCATAACTGCTCTAACAAAATCAATTTAAAATTAAATTTCGTGAGCGACGCAGCTACTCGCAAAATCAACAAATTAAATAAGAATTACGATTTACCTATCAGAGTGATAAATCAACCCGGTACCAAAATTAGCAACAATTTCAATTTTAGTTGTACTGAAAAATGTGACTGCAAAGTTTGTCAAGCGCTTCCTAATAGGTATAATTGTAGCATGCGCTATGTTGTATATCGATTTGAGTGCAGATTATCTGCAATGAGTGTTACGTTGGCCCAACGAATCGACCCTTCGGCGTCCGTTTTGCTGAACATCGCAGAAGCACTGATAATTAATCTAGACAGTGCGAGCCATCTCAGATCATATTGTCCTACGTCATACTGATCGTTCTTTTTCTATTGAAGACTTTGATGTCGATATCATCGATCGCCTCAGCAACCCTATTCATACTAGGGTGGCTGAAACGAATTACATCAGGATCCATTGTCCATCCATGAATAGGAAACACGAATTGATGAGAAGTCATTTTCTATATTTAAACCATCGCTTACCAATGCCAGTTTGTCCATGAATAAGTCCACGGAAGACGAAACGTCGGGCGGTTTAGACATCGTATCTTTATTTGTCTTATAAATCAGAAACATCGCCATTACCAGGGAGTGTTTTCAATTTTTCGCTAGAAAGAAAAATGGCAACAAAAAATCTTCATTCAAAGTGCAATGAATTCTAGCTCATAAGTTATTCGTCATATCAAATATATGATGATTCAATATAAATTCCTCCTCCATTTTTTATTCAATATCTAAGTGCAAGGAGACGGTTATTTAGATATCGCACCGTAAATCTTGCATACGCATCACATCACATTAGAAAGAATACACATAATTGTAATAGCTCCTGATCAGGCTGATCGCTCTCGCAAATTGCGAGTTGCATAGTTTCTTCAATTATTCGAAGACGGTGCCCTGTCTGAGTCACGGCGGCATTCATTGACGATATGACAACATATCTGCCAGATATCTATGCCCACCATGGAATTAATTTATAAAACGAAGACAAGGTCAATAACAAAATATATTGAAGAGCTTTCGACTACGTCTTTATCAATTCAATAAAACATCAACTATCTAACAGAGCAATACGAAAAGAAGGAAAACATTTTTGACAGTATAACACAAAATTTTCAAAATGAGATGCAAACTAAATACTATGGTGAAAGTTAGACAAGATATCATGTTACATAGTGTTATACATTATATTAATTCTAGGCCTTTTGTAATAGATAATGCATAGATTTGAGGTCATTATTGCTATAATTACCGAGAGCCGAAGGTTCGAGGTTATTATGACAAATAATGACCGATGAAATCTATGCATTATCTGTTATAATGCATGACTTTTTCATAGAAGTCTGCACCAGGTTAATAATTTCCAACCAGGAAAATAATTACCTGCTTTGTGGAACTTATTAACCTGTGGACATAGAAAGCCTTGCAAAATCATGCATTATGGTTTTGATAAAATATCTCTCACAAATTTTACGTTCGTAAACATTAGTGAAATTACGTTGTAAGATTTCTACTTTTATATCATTGGCAGATGGAGGCAATCGATGTTTTGATAAAAAATGTTGATGAACAAGGCTGTTATTACAATTAAGATGTTCTTGAATTCTCTTTCTCATGGTACATTGTGTTTCACCAATATAATTATCATTGCATTTATTACATGTGATCTTATAAACAACATTTTTCAAATAACAAATATGACTATTATTACAAAGGCAAGACTTGCAAGGAATTGATTCTTTCTTTTTTATCTGACTTATTAAAGATGGTGGATTTACTAAACAGGTTTAACATTCAAAATTGGAATTTTGTGTAACTCAGAACGAACTTTTCTTGCTTGCGCTTCGTTTATAAAGGGAATCCGAATATATGTATGATTCAGTTTGTTATTTTTATTTTCGTGTATTGATGGAATCGAATTTGAAATATACTTGTTGACAAGATGTTTCGGATATCCATTTGAAATAAATCTGCATTTAACAAAATTTAAGTCTTTCTCAATTAAAACAGGTGTGGTACAATTATGGAATTCCATGTGTGCACCATGGAATGTATGGAGATATGCATTCCCATCTCCGGCTTTTAAGTGTATGTTGAATTGGTAGCGACCGTTATACTGGCGCTTCACATCGACGTATTTTGGTCTTCAGTGCATTATTCGGATGATGCCGCATCCGACATCTCCATTGGTGCTCGTGATCCTGGAGTTCACCCTGAGACATAACGTGGAAGCTGCAATAAGTGTGACCCTGCATCCAAGAAAAGGATCCTCGAGTGTGCAGAGGCACATGAAGACTTTGAGGCCGTCGCACTGGCGAATAGTGTAAAGATGCAAGATCCAAACTGCCCATCGGTGGGTGCGAATGGCGGATGAAAAAATTGAAGACCGCGTGGTGGAGTATACACGTATAACCAGAAGGTGACTAGTGAGTATATCGAGCGCATGATAACAATGCTGGAGACCAATCTTCAGGTGACATTGGAAGAAATAGAGAGCTCCCTTCATCATCAATTTAACCTTCAAGTCAATATATCTGCCATTTACAGACACTTAAAGGATCATCTCTACACCGTAAAGAAAATTTCCATCGTGCCATCGACTGCAAATAATGAAGAAAAAAAAGTGCGAGGGTCCTCTTTTGTGCAGAGGATCATGTAGATAAACGGGTCTCAAAGGGAAATACTTTACCACGATGAGACTATGTGAATCTATTTTGTCGTCGATCCTACGGTCGCGCAAGACATGGAGAGAGGCTTGTCGTGTGATTGTGCCCAGTTCCCGTGGTCCCAAAGTTCAATGTTGGGGCCTGCTCAGCAAGCGAGGTATTGCATATCCTCGCATTTGACGCGGATCAATAATGCGTGATCGATATCACGAAATTATGTCTTGTGCACTCGATGAATTATTGTTGTCCCCCGATTCTCTTCAAAATGTGGTAATAGTCGTTGACAATTTGCCATCACTGGCTTAACAATACAACAATGTGCCACATCTGGCTTGACAATAGGCTGGCTGGTTGGTTTACCCGATCCCGTCCCGCGGATAGGGGCGTAGCGGAACGCCACGGAGACCGAAAAGGCGGGCAACCCCCCACGGGCGATGCCAAAGATCAAAAACAGAGCCCGAGGACCCGAAGATAGCCGCTCGGGTAGAAGAGAGAGAGGGACAAGAGCACAGTAAGTGGGGTACATCGTGGTTTACACCACAAACAGGGCAGTCAGGAGAAGTGGACCTGCCAATCCTGTGAAGATAGGAGTTAAGAAGAAGGCTGTAGCCGTTGCAACGAAGACGTGAGAGCTCACAACGGACAGCGCGAGGGAGGGACAGCTCCTCAGTTGCTACGCTAGGGACTTGTGAAGAAATCAAAGACGAACGAACGGAAGTCCTCCAGGAGTTGAACAGGGAATGACGAATGAAGGACTTCAGAGAAGACAGACACTGAGGAGCTGCAGAGGGGAGAGAAGTGCCACTTTTGGCAAGCGCATCTGCAGTATCATTGCCACTGATGTTCGAGTGACCAGGAAGCCACTGCAATGACACTGAGATCGAGGAAGAGCAGAGGGACGACAAAGAGGACCAGACAGAGTGGACAGACGTGGACAAGAGGGGCGACGGGGGTGAAGAGAGCACGGTCAGAGCCGAGAGAGAGTCGGACAAGAGAAGAAGAGAGGAAAAGAGACACGAGGAGTGATGGGAAACGGACCAAGAGAGAGCATGCTGGATTGCAACCATTTCAGCTGTGAAGCTTGAACAGTGCGCTCCAGCATGAAAGGAAAGAGAGAAAGTGGAAGAGCATGAAGAACAGTTTATGAAAACACCCGAGCCACCTGGTCCGAGTCGTCCAATAACGGAGCCGTCAGTCCAGATGGTCAGATCAGCAACGGGGAGGGAGGAAAGGTGGTCTCGGACCAAAGCGGTGCGAAGAGGGACTGGGTCGGAACGGGAGCAGGGGGAGGACAGGGCTAGGGACACGGAGAACAGAGGAGGGGACCACGGGGGGAAGGGAGGGCAGGAGACCAGGGGCTCACGCGGAGAAGAAACAGGTGGAGAAAGTGGATGAGAAGTACAGAAGAAACGCCACGAAGAGGAACGAACCATTAACCATTAACGTTCCATTAGATTGACATGTGTTTTTCTTTGATCGTGTCCAAAGGAACCAGGTAGAACTCGAAAGGTGAGCAGATTCGTAGTAGGCATAGGGTGTACATTCTGTGAAAGTCTCATCTTCGGCCTCGTTCCCTGCGAGATTGACAATAAATATTCGAATATCACGTAGCGAAAGTTCACTTCCAAGTATACATGGTGCAGTGGACTGCTTACTTTACCAACCATAGAAATTGACAACAATAAAGTTTTTAGAATGGAAGCTTCATGAAATTCACAATAGTGGCACATAAATCGAACGCATTTTCACTTCAATGCACCGGTCAACGTCTGTATCATTGGGCTAGAATCAGTTATATGTGTAAACCTAAGCTTTTCATTAGTCATTCATGCCTCAACTTAGTTCCCCCGGATTTGGCGCGACCTTGAGTCAATTTCCACTATAGTCAACATTACAGATAAGCAATTTATTTATAAGTTGCCAACAAGATAAAGTGATTTAGTTGACCGATTTCATAGAGTCCATTAAATCGAGACGATGGTGCACTTGCAATTGGACGCGTATGTCTGTGTTGCAACAGTGTGAGTGTAGTGTATATGCGCCTTAATGAAAACTCGTTTGTCCACTTGCCCATCTTTGCCCGGCAATCAGTGAATTTTATACACAGATACACCATAATAATTACAAAATGGCATACACACATATGATCTGTGCTATATTAATTTTCTAGAATAGCTTATTGCCTCATGAAGGCCGCATGATGGACCCTTGATTTTCTTATTTGTTTTTTTCAATAGTCTCTTATTCGATTTGCTAATACCACTGGCAGGCAAGTTGAAAAGGAGATGACTTAAATTGAAGTACTATTTATAGTCACAAAAAAAAGCGAAAATGTAAAATCGAACAGACCTTCGGCGTCCTGCGCTTTCATTACACTCGATGTTCTAATGGCCATTTGAGGATCGACATGAGATGGGTATAGTGTATATTTAAATTCTTTATTGCATTGTATGTAAATTCAGCACTTTATAGTATTCACGCAGCATTATTCCCTATGCATTCAATGATTTCTCTATGAAATTGCAGTTAATGCAATTACAAAACTAAATTTGAACAATTCTATTCTTGGCTATTCAATAATTGCGATATATTTTTCGTATTATTAGATTTGTCGTCAAATCAACAACAGTTCATTGCATACGTACTAAAAGACTTTTACTGACATCTGGTTGAATATCAAATAAGAACTTACATTGTATTTTGATTCGGCTTGCTACAAAGGAGTGCATCATTTCTTTTTGCATTGTCATTGGGACATTTTAGCACTTCAATGAAGATACACATGATGAGAAAGTTTCATTATTGTTCATCTCATGACTTCTATAATTTTTCTTAGACAGTCGATGCCATCATATGAAATCTCTTTGATGCTCATGATTACTTTGCTGGCCGTCTTTTTAAGACAATCAGTAAAAGAAAGTACAAATTTCACGAGAAAAACTTCAAGAAAATCGAGACGAGATATTATTCCGTTTATTGAAAAACAGAGAAATATATTTCTACGATAAAGTCAAGGGTGAATTTGAGTTTGAGTTCGTTTACAGAATTCGTAGATTGTTATGAAAATGTTAGTTTAAATCTGTGTACGTGTACGTTTATATCAATTTTCTATTTCTGGATTTGAACTAGTAGGATTTCATATCCTATTCCACACAGGATTTGACAGAAGCAAAGAAGAATCCTGGAAAAGCTATTATTGTAGTCCCAATAAAATGATGCGCGTTCCATATGTAACGTTCCAAGTCCTGACAATTCTATGCGAGCTACAGCTTTCAATAGTCCCTACGTCATTTATATAGACGATTTCTATGAATTGTTGTAGTTTCAGCATATTCTAGCTTTTTCGTTACTCATTTAACAATGCAATCATGGCCTTGGGTTTAGGGGTCTTTCCCATAGACGCTGATACTCCTAAATGATTAGCGGATAGGGTTCTACCACCAACCGGTATATGCATGAAATGATGTATCCAGAGATACACCCTTTTCTTAGGTAGATTGTATAGGGCCATGTTAAATGCATTTTTAAAAAAATTGAACAAAACTTTTTTGTTCGAACACCTTGTCTACTGCAGGTCTTCTTAATCGATGACGACCATATGAACATGACATTTTCAATAATTCGAGGTCATCATGTGGATTATGGATATCTTTACGGACAGCAAAATTTATTTCTAGCTATCAAAATTTGATTCAATATATAATATAATTTTAATGATTTTTTCTACGTTTGATTAAAAACTAAATCTATCTAGACCCTACTTATTATGTTATATCCACAGAGTAAGGACTAATTATTTAAACAATACTTTTTTTAACCCACGCATTATTCTGTTAGCTACTTAAGCTCATCTGCACGTATATATACATTTTCTATTTAATAGCAATGTCCAAGAATACACTTTCCTTGTCATTTTAATACACATATATTTTGATCCGCATATATTCTGTTCAAAGAGATAAAATTATGTCTGAGTAAAGATAGCTGTTATAATGGGTACCCATTTACCCAAAGATATATTTGAGACCCTATCATTAATGTTTATGTCACCTTTTGATGGCTTGCATGGTTGCAAACCATATTTTTACTTCATCAGCAGCATTAAGTGACACTTCTTTAGTGATAAAAAATTCATACAGCTCGTTCCTCAATTTTGAAATTAATCCCATACCGATGGATGCATCATACGAAAAATCGCATTTACTGTCTGAGCTTTGTATTTGTTTCAATACTTAAATTTCAAATCCCATTTAAATTGGTCGAAACAACTTCGCTTAATTAGTAATCTGCAAGTAGCTCTTTCTTTTTACATATAGTATTAGGACATATTTTGTCATTGTTAGGACCCATAGGTACTTACAGACATACCGGTATACAGGTTAGACTTCGGAAAAGCGAGAGATGAGGGTCATGTTTTCGATTGATGCGCTCATATTTACTACTTGCAATTTTGTTTAACTTTGCTGCACGGCCATGAGCTTATGTAGCAGTGGCGATGGATAATATATATGGGTCATTCCACGACGATTCACCCAATGGCATGTGGCACTCAGTCTCCGATTTCACTCATTTTTGAATAATGTTTGCTATGCAATCGAAAACACCAAATCTGGAGCTAATTTTAGAGATTTGAATTTTTTTCTTGATCATGCACATTTTTTCAATATATGATGTTATTATTATATCATAAGTATCGAGAAGTAGCATTTATAGTTCAATAGCACTGCTTGGAAGCGTTAAGTTGGTGTGCAGTAATAAAGTATTCCCCTTAATAAATGTTTTATATGAAACTTATACATATTGCAATAGAACATCATATGATATTCGAAGTTCGAATTTTGATGGACTGTATATGCTTTATCAATGAACATTGTAATTTTGAACAATAAAGTTTCTGAAAAGTGCTATGGCTCTTTCTATCTTACTGTTTTTGTCTGAAGGAATCAGTAGCTTTCAAAAATTTCAATTATGCTGATGGTGAGGTATCATTAGTAACCGGAGAAGAGCCCTAAAGCATATAAGGCAAACGCTGTAATATTTTAAGGCTGTTGTGGAAAAATATTGCGTAAAAAAGATAAGCAAGAAAAAGGTAGAATAATTTTAAGTTGCATGAAATATTCAGAATCTCTGTCAATGATAAGTAAATAATTTATATAATCATGACCATCAGTTAGCATCGGAAGATCCTTCAAACACTAAGTGCATTTTTAATTACACGAATCAATCGGTAACCCTCAAATTGAAAACAATATTGACACTTTCACATCATGACTTTGTAAAAATATTGATCATAAGATGCCGCTCTATTCCGTTCTAAGCTTTTTTTCAATAGTATTCTAAATTTATCATTTAATATTCACATTGAAACGGCTACAAAATAACACAATATATTAGTCTTCATGGACAAGAATGAAATGTAATCGCATGCTTTCTTATGACCAAATATATGAATTTGTATTGAATTTTGCATCATTTTTGAAAGGTTGAGTAGAGTCATATCAGCTTGTATTCTTTTTATGAATTAGATAATCCTATGGGTTACTTTTGTTTAGCGTGCAGTTTTAATAAAGACATGAAAATTGATATAGTTTAATGTTTTATGAACAAGAGTAATTTGTTTACATTCATATGAGTGATTCACATTCGAATAAGCGGGATCAACTGCAGCAATCGTTCATATCCAACCCAATAAATGATTAAAATGTGACATTGATATTAGTGTCTAAAATAGGTATGCACGCCTGTCTCTAATCGTTGAGAATTCTTCACACTTTAAATCCAATTTACTGGAGTGAATGCTTGAAATAGCTAGAACCTTAATTACAAATGTAAAGTCACATGAAATTGAGTCTACTGTAATCGTATAATATCTATGCGCCTCACATAAACAAGCCTTCAATCACACCGGAAAAGTCTGAACTATTTTTTCCATGTGTCATTTAATATTTGCGTTACGTCACATATGCAGTCGAACTTGTCTTACTGTCAATTCAAGGGACCGGCATAAAAATTTGCATTAACACAGGTTTTGCAATAAAAGAGGTTGCAGACGAAAACTACGATTTTTTCAATTATTGCATGCTGAGTTATTACAAGTTGCTGAATCAAACCAACGAAGAAGGACAGTTCCCTAAGGATATGACCAAGTCCATTTTCATTACATTACCAAAGAAACCAGGCACGAAAAAGTGCGACATATTTCGTATAATCAGTCTTATGAGCCATGTTGCAAAGTTGATGGTTCACGTGCTGCTGAACAGAATGCGTGGAAGATCGGTGAAAGAAATATCCGAGGTTCAATTCGGTTCCATGCCGGACAAGGGCACGAGAAACGCTATTTACACCCTACGGCGACTTGTGGAACGGGCTATTGAAAAACAACGAGACGTCTTCGTATGTTTCATCGATTATAGCAAAGCGTTCGACAGGGTGCAACATGAGCCATTGTTTAAGATTCTGCGAAGTCTGGACATCGAAGAGAGCGATATTAATCTAATGGAAAGTTTATACTGGCAGCAGAAAGCTGCAGTGCAAATGGGTGGGATATCAGTTCGTGGTGTGACATAAAGCGAGGAGTAAGACAAGGATGCGTGACATCTCTTTTTCTCTTTGCCTTATACTCCGAAATGATCCTGCGTAACCTCGACGAACATGCTGGTTTCAAAGTTGGAGGCATTGTCCTGAACAACCTCAGATACGCAGACGATACTGTGATCATTGCCGAATCAGAAGCGCAGCGGCAAGAGCTCATAAACGTTGTTGTCGCTGAAAGTGAAAGCAAAAGTTTGTACTTAAGTATAAGAAAATCTGTCACCATGGTCTTCAGCAAAACACATAATGCGCCTCCTTGCCCAATAATGGTTCATGGAGGGACATTGAAGCAAGTTGAAGCTTTCGTCTACTTAGGTAGCATGCTAACTGAGGATGGCCGATGCCACACGGAGATACGAAGAAGAATAGCCATCGCTAAGGCCTCGTTCTCTTCTCTAAGCAAAGTTCTAACATCGCCCTCACTACTATTGTCGACAAGGATGAGAATGCTGAAGTGTTATGTCTGGTCAACGCTGTTATATGGCTGTGAGACCTGGACGATGAGTCGCGCCGATAGACAGAAACTCGAAGCGGCGGAAATGTGGTTCCTTCGTCGAATGTTCAAAATCTCCTGGACGGAACATCGCAGCAACGAGCAGGTTTTGGCAATGGCGCAAACATCGGCAAGTTTGATTCGGGAAATAAAGGAAAGGCAACTTCGGTTCCTGGGACACGTACTGAGGAAGGATGCAATGGAGAAGTTAGCAACCACCGGAATGATCGAGGGCAAACGAGCTCGGGGACGTCAACGGGAGACATGCGTCACCGCATTGGCAAAGGACCTGGACATCACAAATATCGACTTGCTGCAATGGCAACGAATCGTTCCTTGCATAGACATTTTTGTGTCTCCTGAACCCAACGTTCCAGTGGAATATGGGAATGTGATTGATTGATTGACATCCATGCGTTCTATGAAGGAAAAACTTTCATGAACAATTACTTAGAAAAGAAATGAGTAATCTTGGCCTGTAAAAATCTACGACCTAAGTCACGTATGACAGCTGCCTTAAGTCGATACTGTAGTACATGCATATGATGTTAATTGATAGAACTGTGTATAAAACTCATGTATGCCTACAATTTAAGCTTTCATGTACATAGCATTGTCGGTACACTATGCACAGTACCGTTATGGTATGCCCTTGGTCTTATTTATCCTGGGTGAAATCATCATCTTTGTAATGGCGTCGATCATTATCTTTGCAATGACGTTGATCATCAATGAAGTTTTAAGGTTTACAAGTACATGTAGAAAAACGTAGTCGGGCACAGAAGTACTATGACATAGGATACTTTCAATATACGTGCTGATAAGAATACCTATCTCAAACAGCTTGATATCGAGCTGTAATGAATTACCCAAGTTAATTACGTGCGATCGACTACCGATGTTGATAACTTCCCCAAAATATGTAACAATATACAAAGTGAGGAGAAAGAACGCTTATGCGACGTATAAGATCTACGCGTTTATGTGTAGGCTGCTTATTATAAGGCTTCGTAAATATAGCCTATGTGCAAAGATGGCCATCATAATCTATAGATTTCATTTCCTACATTATCTGACAAGATTCGATTGTTATTTCATCTCAACGCTTTTCGCAGGTTGAGTGTTTTGGCAATATGAAAGGTAAAGTCTTTGAAGGGACCGTGAAAATTCATTGCAATAGGACAGTTTTTGCAATAAGAGAAGTTGCAATAGCAGAGGCTGCATGGCAATGGCAAAGATAGAAAAAAATTTGGGACCGAGACATTTTGTTGCAATATGGCAGGTTTTGCAATAAGAGAGGTTGCAATAAGACAAGTTCGACTGTATAACGATCTGGAATATGATGAGTGAGGCGTAGATGAGAGCTTCTCAGTAACAGTTGAAAATAGAGAAGGATACCGGTGGCCTATACATGAGATTTGACTAATGATGCTTACCAGTCAGTAGTAATGCAACATTCATACCCGGGAAAATATTCCTGTTACCAGAGAAAAAACCCAAGAGAATTGAAATTGAAAATCTCGGTCGACAAAAGATTAAATAATCTATTAGCGTATATTGAAGAGATATGATTCATGGGTCTCGCTCGGGAAACATTCTGCGATACTGAGCCAGTCACAAGCTATGTGCGAGTAGGCTACACTACAACACCATCAAAGTAATGCAGCTGATGCTTTTCCGGTTCCTTACGCAAGACTTCTCACCATCAGAATAATTGAAATTATTAAAAGTAATCTATTACTTCAGAAAAAACAGAAAAAATGGATTACTTCGGTTACTGCGCACCAACGTAACGTTTCCAAGTACTATTGCACAATAAAAATTGCTACTTCTCGATACTACTGATATAATATTGACATTTAGGCTATAAGCCCTATTGTAAAAATCAAACATTTACCAATCTATACCACTTAAACTATCGGTTACCGGTACCTGATCAAATTTCTTTTACAAGTATTTGAGCATGTTTCTGTTTTTCAGCATCATCTTGGAGACAAGGCTGGCATGTAGAAAAATACTAGTCCAGCTAAAAAACAGCCATTTTTGGTATCTTTTTGAAAAATCACGTTGTTTTTGAGCGTCTTGTGCAGTTTTCTCTATTCTAGTTGCCGCTTAAGATCACAGATATAAACCACACTGCTAAACAGCAAAAAATGATCATAGTTACTACGTTTAACAGGAATATAAAGAGCTGTGAGATTTGTTTAAATATTTTGTGTTTTTTGACGTACCCTATTTTTACTCATATTTGGAGCCATATAGCTCCGTTCTACATGCCAGTTACCAATTGAAATTCATGCAAGAATTCCTTCATACCAAGTCAATGCTTCAACCAAAGTTTAGCTGAGCAACGAATATACAGAAAAAAGTTACAGCTGCATGAAAATTCAAATTTTGAAAAAAATCAAATTTCTGAAAATAGCGTTAGATCTCGATATATTCAACATTGGCAGTTAATATTTCAGATTTGGTGTTTTATATTACATAGTAGACATACATTCTAAAATGAGCGAAATTGCAGACTAAGTGCCACAAAATGTTCCGAAAATTGGGTGAATCGTCGTGGAATGACCCTTTATAATGCTCATGACTTACTTTTTTTTACAGATTCTTGTGCAGCAAATTGGCGTCCGGCTCGAAGAAATTCATGTCAAAATGGCATGTAGTCATAACCATGATTTGACGTGCTCTTTCCACCTATATTGAAAGAAAAATTCTGAGACTCTTAGAGTGGAAAATATGACTCTACATAAGAATCCGTAATAGCTATCTATGAAGTCATTCCATTCTGACCCTGACGAAAATGTCAATCAAATGAAATTATGATTTGTCACATTACTCGAAAAAGCATAATTGAAAATTTTTCTTCCATTTTCTTGAATGTGCAAAATCTAAATGAAGCACATGAATATCAAAACATATTTCCATGGAAGAAACATATGAAGAGAAATGTGATGGTAATTTCTACTGCTATCGAGCGAATTTGTCTACTGTGGTTGAACATAAGACGGACACACATCAAAATCAAAACAGTTTGCTTTAGTAAATCCTTTTGGGAAAATTGGCAACCTGATGTTCTGAATCCTTTTGAACGCGCAGTAAGCTTGCTATCGTGTGATTTGACATCGCAGAATTAGTCGATGTCAAGAAATACATATATATAACACGTTACTGCAGCAGTAAAAGATAGTAGTGTGTCAACAACACAAACATTAATTAGGGTCACGTTTTAATACCAAATTGCTTCTTCCGCATTCCACTCCGCGTTCAATGAGCAGCTTCGTAAAGTGAACCACTAAAATTCTTTCGAAAGTATTTTGCTACAGGCCGTTCGTTAATCTAGACACTGACATCGCTAGACACTCAACAAATATTTACAACACACGTTGGGAACAATTGCAAAAACATGACACACCTCCAGGGTTTTTTAACGTGCAACTGAACACAATTTGTGCAGTTCTAAATTCAAATGTGCAGTTGAAAAATTGTAGTCAGGAAAATAGGCAAGTTGAAAACGTGGCAGAAAGTGAAGTGGAAGTCAAGATTTAAATGACAATTACAGAACTTCGGTTACAGTAAACAAATATTCAGACATGACTTTTTGTTGAAAGTTGAAATTTGATGATTGCTTTTCAAATGTGAGGCTGAGATATTAGTTGCACTGTGCTCTAGGTGCACATGGGGAGAGATCTATTCGCCCTATACATCAGAGCACCATTATTTTTGTCTGAAGGCCAAGGTGATGCTGTGCGTTGCTGCTGCCACTGCCTTGAATTGAGAATTTCAAAACTAGTAGGCCTACATGCATACATGCAGTTCTAGCAGAGCACATACAAGTACATGTAATTCAATCGGGGAAACTGCTATCCAGTCATGAAACATATTTTGTAGGAGACAGAGTCATGGACATAGAACTGACTTGTAACTTTCAAGTTTTGTATGCTGCATGTAAATCATCTAGTTTAAAGGTGGACAAACGTTTCTAGAAGCGGGCCACATCATAGATCTGATTAGCTTTGTAGTCAACTAATTCTGCAATAGGCTACTATAGAAATCAGAATCGTTTAAATGATGATGCTGTGAGGAGTAGACCGCTGCAACTTTTTAACAAAATATGAGAACTAAAGAAGATGCTTAATGTGCACATTTGTTATCGAAAACGATAATGACAAAAGTTTTAACCTGTGTTTTGTTTTCAAAAAATGTTCTGTTCTCATTCAAACAAATGCTGGCTTTTCCATAAGTTTACCACAGGGATAATACCAACCATACACAGAAATTGTATCCACAAGTCTGTACAGGGGCAAGATTTCGGAAAGCTCAAATGCTTGTTATATCCGTGGGAAATATTGTAAAAACAACACCAGCAGTCTTTTAAAAAGGAAATCCGCTGATCTATAACGGAATCTATATTTAAAGCATTTTACAAAGTCTTGGTAATTAAGCAATGCAAAGTCTGTGCAAAATGCGCAATTCACTTTAGCTCCTAAGTTTCATGCTTCATATGAACAAGAAGTGTTAAACGCCTTTTATCCCATGTGATGAAAATATTCGAGATATGGAATAATCCTTCAATAGATAGGTTAAGAAATACAAAATTCTTACAAACTTCATACAATTGACCAAACGACAGGAGATCGTAGTCATTATAGCAGCACGGCAAAAATCAAATTCTTTTCTTTTGAGATTGATTTCTATTAACGCAAGAATTATGCAGACTTGCTATGCACTTCGTCGTCCCGCGCTTTCAAAGGTCTACAGAAATAAGGTGGACCTGAAAAGGAAGGGGAGCTTGACTTTTGCTTTGCTGCTATTAAAATTCATGTAGGCTAGAATACAGGATTCCGAAATTTTATTTGAGATGAATTATGCTTAATTGCATGCATAAGTTAATAGTTTTTAACTGTAGAAAAACCTCGCAACATTTGTGTCACACAACATGCATAGGTAGGCACTCTTACATGTTGCTGCTATTATACATGCTCCTATAGTGCTGTTTTTCATTTGACTAAGCGATTTTTTCTGCGAATGCATATTAATTTCTCAACACGGGCCTAATATAATTAACCGGCAGACCGTTCTTCAAAATTCATGGCCGGCCGGTTCCTCTCCTCATGAAAGTGAACATAAGAAAATTGGTTCGACGCTTTGAAACTGATTATTTCATAGTATCAAACTAACTTTTCCGTCGCTAAATAATTTATTTCTGTTCTGATTTGGTCGATGATTCATCAAGATGACATGCTCCTGAAACTCTAAGTCTATCTCGAAGATAAGGTCGATCAGATATATTGCTTCAAATGTTATAGCTTATTCAGGGCTGCCACTCTTATCAAAAATAAAAACCGGAAAGTCAAATCGGAATGGGCCCCCTTACGTAGTCGTGGGCCCCCTCAAGGCAAGAAACTATCATTCGATATCACACAACACGGTAAGTTTAGAAAGCGTTCAAACAGAAGTTCGGTCTGTTCTAATGAAGATGTTTCTGAATCCTCACAGTTAGCAAGCAAATTTATAAAATTATTACTGATGCTCATTCAATCATCAGTTTCAAAAAGGCGCACTAGAACTCCTGACTCGAACAGCTTCTATGTTCAGGGGAACCGTTTTGAAGGTTAAACAGAGTGAACTACAAAGACTCCTCTCTGTCCCCCAATGCAAAATCAGCATGAAGTTATTGAACGACTTCATATTATCGAATAATCTACATGTAGGACTATGGATAATTTTACTTAACTGTTTCAAAGACGACTTTCTGCATTTCGTTCAGAAAATTTACATTCGAATTTATAATGCACTATTCTCGTGCAGCTTTGTCATTTTCTATATGTTAATCGTGTCATACCGTCACACGGTGCAAGATCCGGTCTTCGATTTGAAAAATTTTCATGAAACCACTAGGAATAGCTGTTCAACTGTTCGACGTTTGGAAGACTGCATCAGCAGAGCAGTCTGGTCACAGCAGATATTTTCATACACAATTAATGGTCAGGGCGGTCTAAATGCCTGGACAGTCATTTCCTTAAGCCATTTTCTTTGAGGGAGTATTTTCTTTCGAGAAATCGAGAACGTGTGGTAAAATCGTCCTTTCTATGCTGTATAAAAATATAACAAATGTCATACAGGATCTGAATATCTTCATGCAGGATGGAGTGCCTCACGATCTTAAAGGAGCTCCTTTGCATTTTTGAAGGGCCCTCACGATTTTAAAGGGGCCCCTGCACAATCTCATAAGGGCCCGTAGCGATCTTTAAAGGGCCCTTGCACAATCTCAAAAGGGCCTCTAAGTATATTTAAGGGACCCTTTCCCAGTCTCAAAAGGGCACCCCCTCACGATCTTCAAAGGGCCCCTTGAGAACTTAAAGGGCCATTTCACAATCTTGAAGGGTCGATTCGCAATCTAAAAAGAGCCCCTTTTGATATCAAAAATAGTTCCAAAAAATCATCCAAATTATTTGTTCCTTGGCAAAACATTTTCTCACTATTTAGTTTATTGGAAAAAACCGGAAGAGTGGCAGCCCTGCTTATTTAAGTTGAAATTATGCTGTTTTGCTATTCAAGTGAAGGATACGATTCGATTTTCCCTTGAAATTAATGCTCATTCTGGCTTGCAGCTGACAAGAAGGACAGAGAAGAAGTGTCAATAATTGACAATTATTGTCTTGACGTATACAGCGTGAAGCAAAGATTGATCAAGCGCAGTGACATAAATTCCTCCTCAAGCTTACTCCGGGCCCAAGCTATCGGAAGCGAAAATCCTAAAGCTTGGTATTTGAGTGGGGACTTACGGTAAAATCCGGTACCATAAGAAATCAGGGTCTACCGAACGTTGTTTGTACAAATAGTCAAGAGTGTTCTATGGGAAGCTTGCAGGCTTGCCGTGGGAATGGGAATTCCCATGGAAATTAAATGAAAATTTTGATCACCAGAATAAGATAAATTTAAATCTTATTTGAAAGTATCAACTCCTTTTTGGTTTGCAAAGGTTGTGAGAAAGCGAGAATGCAGGCTGTAGTTGCACTCATCTTACTGGATGACTAGGCGAAGCCGCTCATGAATGACGCACAGATTGAAGTGAAAATACAACATTTATACATGTACATTGTACAGGTGTGTCCACAGTAAGCAGGCTGTCCTTGTCTGAAAATAGCATGATTCTGTCAAGGTGACGAAACACGGGTCGGTAACCATTAGGCCATGATTCATAAGGCTGCAGACCGAAGAGGAACCGAGCTATATGATGTAATTATAATCGTCTGCAACTTCAGTTCCCACTCTGAGGCAGGTCGTCGCTGCGATGTCTTCGAACAAGTTCTTCGAAGTAGACAAAAAAACTCTGCAGCAGCACATTTCTGCTGCTCGTGTATCTTTTGTTCCGCCACCGAAGTCATTAACCAGTGGTAGTGCCAATCTTGATTCGAGGATAAAGGCCGTGCATTTAAGTGGACATATCAGCGCTTGCCGAGAGCTCAGGAGACGACAAGAAACCATTGTTGGCCCCTTTCCTTTATTGTGATGCCTGTAAGAAATTGTTTCTTTGGTTTAAGAAGACAAGAGGACAGTGGGTCAACCAGAGTGGGGTCAGTGCAATAAAGCGCCATCTCGAGAAAAACTGCGCACCGGCGACGTCAACGTCCAATCAACTCACCATTCACCGAAGTTTTCAGTGTGCTCCATCAACAAGCAAGCCTCCTCTTCCGAAAGAAGCAAAAGAACAATGGCAGCAGCATGTAGTGAAGCTTGTTTGTGCCCATCCGACTATGTCCATCAACGCCATGGCTCAAATTGCATCTTCTTGCGCAAACTTCGCTTCTTCGGTAACGCACAGAAACAACAAGATCAATGACTATTCCATCGGACGAACTTACATTTCATCGGGGTTAATGACTGAGGGAGAGCAATCCCATGCGAAGTTGCAACATCATTTTAGAAACAGTCTCAACGATCCGGATGCTGGTGTATCATGCATGATTGATTTTTGGTCTGGAAGACATGAACATCGACTTTCTTATTTTGCTAGTGTTGCTTGTGGACTCGATAAAGATTGGCGTTGGTTCAGTTATCCACTTAAGATTTGTGATTTGGATGATGTACCACACGACGCTTCGTTCACTTTCAAAATTCTCGAAGAATGCATTAAGTCACCGGATGATGAAAAACAGGGTGAGCGCTCTCAACCCATCTTGATAGTTAGTGACAACGAACTGAAAATGGTCGCAGCGTTCGACGGCCGTTATCCAACGACGCTGAACTTGGGTGGTAGAATTGGTTGTACCGAACATGCCTTGTCGACTTGTGTCAAAGACGTTTTCGAGAAGTCTCCACCAGAATTACTAAGTGGCATGCTGTCTAATCTGACTTCTGTGGAATCTTTCTATAATGTACGCGACCAAAATGCGAAGCGACTGAAGCGTGCTATTCCTGATAAAAGCACGACTCGCCCAGCCCATGGCGCTTTCAACATTCTCGACTTCGATCTGCGGTGGACAACTACACTGTATTTCTGTCAGAAGAAGACTGTCATGTATCTGACAATTTGCCACCTTTACCTTCACTGAAATCTCTGTTGGATATTATGGAAGCCGTCAAGTGCTTCTTTGACAGAGTTGAGGTTGATGAGCCAACTTCTCATCTATCTTACCTGAACTATCTTACTTTGGATATTCACTTGTTCCAAATGCATATTAGTGAAGAAGTGCCTGCCATCGCTCGGGAGACTTGCTGCCTTCTACGAAACCAGATGAGAAAGAAGCTGTGGCCATAATGTGGTTCATCATTTGCAAAAGCGGCTTGTTATTTGTCAGGCATTGATGTCTGCAACACGGCTTTGGATATGGTGAAAAATCTTAGATATTCCAGCAAAAAGCCCCGAGAATTGCAGGTGTTCATGAATGAATGGGAGCAGGAGAAGCAAGGATTCAAATCGAGTGTTGTGAACTATTTGAATCAGCTGCTTGATTCAATGCATATATCTGATATCCCCACGGACAAAGTCAGTGATAACCAGGAACGTGAGCCCTCGACATCCAGCGATCCGTTTGAGACATTATTTGCTCCACGCCCAAAGCGCATGAAGACTTCGCTTCATGAACAACTTGAAACAGAAATGTTGCTTTTTGAGACCATTCGTATGGCCTCCAGACATCCGACCAAGGATTTTTGGAAAGAGAAAGGACCACAAATGATACTTTTGTCAAAGTGTGCAAAAATTCTTTTTTCCACCCCAGTGTCATCGGCTTCTGTAGAAAGACTATTCAGCGAGGCGGGGATTCTCTTATCAAAGCTTCAAAAAAATGCTCAAGCCTGACAAGCTCAGCGCTATGATTTACACAAAATATGCTTGTAAGTTAGAGACTGTATTATAATTCAGTTCCTAGGTTTGCATGAATATTATCAAATGAATATTCATTTGATATATTTCATAACAACGTTTGTTAATCCATTGATATTTTTCTAGAGCATCAGCTATTCTCTTGATAGCCTTCATTGCCGCATGGTAGCGTTTTGCGTTTGTTAATCCATTGATATTTTACTTCAGTATCTGCTATTCTCATGATTGTTTTTATACCCGCATTTTGTTTGTTAATCCATTGATATTTTCTTGAGTATTTGCTTTTGCCTTGATGGTTTTCAAAGTGACGCTTGTTAATCCATCGATGGTCTTCATTCGGCATCACGCGGGTCTCAAAGTAACGGTTGCTAGTCCATTGATAATTTATTGAAGATCTGCTATTCTTAGATTGTAGTACTGTCATTCGTGGGCCTTTATACATAATAGGGCCTACATTGGAGAGTTTTTATAATATGTAGCTTTCATCAATCCATTGATATTTTTTAATGTTTGATGCCTTTTTAGCAGCAACGTTTGTCAATCCTTGGACAAATTTTCAATGAACGTTTGTTTCTCGAATATAAATTTGTCTTTTTGCATTTGTGGCTTTATCATCAAAGTTAGATAGAATTGGAATTACACCGTACCTAAATACATGGGATGCGAGCGAGCTTATTATCACATATTCATAAATCAGTAGTTGTTTTCTGCTGATAAGTCATAGAAATATGCATAGGCGAAGTATTGACTTCATTGCTTGTATACAGGCACTGTACTTGTATTGTAAACTTAAATATGATATTGCGATGAGCTACAAGTTTGCCATGTTCATCACAAGTACGGCACCGCATGAAGTGAATCAGAGTGAATAGACATGCGAATATGTGTATGCCGTTGCGGCTCGTGCAGTTCAGCTCAAGTGGGGCGCAGTCTAAACTTCATTATTTAAGCTCATAAGCTGATATGGTCCCAGTTACAGCTAGCTATACATACTACAGTTACTATTAGTTATACTTGAAAACCTAGACCTATATGAAAGTGTTTAATTATGACATGGCAAAATTGAATTGTTCCATTTGATTTAACTAACTGCGATCCCTTTATAATAAAGAATTATTTTTATAATATGGACTCTCATTCAAGTAAAAACAGAAAATATGTTTGAATTCGTAACAGGTAATTGAATTTAAAAAATCATTATTAAGTTCTTTCACTCAATTTAATTTCAAATTATTCACAATTTTTTAGAGCTAAATCGGCTTTCGAGGCAAAAATATGTCAAGACTACTGAGCAATTTTTTCATTTGAAATTCGGAAGGCTACAGACAAGGTTTTGTGAAGCGTTAACGTGGTTCCCGATTATTCGTAACCTTTGGCGAGTCATTACTTTTTAATACGAATTTTTCTTTATATGAAATGCTGAAATAAAGTCTTTCTTGAGAAAAGTAATCTGATTGAATTTTTAACGAATATACACGAGAGACATCAATGAATAGTGACCGAATGCGTTTCGACTGCAGTCTGCAATGCTTTCACATGTTTAATAAAATTGACGCAAGCTTGACTTCCCAACACATGCTGCAGCGTTACAACTAATAAGAATGCGGGAGACTGTACCAGAGGGACATCGTGAGAGCGCCCCATCTCAGCACAATTTAAGCGTGTGATGCAGCCAGAAATATTTGATGTATGCAAATGTATGATCAGCAAAACCTGTATGAAACGAGGCGCATTTGCTGTGCGCCCCATCCACGAGACATAGGGACGGTGACGTCTGAGTCACTTACTCACTTGAAACGCGCTTTGATTGATGTGTTTGGGCATTCTTGGTTATTGGACAGGTTGAGCCATTGACCGTTCAGTTAGCGTTCACTTTTAACTTGATGATGATTTGTTTTAATATTCTTAAGTGTATTATCTAATGGAGGGCTGCGCCCCAGGCGCCCATATGGACGGGCCGCCACTGTGTGTATGTATAGGCCTATATGTAATCGAAGACTATTTCGATGAAGTCGTCTTTATTGATTGACTAATCCCTGAAACAAAGTGATAGATATTTTTGATAATTAGTAAGAACTTGCAATTTTTGGAAATTACAAAATAAGATAGATTGATATGCCAATACTTTTTCATCCATAAGATAGGTCAACTAAAAGCGCTTAATCTCATCAGTTCAATTACGAAAATCCGTTAATCGACTTGTAGTCCGAAAGAAGAGAACCATAAACCGTTTATAGGAAGAGTAATGAGCCACGGGAATTCTGATGGGAAATACTGAAAAATCCCGTGGGAATTGGAATTCCCATGGGATTCCCATCAAAAATCCCGTGGGAATGGAATGGGAATTCAAAATCAATTCCCACGGCAAGCCTGGAAGCTTGTCATGTAGGTAACTCTCTTATAAGACGTTGATCTGCAGTTTTTCAAGATCTGATCAAATTTTGTCGTATAAATTATCACTAACAAATGATATTCCAAATATCTTCTTTGTGTGCGCAAATTTGAATAATGCATGGAAAATTAGACTCATTTCACGAAAAAAATTTCTATTCCTTGGCCACGCTGCGTCTGATAGAGATTCTACCGCAGAACTGATAACAACAAAGCTGCATTTGTCACTTAATGGGTAAACATTCATCAGCGTAATGCTGAAGAGGGACTTGCAGACAAATGGTGACGTCATACTACATTTGTTTGGCAGAAAATGATAATGAGACATGCATGAAATGAAGAGACAATAAGCAAAATTAAACAATAATGAGCAAATAAGCAATCTTTCCAATGTCTATAAATTCAACTACGTCTGTGGAGAGGACTATATTGGCAAAACAGCACGTCCCGAAATGGCTGCATGAGAATGGCAGGACAAGGAGAACAGTATCATCTTCCATCACCCGGCATCTCAATAACTGTGATGCTAACAATCACAAATTTTCTATCATAAGAAGATGTTCTGCCAAGCTTGAGCTCGCAACTACTGAGGCGACTAACATTCATTTTTACCGTCCATCTCTTTCTTTACAGAAAGAATCTGTTTTTAATTAATCTTTACTTTAATTTTTCTTATTGATGCGACCGTATTCCAAACATTTGTTTAGCAAGGGCCAACCTTAGGCGAAACACGGTTAATAATTAAATGACAACTTGTACCAAACAGTAAGTAAAAATATCGTGAAAAATAAGAAGTATCCTGTATAAGAATGAGTAGAATTAGAAAAAAATAATTACTTACGAGAAATCCCGCCGGTCTGCCACACTATCTATGTGTTGGGCTGCGCAGTAATTGCGACATTTGCTAGTACGGTGACTAAATCTGAATCTACAGGTCTGGTTGCTCAAATGCTTACAGATGTCATGATTGTGTCACGCTGAAATGAAGTGCTCTGATTGAGGGGAAGATGAAGTCGAAGATAGCGATAAGTGAAAAGAATTTAATCTCTCCAAAGGAGCCATTTAGCGTTCCCAACGGATTAAAGGAAAGAACAACTATAACAGTAAACGAAAACATGTGCAATTCAGGTTATCAGCAGGAACTTGGGTAAGGATTTGCGTTTCGGCCCCTACTTCTGAACACTCAAACTCACCCAAGCAGGGCCTTGCTTCATGAAAGAAGCATCGACATTAATTGAATTAATAAAAGCATGCGCAATTGCAGGAAGGTGCTTAGCAGAAAAATATCCGTGTTTCAACAAAGTTTCACTATGTTTATACAGCTGATTCTCAGCACTGTGCTTGAGATCTCCGCTGTTGAAATTGCAAAGAGATTCAAACTTCACTTGTAAATTAACCTAATTTTTATATAATCTGCTGTAAAACAACAAATTTTCGCGAATTTCGCGAGGGCGAATGTCTCGCGAAAATTTCTTACCATGGATATTGCAAATGGTGCACAGTAGTAAGGAATCTTCCCATCTGCGCAGTGCGCACAGCACCCCCTCCGGAGTGCGAGCTGGGTGGATGTGGTTCTGGGTCGACCGGCCGGGTGTGTCTTGGTCGACCGTCGTGGTTGTTCTTGGGCGGCGGTCTTTTTTTGGTGTGTAGGATTGGTTGTAGGGTTGTTTTATGTTTAGATTTGGTTTCCTGATGAAATTCTGCGTCGACATGTTGAGTTTCCTGGGTGTAGGTGTGGTTTAGGTGTGTTTCTGCGTGTTTTTGAGTGAGAAACTGGCTGTAGCGGCGAAACGAAGCCTCGCACCTGAAAATGGACGGCGGATTTGGACTTTGTGGCCAATTTTGGCTCTAGAGGACTTGTTTCCAAAGTCGTAAGCCAAACAACGAAGAACTTCAACCCCCCCTCGGCAGCGTTTCTTCCAACTTTGGTTCTAGAGATCGTAGAAAGTCGTGCAATAGCTCGTTTGAAAGCTAAGAGTGCCACAAATTCATTGGAAAGCACAGTTTGGCCCTATCTTCCTTGTCTGAGGCTTGGGAGTGACATTGAGACTTTCGGCTATGTTAGAGAGCCGTCAGAGGTTGAGTTTTGTGTTTTGGGCTCCAGCGGGCGAACGAAGCATCGGACGAGAAAACTGAGACCAGAGTTGGAATCAGCTTGATGTCATTGGCCAATGAGGAGCACATCCAATGAGAATCCAGCATTTCTCTATAAATAATGAGGTTTTCAGAGTGACAATCAATCTATCTTTGAGTCGCTCAGGTGTCGGACGAACGTTCTCCCTCTACATTCCTATTACATTATCCATCTGAAATGGCAAGTCGGAACCTTCCTTCCTCTCCTTCCTTGAGTGTTAACTTAATAGCATCTCTTTTATTTTCAGGCATCTACTACATCTACTACATTTACAGGACAAGATAGTGTTTACACGTTACAAGGATCTCTACAATCAGACCGTCTTATGTTGAGGCCAGTAGAAGAGACAACAAAGGTACATAATCCTATCCTACTACAGCGTAAATTTAGACAAGCCATATGTTATTACGATCATAGTATAGTATTGCAAACGGGAATGATTCCTTCCACTGAAGTGAAGATATTGAACAATCAGTATGGGGACTACGCAGTCATTCCTATGAATCCATACATTCGTCGCCAACTCGATATTATTGAAGAGTTTGCAACCTTAAATATGGACATCCCTACTCCCCTTAGCAAGGAATGGAAGGCGAGAGACGACAATGATACTCCATATAGAAAGATATGGGATGGTAAAAAGCTTTCTTTACCACTATCGCATTGGTGCTCATACTATAAAAAGGAAGGAGATGAAGTGACACCCATCAGATGTGAAGACCTCGCAGAAGGCACTTGGAATATTGGTTTTGCTATCAGTGGAATATATTATGGCTATCACCAGAACAACAAATTAGCCCCTATATCGATGCATGCTCAATCCATCCTATATATACCAAAGCAACCAGACGTTCATGACATCATTAATCAAATCCTCAACGAGAGCGGTACAAAGCGCAAGTCAGAGAAGAATGCTGCCGCTAAACGCAAGCCAAAGAAGGAGAATCAGTAGTCCTTACCTATCTCTACCTTATGACAATTCGCTCATGTGCTTTGAGTGTCGTAGACGTGGACTTATCAGATACATTTTACTTCTTCGCTGCCATCATGTTATTTGTGTATTTTGTCGTGAACAGCATCGATCTACTTCATCATTTTGTAATATGTTATAGGACTCTTCATCAGATGAGTAAAAATTTGCAATTTCCTTTTTATTCATCTATCATCATTTTTATGGAATGTGAGGGTGAACCTGTACAGGGGCTCAGTGCTATTGCTATGGGCAATTGGTCGTATCAAATTGTTAGTGTCTACCATCAACATGCCAAGTGTGATCCCAACGCTGATAGCTGGGCGAGAAAACACATCCATGGACTTAATCAGCAATACTTGCAAGACTATGGCTTTTCTAATGAATGTGCTCTTCTTATTGACTTTAAAAGATGGTTAGCAGCTTTTAATGTTGTATGTATCTTTTGCAATGATCCTACTAAGGAGAAGAAACTATTTCCAAATCTAATCATCAATGATATTCTACTTCCACCTTGGGATAGTAGAGTTAATCAACACTATCATGAAGTCACTAAACGTTTTAAGGAATTGAGTGTTCCTATTTTCAATGTTCGTTGTAGTCGCTACATTCATAATCAATGCTTTTTTCCTCCATATCTCAACACTGCTAAAGTAATGTTTGGTCATCATTGCTCTTTATATGATAGCTACCAACTGTTATCTATTTTATCTGTTTCAAACCCAAAATTTGTAATGCATGCCTGTTAAAGTCGTTAAATAAATGCTTTATGAAGAGATTTGTTATTTTCATGCAACAGGTAGGATAGATGAAGGATGATAATGTCTTTCTAAAATGATTGTGGAACATTAAGTTTTCATAGACAAAGCTTAAGGGGAACTATTCAAGATTATGATACCTTTTCATAAAGATGAGATCAACATCAAATCACTTATTGGTCATACTAGCACTTTTTTTGAAGTTAATGGATACGTTTTCTAATAGAATTGTAATGGCGAGATTAGTTGCAAAAATTCATTTCAGCCAATTTGGGAAAGAAGAGGTAGAATATCGTTTCTTCCACTTTGCTTCTTATTCGATGGAAGTTGTAGATAATCCCGAAGACTTTTCTGAAAGACATATGGGAAAAATTGCTCAACGTCTTGATGCATTTAACCATCATGGTAGCAGTTTAGTGATTGAAGCAATTTCACATATTCACATTCAACTTTGTATAAAAGAAATTTAAAGATGCAATGGTACTTGATCGTAGCACAATTGGTTTTCGAGTTGTGTCTGCTTACTCTCGAAGTATATTCCTTCTGCACATGTGTCTATTATTTAGAAAAGGCTAACAAGTTCATGTCTTCAAAAAGACTTGCTTTAGAAGTTGTTAGCAAGAGTGAAAATATGTGCGATGTATATAAGCGAAAGGATGGATGTGAAAAACGCATCTTTAAGAGATGTAAGCATACTTTCTGCCAGCGCTGTTTCATACGATACTGTATTCAACTTTGTAAATGCAGTCACTGTGATATAGCTCATTTTGAGCGTCACTTCTGTCATTAAAGTAAGCACCTACGCAAATGTGGAAAAATCAAGTTGTAACAATGGTTAAGAGAAAAATGGCGAAACTCAAAAGTCGAAAGTCTTCAAAATTTTCTGAGGCCATTCGAGCTCTTCAACGAATGAAAGGAAATCAGCGATATAATGCTATACGACATGATAATGATAAATTTATTCGAAAAATTGTTTCTCATGTGAGAAGTTTGAGGACAAAGAAATTATCACCACAACAACGAAAGTTACTTAAGCGACATACTACGAAATTGCGATTCATCTCCAATCCTAAAGTTACCCATCAAAGAAAGAGGAAAACTCTAACACAAAAGAGCGGTTTCCTTTCAGTGTTACTTCCGCTGTTAGCTCCTGTAGTATGTGACTTATTGGGTAGGATCTTTAATCCTAAGCGTTAATTATGCAAATATTGAACCCCAAAGTATTAAAATGGATTTCAGACTTCAATGTGATGAAGTTCTGACTGTATCAGGTTCATCATATGCAAGTAAAACTGTTTTCACTCTGAATTTGCTAGATAAAAGAAAAGAGTTGTTTAGGGAACCTATCAATCGAGTGATTTGGTGTTATGGCATTTGTTAACTGTCACTCTTTCAGGAATTGCAACGTCGTAACTTTATTCGAAATGAAGGAACTATTCCAGTGGATAAGATTCAGTCCAATGATTTCGTTGTATTGAATGATCTATTAAAAGAAAGCAAGAATTCTAAAGATGTTACAGATATGTTCACTCGCGCAGCACATCACAAAAGATGCTTTATAATCTATATCACGCAAAATTTGTTTCCTGATGGGAAAGAAGCCCGCACACGAAACCTGAATGCACACTATTACGCTATTTTTAAGAATCCACGAGATAGAAGTCAATTTGAAATTTTAGCGCGACAAGTTTCGCCAAGAGGTTCAAAAGCCTTAATTGAAATTTTTCAAGCAGCAACTGAAAAACCACACGGTTACTTATTTATTGATTTTACACAGGAGTGTCCGGAAGAATTTAGATTTCGAAGTGATATTTTGAAAGAGCCTATGATTATCCACAAACTATGAGTTCTTATTCTCGCATGGTTGTTATTCCTCAGAATGAATATGTGCAATTGACTGCCATGCAACAAGTAAGACAACCTCTCGCAAATCAAATTTATAAGAATGAATTAAATTATCAGCAAAATGTGCATATCAAAGATCCACATCGTGCTGTATTATTACAATCGGAAACTGTTTAGCAATTGAAAAACTTGAAGAATAAGATGCGTGACTCTGTTTCGACTGCTACACCTCTAGCATCTCGCACACATGCAATGTCCCTTTTCACTAGCATTGAACCATATCTCACTATAAATGATAGACGTGAAATCATTTCAGATGATAATGAAATTATTAACGCTTCACGTTATGAAGACTTGATTCAGTATGCAATACGCAGAAGGCGCCGTCAAGGCTATGTCCCATCTGGTTGGTCTTACTTTCTTAAACTATTGAAAAAGAACAATGTTCCAAAATTTGCTTTGAATAATGAAACATTGAAAGAACTTGATTCTATTTCAGCCGTTGATGCTACTTCATCTATTTCACCGGTTAAGAGTAAAATGAAAATGCCAAGGAATTGGTTTAAGAGATCACCTTCTAAATCCCCTCCCACACCCATCATGCAAACAAGCGGAAGAGAACGTCGCAGAAGAACTCCTCCAAAGAAATACATGTTCTCAGACTATCAATGTGAAGCAGATGTGTTGCTTACCATGTAATGAGCCGCCGGAAGTAAATGTAACTGTAACTTGTACTTGCTGTGCCAGCTCTCACAATGAGACTCCTAAGCAATGTAAACGTAAATCCCATAAATCCTGTGGTTGCTGTAGATGCAAAAAGCCAAGAAAGCAAAAACATAAGAAGAAGGAGAAAGAGTCAGTCGTCATGGGATGAACTTTTAAAGTCAATATATTATGATGTAAAACATCCTCCAGGATTTGCATCTATAAAGAAATTGTCAAAAGCGAGCGGTCTTCCACACTCACAAGCTAAACAATGGTTAAAGGTTCAAGCTACATATACATTCCACAAACAAGCGAAAAAGAAGTACCGGACCCGTCATTATATTGCTCATGACATTGATGAACAGTGACAGGCAGATTTGTGTGACGTTGCTTCTATTTCAAAACATAACTCGGGGCACAATATTATCTTAACCGTAATTGATATTTTCGCGCTTTATGCGTGGGCTCAACCTTTAAAAACTAAAGAAAGTAAACGAGTAGCAAAGGCATTCCAGTCAATTTTCCGAGAGGGTCGTATTCCAAAGAGACTTCAGAGTGATCAATGAAAAGAGTTCGAAAATCAGCATGTGGGAAGATTATTTGAGAGATATGATATTGAGCTGTTTAGTGTAAAGAGTGTTTATAAGGCTGCGTTTTAATCGCACATTGAAAAATCGCTTGTGGCGACATTTCACTGCCAACTTAACACAAAATTGGACAAAGATTCTACAAGATACGCTTTATGCCTACAATCACTCTATTCATCGCTCTATTGGACTCAGACCAGCGGATGTGAATGCTGACAACGTAGATAGAGTGCGTGAAACATTCCAACGCAAGCGTAATAACGCAAAAAGTGATGTGAAAATAGGTGATAAAGTTCGCATATCAAAAGTAAGAGTGTTTTTGCCAAAGGTTTTCTGCCGAATTGGACAGAAGAAATTTTCACAGTTTCAAGTATCAGTAAAAAGACTCCCCAACAACTTACAAGTTGAAAGATTACGATAATGAAGAAATTGATGGCAGCTTTTATCGTGATGAGATTGAGTTGGTCACTCAAAGTGAAACATATTTAGTAGAGAAAATCATTCGATGGAAGAAACGACAAGGTGAAGAATGGTGTCTTGTTAAATGGGTCGGTTATCCTTCAAGTATGAACTCTTGGATGCGTCGTGCAGACATCTTTCATCTACGCGATCGTCAGTGATTTATGCAGGGATATAACTTGTAATGTCAAGGTCTAAGTTATGAATCCGACTGTATCGTTTTATTCACGCCCCTCCTATCTAAGTGGCGTGGGTGCAATTTACAGCGGCACCCGCCGTCAACGTGGAGGTAGCATATTTGGTGCGCTGAAATCTGTTGTAGCACCTCTCTTATCTACTGTCGGAAGATCTTTAAAACGAACTTTTTTCAATAATGCTGTTGGCTTTGCTGGTGATGTTGTTAATGATATTACCAGTGGTAAAAGTGTAAAGAGTACTTTATCAAATCGTGGGAAGGAACGCGCTTTAAGAACATTACAACAAACTTTTAATGCTACTCAAGAAAAGAAAGCACCTAAACGAATGAATGTTAGAAGAAAAAGAAAACAGGGCGGTGGTGGTAAGAAGCGAGCTTCGACCAAAACTAAGAAAAGGCATTCACGCAAACGTCGGGCGTGCAGTAATCATTCATCAAGTGCTAAACGACGACGCTGTCATAACTTCTAATCATGGAGTGCAAAACTTCAGGCTTTTGTTTGTTTGATCAACAAGCAATACAGACAGATATTCTTGGTTCAAGTATTGTAGATTATCATCCTCGTACAGCTGAGGATACTCGTCCTGTTGAATTTGTTATTCCTGGCACTAGCGATGATTAGATTGATTCGAGTCATGCGATGGTTGATTTGAGAATTAGAATTCAACAAGAAGATGGAACTAAAATTGAAGATGCACATAAAGTTGGTCTGAACAATTTACCGCTGGCTACATTATTTCGCGATGTTTCTCTAACTATTGGAGAGCAACAGGTGGAAGGTGGTCAAAGCGACTATCCCTATAAAGCATATTTGAATGCTCTATCACAGTGTCATCCAGCAGCTCAAAACAATATGGAAGCAATGGGATGGTATAGAGATCAAGCAGCACTATTTGATAGTGAGACAAACACTGGTTTTGTAAAGCGATCTGCTTTGATAAAAGATAGTAAAGTATGTCAGCTATATGGTCCACTTAATTTAGACTTCTTCAGACAATCAAAATTTTTACTCTGTAGTACCAGTATGCGACTCGAACTTACATCGAATAAGCCTGAATTTTTGTTGAATGCATTTGCTTCAGTTGTGAAATTTAGAAATTCATGTGGAAGATATTACAGTATACATTCGTCGAGTGGTGGCTAATCCAAGTGTAATTAGAGGACATGCTCAGGGTCTTAACCGCAACAATGCCATTTATCCCATTCAACATACAAAGCTTCTCACATTTACTTTTTCTAAAGATCAAAAGAGTTTTATGAAAGATGGTCTTTTACCATCGAAAGCGCCAAAGCTCCTCATGGTAGCAATGGTTGAAATGATGCATTCAATGGTAATGTCAAGAAGAATCCTTTCAACTTCAGACACAACAACTTAAGTGAAATTGCTTTGCGTGTAAATGGTGTTAGCCATCCTGGTCCACCCTATAAACCAGATTTTACTTCTTATCAAAAGTAATGCTGCGTAGTTATGTTGATTACATGAATGTCTTTGGCTTTTACAACACAGACGATACCAACGGACTCACAATGAAAGAGTTTAAAAGTGGATATACTATTTATGCATTTGATTTGACTGCCGACAGCGATACTAGTGCACCTTATCGTCAAGCTAACGTTCCTCATAATATTCGCTTGGATCTGGAGTTCAAAACAACGCTAACGGAGACGATCAATGTATTAATTTATGCAGTCTTTGATTCAAGTATTAAAATAAGTAAGCATCGTGACGTCATTCTTCACTATATGAGTTGGTTGAATGCTGACGATATAAAGACTAAAGTGCAGAATAATGCAGATGAAGCTACGTTGAAAGCTTTTGATAATGTCTATTCGCTAGATACCTTACCGACTACTGTAAAACAGTATCCCATCTTTATCGTATTGAACACTCATTCACAGAATTTAGAAGGTGAGCATTGGAAAGCTATCTTTATTGGAAAAGACAGACGTCGTGAACTATTTGACTCTCTTGCTCAACCTCCGAATATACCAACACATCTTCACTCATTTGAGTAGAGATCATCATATTGTCCACAGTCAGATTCGACATCACACACTTCTCCCTCTTCCATATCCGTCGTAGTAGTTTCTGTAGCTCTAAGCGCATTAACCGCGCTGATGAATGAGAAAGGACGCCGAGAATCTGAACAGTTCCATTTGGGAAGAGTTGAAGATTCCGTAAATTGCTCATCTTCACCACTAACATTTGCGGTCGACCCGGATAATACTTGCTGTTTGGAATTTGTTGATGTAATGTTGCGAGATCGATTTTCGTGTAGAGTCTGATGCGTCGGAGAATGTTGACGATGGTGTAGCGATGACGCTTCATGATGAAGAAATGAGTAAATAGAGCGATGTATCTTCCTTTTATACTTTTCCCAACTGCCTTGATGAAATGTGAAGTAGGTAGAAAGTTGTGAATGATGGATTTGAATTCGCTGTTTGTTGAGTCGCAACCATATGCGATTTCCTATGCGTAAATGTTTTTTCATATAGAAGTATTTTAAGTCCTTCAAAATATGATTTAGAGACTGAAAATGTCGATATGATAGAGCAAATACTCTTCTTTCATTTCCAGTATAATCTTTGAAACATACGTTTCGTCCATGATCAATCTCAACATAATGTAGGAAATCCAATTTCCAAGTCTTCATGATGGAGTGTGAAGATGGTGTCTGATTAAGATTTGCGTAGCAATGCGATGAACTCGCGTCGAATGAATGACATAATTGAGCGATGTACACATCTTTTATATTTTTCCCAATTACATTTGCGAATTGAGAAATACTTGTAGATGGAGAGATGAGAATGATAGATTTGAATTTCATTTCTGTGATGTTGAAGCCAAACTTGATTACCCAAGGAGATGAATTTCAACGTTTTGAAATATTCCAAATCCCTCAGAGTTTAAGAAGTGATTTAGGTTACTTTGCTAGCGCCTTGACAAATTATGATAATTATAAAGCTAATTACTATCCAAGAGGTTGCAAAAATTTAATTTATAAAGAGAAAGCCTATGATGTGGATCTTATTCCGAAAAATGAAAAGACGTTGGTGAAGTAGATTGTGATTAAGGCAAAAAAGACGAACATGACTCCTGAAGCATTATTGAAGAAATTTAATTATCTCCTTCGAGTAGATGGTGAACAAGTGGCAACATTAACTTACAACAAAGGGTCTAATAATATCGCAATCAATAAACTAAAGGATGATGATCTACTATCGGTTTGTTCAGAAGGATTTCATCAGTTCTTGCGACATCGTTCTGCAGCTCTTCATGGAAAATTTAATATGCGCTATCTGGGACATAATAGTTCAAATCAATTTGATACAGAATGGTCCGTATCTTTATACAGAAAGTGTATAGATCCTATAGGTGGTATCTTACATAAAACAAGAGTGTTGACACCTCGCATCATCACTTCAGTAAAATTGGCTATAAATTATTTGAATGAAGTGATTAATGAGCAACATATTTCATTTTCTGAAAAAGAAGGTGCTTTGTCTCTCACTGTAAGTGGGAAAGATATTGAACTAATTATGGATAAAACTCTAATGGACATTTTGGGTTTTGATCAAAATACTTTTAAAAGTGGTACTGTAACAAAGGCTAGCGCGAGCATGTCGTTATCGCGTCGTATTAACTATTTTAAGATATATTCCAATATTGGTGAAGGTGTACGTGTGGGAGATGTTGAAGCTCCATTGCTAGCAATGATACCATACCAGCCAAAAAGCTGCAGTATTTTATCTGAGCATACTTTCAAGAAAGTGCATTATACAAAGCTGAAATCAAAGTACATCCCACAAATTGATATTGCCATTTATGACAATGCCGGTACGTTGATTCCTTTTCATAAAGATGCTGTGACAAGTATCACACTCCATTTTCGAATGAAGAGTTAATGCAAAAGTATGCTAATATATTTTTCCAATGTGATTAGCATGGAAAGTGAAAATAGAGATTCGTTTCTAATATACTTACCCAGTAATGCTTCTATGAATAAATTTCCTATTAATAAACCATCAGACTTTCGAGTAGAATTAAATCGCTCACTAGATCTAGAAGGTGAATGGGAAGTAGGTGTTTCCAGCATTTGTTATGATAGTAATATTCAGAATGTGAATGAATTGGAAGAAATGGTATTGACTCCTCGCACCCATGATGGAATAACGATGAATAATGCATTCCAGTTCCCTTACAATTTAACATCAGATGGAAAGTGGAACTATGAATGGATTCAGATAAAATCAGATTATTATGCTCCATTTGGGAATGAGAAAATTATTAAGGCATTCAATAGTGGCAATGCTTCTATTATGAAAAATAAGGGTCAGAAAGTTTATGAGTTTCCTATCTATGAATGGCACGGGAGACACTTCTATCGTTTTCACTCTTTTACTAAAGGTCTTACACTGAGGCTGGATAATGAATTCTATCCACATCTCGGTTTTGGGCATGGACTACATCTAACGCCAATTGCTACTGCAAATGTTAGAAAAGTTTATTCAAATCGAATCAACAAATTTCATTATAAATTAAAAATATTTGATGAAGATGTTTTAGAATGTGAAGAACGTATCATTTTGAAAAAGCGTGGTGTCAAGCCTTTGACACTTATTGAGCTAGTAAAACGATGGAATGAGACTGTGGGTAAGAAGTATGGAGAGAAAGTCATGGCTCGGAAGGATAAGTTGGTTATTCAGAAATATAATGACAAACTTACAGTTTATTTCTCTCCAACCTTGCGTCATGTTGTAAGACATGTATCGCCTATTGTTGGAAGCGGTTTGGTTTATGCTTCTCATGAATATTACACTAAAGCTGATTCAGTTAATGATGAATGGTGGGTGGACATCTATGCTGATCGCATCAAGAAAATTTACCAATCTTATCAAGAAACTAAAGTTGGTATCAATACAATGCAGTGTTTATACAACACAGTTGAAAACTTTATTCGTGTCATAAATCCATATATACAACATAAGTTGAAGCAAGTGTGGAAAAGTAGATATGATGCAAAGGCACATCACATTTCGTTTTCAATTAAAAATCAAAGTGTTGTTCTGAAGCTGGGTGATCACATTCAATGTCAATTGAGTGACAATTTGAAAAAACTCTTTGGTTTTTCATTGCTACAAGATAAGTTTGCTACTTCATACACGATTGGTGTAGGAATACCAATGACACTTGATGAACATTAACAACATCTCTACATTCAAAGTGATCCGATTTCACCTTTTTCTGTTGGTGAGAAAAAAGAATACATTTTACGTAATTTCATTCATGATAAAGACACTTTCTATGGAATCGTTGAAAATATGTTTAAATCTATTTTCTACCATCCTGTTATCAAACAAACTATCCCGTCTATTTCTCTCAAAATTACAAATGGTTTACATGAGTGCATCCATGTGAAAGATGCTAAATCCCTCATAACTTTAGTGTTTCGGAAAACAAAGTAAAGTCATTGTAAAACTTGATTGAAATTAAAAGATATGTATGAAAAAGTGTTTTGAAGAAGTGTTGACAAAGTGGGAAAGTCTTTTCACAGATATAGTGGGAATGAACTGACTGTCGGCATATATTCACAAGAAAGTGCAATCTAAAGCGATACATAAAGCAACAATGAATATCAACAAAAACATCATCAAAATACTGATTTAAGAATGAATCTATTTACACATCTCCTGAATGTGGTAGTGTGAGTTTAATTCTTTTGGGTGGTGACATGTTTGTGCCAGGATGTCCATGTGGAAGAGATATGTTATGTCCTATCCAACACCTCTTATCCTCCCACGCTGAAAGTGCTCGCTTCCTAAATGTATGAGTTTTCACCTCATGTGTCTTTGATTTTAAGATGGTCATGTTGACAAACGTTATGTTCTTATTTATGTAGGCCATCATATAGGCCCTATGTTTCATATTTACAACATTCGATTTAGATATGCCTTTTGCGCGCTTAATACTGTCACTGGAGTCTTTTGGTTTCATAGAATACATTTTAGGACGAAGAAGAATCATTTCCTTAATTTCCTTTTGTGCCATTTTATCTTTAAAGCATCCTAATTTTGCTTTATTTTTAGTAAAGTATAGTGGCTGATCTGTAGGATAATTTGATGTATCAAAATATTTTTCTAAAGATTTTCCTACTTCATTGAAATTTAACTCTTTCTGAGCAGCGATACTTAAAAAGAAACTGTCGGTATCACCGTCCAGCAAACGCACGTCTTTAATTAGAGGGCATGGTTTTAATATTCTGTAGAAGAGTTGATACATTTCAAGCTTGGAATAATCTAACACAGCTTGTCCAATGTAGATGGGCTTGCACAACTCTACTTCTGATTTCATCATTTTAACACCAACCAACTCATCATCTATAATATCTCTATCAATAAAGAGGGGTGATGTCGCTAACTTTTGAAATTTATCATTATGATTCATAAGTTTATAGTTAATACGCTTTCTAACGTCCTCCATCGTCTTACCAAAAAGACTATTATTCTTATATTTATAGAAATCCTTTTCAAAATTATTTTGGGCTAGTGCACGTTTCTGGCTGTTACTATCAATATAAGGTTTCAGAAAGGCTTTCTGTCTAAATTTGATAATGCGGTGAACTGTTTTTAAAATCATCCCCATTTCTAAATAAAATTTTAAGATAGAAAAGTGGACTAAATAATTTTCTTTATCAAATTGAGTAAGCAAAAGTTTACGGCAAGGCTTATACTTGGGCTGTCCGCTCCCTTCTAAATCTTTATGAAATTGTTTCATTATTAAGTCCAAAAACATATCTTCAGTCACTTCACCTGATTCGGGTGCGAGTGGAAAATCCACAGTTTTATTTTTAATACCATTTGGATAGATAAGATCTATCTCAAAATAATATCCCCAATCACCATCATCTGGAATAGCTAGTATCATCCGTCAAGTTAGGATATTGTTTCTTCAAATTTTGAGCTAGTGGAAGAGACGTAAGATTTTGAACGAGAGATGCTAGTGATGAAGCCATTAATTGATGGGAATCTAAAAATTTTATATCAAAATAGACTGTCTTATCTTCTTTAGTTTTGTCAACTACTTTTGCTGTCATGGCCATGAACTTTTCTCTCGTTTGAGCTATTACACTTAACTTCCACTCTCTCATTTTTCCTAGCCCCCTTTTATTATCATATGACTGTCATAACCTTTGAAGTTATGAAAAATAACGGATAGAGTACACCGTTTCAGTCTCAGTGAAAAATTACATCTTGTACATAGCGCGTTTCTAAATTTACCAGTGATGTGATCATGGTCGCGCACTTTCTTGATTTTATCTTCATCAAACGTTTTATTACATTTTGGGCAGACTTTACATCTTTCAAATTTTACCTGATCATCTGCTGACATATTCAATGATCTGCGTTGGAGTTCACTATCATACTTTTGCTGAAATTTGACAGCGCTTTCGAGGAATTGTAAGAATTTATGTATACAATCCTCACCTTGCCAGACGTGCATTTTATTATTTTTATTTTTGAAGTAATCATGCCATACCTCATAACATGATATGGCTGCCGCTTTATGGGTGTTATCATTAATATAGCATTCGATGTCAGCATAGATGACACGAAGAGGACTTAATTCATCACCTTTCTCTCTATATGAAAACTCTTTATCTTTGGGCATGCATTCTATTTGCAGTTTACGTCGCTCACACCATTCATAATGTGTTTCAAATTTATCTTTTGACCAGAAGGGACGCATACAACGGTCACATATGAAATACTCTCCTCTTCTAGATGTTAAGTGGGAATATAGTCGAGTCATTTTAGGAATACCACAGTAATGCCAATTTTCACTATCATTTTGATATACTAGCAGGAAATTGACTACCCGATCATAAGTTGATGAACGGTTGTTGTAGCGCACACCCTTAAGCCCCTCTTGCCAGATGTGAACAACTATTTTAATTTCATTTAATTTATCAAATTTCTCTATATCTTTAAACTTCATGTCTTCGCTATTGCAGTCATCAAACTTCAATTAATTATCCCATTCATGATATTTGCTTCTACGGAAACGGTTGTTATGTACATCATGATAGTGGAGAATAGACAATACCGCATACTTAAAACACTGTGATTCACAAACAACAGAAATGACTGCATTCTTAGCTCTTAACGTTTTTGGAAGAATGAAGGAGCCTCGACCACGGTAATTTTCTAATAGAGTAATTTTAAACTTGGCAGATTCTATGCCATCAAAAATTAGACCACTATCGCGCTCGTTAAATTTATCAATATTTGATTTTAGTCCTTGGATGTGAAAATTTAACCAGGCTTCTTTATCGACTACCTCTGTAGCAGGAGAGGAGGGTATGTGAAACTCCAACCTCTGTACTATTTCACCAGTATGATAATCAACTTTAACATATTTTATTTTAAGGTAGATGAGCGCTTTTATTCTAAAACTGCTCTAAATTATAAAAGAGCGCATCTATCAATGTTGAATTTTGATGGAACCACTCCGGAAAAATCAGCAATAGTTTCTGAGGATTCCATATGGTAATTTCTTACTACATTATTGAGCGATACTTCAGTTAGTCGAATAGAGGAGGTGCTGTTGCTATAACTATCATGTGTGTGTGTGTGGTGAAGTCTATGTGAAGATAATTCAAAACCTGTTTCAAAAGATTGGAAACGAAAGTCAAAAGTAAAGGAGACATGTTAAATGGAATCATACTCACCTCGGGAGATTGATGATGGTTTGGGTTGACACACACGTTGTCTGATGTGTCGGGTGAGGTCGCGCTTCCTCGTAAAGATATGCCCACAATCAGCATATGTTTTGGATGCTTCCCGTGATTGCGGTAGAGAAGCAGAAAAGGCTGGATGATATTCCAAAGTTGGAATTACCAGATCTAATGGAGCAAGAAGGGTTAGAAATGATTTTTGTGCGATGGAAATACCTGCTCTGCAATCAGGAAGATGTAAAAACGGAAACTGACATTAACCTTCTCCATGATATACGGAGATGGTACAGTCCATCATCCCAACCCCGGAATGAAGTGGAATGGAATTACATCTATGGTGTGTTGGTCGCGGCAGAGGAACGATTAAGGCAGTTGAAGTGCAACTGCAGTGGTTGTGAGAATTTATGGGACAATGTGACTTACGAGGAACTTTTGAATTATTTGTAAATTTCTTAATAAATGTTTATTTGCTTCATCTGTCTGTTTTCACTTTATTTCTGGGTAATGTAGCATACATAATCATTAACATCATAGTGAAAATCTAATCATTTGACAGCTCAGTATAAATCATGCCAGTTGATGATAGATACAATCATTTTTTCCTAAGTACTACCTCTATCACTGAGGATAAATGATAAAGGGATTGAATGTCAAAAACAGAGATATGTAATTATTCAGATTAATTTACAATTAAAGCACATATACTTTATAGCGAGGAAAAGTCAAGCGGAAGAACCTTTAAGTCATTGTAGACTTTGTAGCACCTTGGACGTTAAGGGGCATCGGGCGCTATTCTCACGCGCGTTGTTTTCGGTGTCCACTCTTCATCTATCCAGACAATTCTTACAGTCTTGCCCTTGTCGCAAGTCTCCTTCTGATCACACTTGTCTTCATCACACCACTCATTGACGATCACAAAATTACATGGTGTTTCTGAGTTTCTCATCTTGGCGTGCTAGCTCGTATAATGTGAATAAGAGTGCTACAATCTTCCGACTTATGTAGTCTTCATCTAAATTAGAATCATTCTGATTGGTTGTTGAGGAATTCATTGTTGAAAAACATATAAAAGTCAGAAAATTGAAACACTTCTCATTCTCATCTATCTCATGATGGAAGGTACATCTCCCGCCTTAGAGATCTTCAACAAAATCTTTGAAGTGGTCGACGAGTCGGATGAAGATTGCGATCAGAAGGAGACTTGTGATAAAGGCAAGATTGTGTAAGTTGTGTGGAGTAATGGTGATTTTACACCAAAAACAACGCGCGTGAGGAGAGCGCCCGATGCCCCAAAACGACCAAGGTGATACAAAGTCTACAATGACTTAAAAGGTTCTTCCACTTGACTTTTCCTCGCTATAAAGTATATGTGCTTCAATTGTAAATGAACCTATATACTACATGTCTTTGTTTTGCAATGTATTTATCTAGAAATGGAAATGAATGGAGGAATTTAGATATGTGGTTAGTTAACACATTTCTCAACCGATTGGCGTTCAAAGTCCTACGTTGAGAACTGTGTCAAATGCCCAACATGAGTTGCCCTAGAGGTTTCGGCCTAAAATATGACACACTCCCTTGCCACACTTATCACTACGATATCATCCGCTGTCTCAAGAGAGATCGCCCACCAACAGGAAGAATTATACCAAAATCCTCCTTAACATGCAACGTTTAAGTTGACTGATAGCAGATACAACTTTGTGATTTTATTTTTTATTTGTATGATAGATTCAGTCAGACCGAAGTCTGTCCAGGGCAAACCACGTGGAAGTACTATCATATTTTGCCCCATGGTGGTCTTTAAAAAGACCGTTGGTTCGTTCTCGGGATATGAATAGACTTAGGTTTGGCCGATTCCGCTGAGAGAGACTTGTAATCTCTCAATGTCAACGGCATCGACATCCTCTACTATAAGCTGACTGTTAGAGGGCGGTATATACCCCCACTCTGTTGAATTGGCATCATCGTCAGTTGTTGATCAGCCAATTCGAGCAAGATTGTTATAGACTCGCTCTCGCTCCTCCATCTCTAGAATCGCAATAAATAAATTTCTCGGTCTAAGCCGAGGCTTGTCAAGAGAGCTGACTGTCGTCTTAGGTGTTTTCATGATGGAGTATAGAATGAAAATGAAAGAGAGGCAATGGTTCATATACCCCTCTGATACAAAAGCATGACTCAGTCTTTCTAATTATGTGATAGATTCAGTCAGACGGAAGTCTGTCCAGAGCAAACCACGAGGAGGTACTATCACTCTTGCTCCGTGTGGCTCTTAAAAGAGCCGTTTGGGGCGTTCTCGGGATCAAAAGCGATCCTACTGCTGATGTAAAAACACTGAAAGGAAAAGAATAGGAGATTAGATGCGGTAAGGAAATGATCATCTTGAAGTAACTTACTGGGCACTTTCTTCCGGACTTTTCGGACGACGAAGTCCTCAAGCTCGCCGGTGATGTCCATGTTAGAAGTAGAAGTAGATGATTTATATGGCGAATGAAAATCATTGATAAAACACATGATGAATACATTTTGGAAACAATTTACGATTGATATATTACATGTACGAGTATAGTATGAAAGAGTACTTATTCCTATAGGCATATAGTACACTTGGGTACTTAGGTATACTTGGGTAAAATATCAAAAAATAGAAACCAGAATGGAAAGATCTACTGAACAAGAATGCCTTCAAATAATGCACGTGTATAAGGTACAAACGAATTAAAACGTCTAGATATTGCACTGTAGGGTTGAAGATAACGACCGGATCGACATGAGATGTCTGGCATAATGCCGTGGAGAATTCTCGTTCTTCGAAGAGAGATGGAAGAGTTTGACAGCAGCTTCTTCACGTCGACGCTTGGATGGTGGAAACTTGCCGCAAGGGCAATCTGTAGCTCGACAGTCTTTCGGCAGCGAACATACCATTTTATGGATTCGGTTTTGAAAACGATTCAAACGAGATTCGAGATGGGCAGGCAATTGAATAAAGACACTCGATGCATATTCGAAAAAACTTCGGATGAGAGAATGGTAGATAGCTGCGAGGGAAGAAGGTGGTACCAGAGGCTTCAGAATTGTCAACCCATACATACGCTGACTTGCGGTCCTAATCTGCTTGGTAATGTGGCTGTCCCATCTCAATTGGCTGTTGAGTATAACTCCCAAGATACGCACTTCATCGACATCCTTGACATAATTCAATAGTGTCGGCAAACAACTAGGCACTTTACGAATGAAGAGGGACTTGCATTTTTCATAGTTCAGAGAGAGTCCGTTTGCCAGTGACCAGCTGCTTATGTTCGCATGTTCTTCAGATACATTGGAACAAACTTGAGTTTTAAAAATCGGGATGCATAAAGTCACGTCATCAATATACTTGATCATCCGGGTTGAGTGATGAACAGGTGTTAAAGATGCTGCAACCACACAATACAAGTAAGAGCCACTAAGAGATCCTTGAGGTACACCTGACAGAATGTTCGTGGTTGTGCTGATGTCATATCCAATCCTTACGGCTTGTTTACGATCTGTTCATGTGGAGACATCGGACTCCGTCGCCCTCGTAGCATTGCTGCGTTTGATTGGGGTCACTTGTGATGGTTGGGGCGTCACACACATTATTTTCGAAGAGGGGAAGATGGACTTCATACACTCTTCTTTTTCTACACTTCTCACGCTCATGCAATCGCTCCACTTCAGCCACCAACCTCTTGTTCACACCCTTCACTTCCTCTGTTTCCTTCACCACGCTTCGCATCCGATCTATCTCATCATTCTTCCTCAACAAATTCGCCTGCAGACTACTCACCAAACTTGCTTTCTTCATCAGCTCACTCCTTTCCACCATCCACTCTTTCTCCTTCTGCCTCATACTTTCCAACTCTTCTCTTGTCACCTTATACCCTTCAGCCTTCGCAGTCAACTTCTCATTCCGCATCACTAATACTTTATTCTTCTCCTCAACCGCCCTCAATCGATCCTTCATCCTCACATATTCATCCCTCGTGCTCCCTTCCCCCCTCTGAGGCGATGGTGCCGCCAACGGCTTACCCACTTCCTTTCCCTCATCCTTCCCCTTCTCCTCAAGATCACCAATGTTCCCAAACAATTCCTCCAACACGTCATCCAAATCAACATCAACATCAGGCTTCTTGATGCCCCCTCTCAACTCCACTTCTTCCTCACTCAAACCCTCATCAGTCGCCTTGGTAACACCTTTCTTCCCCACCGCACCCTCAATCGTCGCCACTGCCACTCTTACCTCTTCCATATCTAACAAAACTCCCTCAAACCACGACTTAAACCCCTGCATACTAATATTGCCACTAGGGCACTGGCTATGGTTCCTAATGAACTCTACATCACTCCCATCCTCACATACTACCTTATGATGCACACACCCTCAAAAACACTTTCCTCACATGCTCGCCCACCGTCCCCTCTCTTTGATGTGTTTCTTTAACTCGCTGCCTCTGGCAATATCGCCGCAGCTACAATTGCCGATGAGCATACGCGCATTAATCATCTTGGTCATAGTGACGATTCTGTAAAGATAGAGTAAAAATTTGATAGCAAGTGTTTATAGGATACTACTTGCTGATATACATTGAAAGACTAAGTCCAAAACATTCGATAGCAGTCGTCTAGGCGTTTGGCTCTTGAATCCGTTACAGGCATTACTCAGAGGGGATGTTATTCCAGCTCCAAGGCCTCGACCCACAAATCCAACCTCGGGCGGACAGAGAGTGCGTCATGTCACTGTGTTGGTATCCGGGCCCCGATTTTGACATGAAAACCGGTGGAGTTATTTACAAGAGGAAACGTCCCAACTCGCAGAGACTCATAAACGACTGCTTTTTATTCAAAAATTTTAATCATCATCTTTAAATACAAATTAAAAATTTTTCAGTATTTTAGTACTACTCGTAAAACGTTTATAAGTAGCCTGTCACCTACAGCACATCATGAGCTGTCAAACGTTTTTTGAATCAAGTCTAACGGACTTGTAGAAGCAAAGTTATAGCCGTTTGAAGATTTTGGCCAACTAACATCAAATGGTCAGTCATGCTATACTGACCAACCTATAAGTCTGACTTCTTAGATGATATCAGCAATGAAAAGTCAGAAGTCCGATATCAGACCTCAAGAGAAACGACTTATCTGTAGTCAGTTTCTCAACTTAGTGAGATTCCTCTCCCGAACTCGTACTTATATATCCTGTGAATATGCAATCGATAAGAGGGGGGTTAGACATTGGTTATCCAAAATTTGACGCTGAATCCAAATCTGGTCTCAGTTTTCTCGTCCGTTGCTTCGTTCGCCCGCTGGAGCCCAAAACACAAAACTCAACCTCTGACGGCTCTCTAAAATGACCAAAAATCTCAATGTCACTCTCAAGTCTGAGACAAGGAAGATAGGGCCAAACTGTGCTTTCCAATGAATTTGTGGCACTCTTAGCTTTCAAACGAGCTATCGCACGACTTTCTACGATCTCTAGAACCAAAGTTGGAAGAACGCTGCCGAGGGGGTCGACGTTCTTCGTTCTTTGACGTAAGACTTCTGAAACGAGTCCCCTAAACCCAAAATTGGCCAAAAAGTCCAAATCCGCCGTCCATTTTCACGTACGAGGCTTCGTTTAGCCGCTACAGCCACTTTCTCACTCAAAGACCCTCTGACGGCTCTCTAACATGAGCAAAAGTCTCAATGTCACTCCCAAGCCTCAGCCAAGGAAGATACGGCCAAACTGTGCTTTCCAATGAATTTGTGGCACTCTTAGCTTTCAAACGAGCTATCGCACGACTCTCTACCATTTCTAGAACCAAAGTTGGAAGAACGCTGCCGAGGGGGGTCGAAGTTCTTCGTTGTTTAGCCCTATGACGCTGGAAACAAGTCCTCTAGAGCCAAAATTTGCCACAAAGTCCAAATCCGCCGTCCATTTTCACGTACGAGGCTTCGTTTCGCCGCTACAGCCAGTTTCTCACTCAAAAACACGCAGAAACACACCTAAACCACACCTACACCCAAGAAACACAACTTGTCCACGCAGAATTTCATCAGGAAACCAAATCTAGACACAAAACAACCCTACAACCAATCCTACACACCAAAAACACAGACCGCTGCCCAAGACCAACAAGGACGGTCGACCACGACACACCCGGCCGGTCGACCCAGAACCACAACAACCCAACTCGCTCTCCAGAGGGGGGCGCTGTGCGCAGTTGGGAGGATTCCTTACTACTGATAGCAAGTGTTTATAGGGTACTACTTGCTGATATACATTGAAAGACTAAGTCCAAAACATTCGATAGCAGTCGTCTAGGCGTTTGGCTCTTGAATCCGTTACAGGCATTACTCAGAGGGGATGTTATTCCAGCTCCAAGGCCTCGACCCACAAATCCAACCTCGGGCGGACAGAGAGTGCGTCATGTCACTGTGTTGGTATCCGGGCCCCGATTTTGACATGAAAACCGGTGGAGTTATTTACAAGAGGAAACGTCCCAACTCGCAGAGACTCATAAACGACTGCTTTTTATTCAAAAATTTTAATCATCATCTTTAAATACAAATTAAAAATTTTTCAGTATTTTAGTACTTCTCGTAAAACGTTTATAAGTAGCCTGTCACCTACAGCACATCATGAGCTGTCAAACGTTTTTTGAATCAAGTCTAAAGGACTTGTAGAAGCAAAGTTATAGCCGTTTGAAGATTTCGGTCTAGTATCATCAAATGGTCAGTCATGCTATACTTAGGCAAAAAAATTCTTGAAAAGGAATACTCGTATATGAAACGTAGCACTAAGTATAAGTATTGTGACAATGTGGTAAAAAAACGGAAGCGTTTATGAAAACAAACAATTTATTAGCAGTCTCATCTGATAAAGCTAACCGTATAGTTGTCACTGATAAGTTATCCTTTATTCAACGGGTTGAAAATGTCTTTAGTGATAGTAATATTTGTAAACCATTACCTAAATCTAAATGCAACGCTATCGAAAAGCAGGCCAATACTCTAATTAGATCAACTTGCAAGAATAATCCTAACATTGATTCCAAACGTCTTATTTCGTGTGGTAGTAAACCCGCCAAATTTTATTGCACGATTAAGGATCATAAAGACAATAATGACGGGAATTTCCCATTGAGACCCATTGCCTCATCGATAGGAACACCAACTGAAAAGGTTGATTGGTTATTAAGCAAAAATCTCAATAATCCAGTCCCAAAAGTCATTAGTAACATAAAAAGCACTGACGAGCTCATCGAGTATCTGAAAAACATTTCGTTACCTAGAAAAAATAACCTAACATTCATTTCCTTAGATGTGAAAAATTTATATACTAGTATACCTCTTCTCCATGGTATCGAAACCGCATAAAATTTGTTAAAGAACACGAAAACACTTTCGATAGTTACAGGTTCTCACATAGTGAAATTGAGAAATTTTTAAAATTTATAACATTCAACAACGAAGTATATTACAATAATGAAACGTATCTCCAAATTCAAGGCTGCCCTATGGGTTCTCACTATGCTCCAGCCTTTGCCATTATTTATATGAATCACATTGAAAACATGGGGTTGAATAAATTAAGCTGTAGCCACAATATACAACCATGTCTATATAAGAGGTATATAGACGACATTATTATGGGACCATTCCCAAATGAACCTAGAATTTTGAATAGTGTCCTCAACATTTTCAATTCGGTATCAGCAAATATAAAATTTTCCATAGACGTACCTATGAACAACGTTCATAATTTTTTGGATATCAGCATCAGCATAGCCAATAACCAGATAAAGTATGAATTATATAGAAAAGACTGCCATTCTGGTAATACCCTTCACTATGATAGTTGGGTCCCCTCACATTTGAAGACCAACTTTATTAAAAATAGTTACACGTATATTGAAAAGCGTTCTTCTACGCATGAGTCAGTGCGTAAGAATAAAAATAAAATGACTAAAAGATTGAGGAGGAATGGCTTCAATCAAAGTTACTCGAAGCATACCAGTAGTGATAATATTACGAAAGTAGGCAACAAAAATAAGAATAGAAATAGTGTCAATTTGAAATTGGATTACATTAACGATAGTATCAATCGTAAACTAAACAGATTAGCCGATAAATATGATTTGCCTATTAATCTTGTCAGTAAACCTGGCAGACAAATTAGCTCATGCTTCAACTATCGCAATAATTTACACAACTGTAATTGTAATCTCTGTGGCATAATTGGCAAACCTAACATATGTAACTTAAAATATGTTGTATATAAGTTCATTTGCAAACATTGCGGCAAAAACTACATTGGCTCTACGAATCGCATTTTAAGTGCCAGATATTCGGAACACAAACGTAGTTTGCACAATCAGGACAGCAAGAGTGCCCTCTCAGAACATGTGAAAAAAGACCATTATTGGTCGATTTTAACTATTGATGATTTTGATATAATTATTATGCAATGTCTTAATGATCCAGTTTCTACCCGTATTGCTGAAGCTAAGCTTATTAGCATTCATCAACCTTGCATTAATCGCAAACAGGAGCTGACGAGTGGTCATTCGTATTTATAAGCCAATTTCAAACCCCGTACATGGCTTTGTCAAACCTGTGAACAAGTCCTTGCAGGACGAAACGTCAGGGCACTGTAACGATATTTTATTTTAACCTTTACCAATAGACGATTATAAAAAAGAAGGAGTGCTTTCACTTTATGCTCGAAAAATTAAGATAATTTATCACCTCCCGTGCATCGTCATCAACCATGCTATACTGACTAACCTACAAGTCTGACTTCTTAGATGATATCAGCAATGAAAAGTCAGAAGTCCGATATCGGACCTCAAGAGAAACGACTTATCTGTAGTCAGTTTCTCAACTTAGTGAGATTCCTCTCACGAACTCGTACTTATATATCCTGTGAATATGCAATTGATAAGAGGGGGGTTAGACATTGGTTATCCAAAATCTGACGCTGAATCCAAATCTGGTCTCAGTTTTCTCGTCCGATGCTTCGTTCGCCCGCTGGAGCCCAAAACACAAAACTCAACCTCTGACGGCTCTCTAAAATGACCAAAAATCTCAATGTCACTCTCAAGTCTGAGACAAGGAAGATAGGGCCAAACTGTGCTTTCCAATGAATTTGTGGCACTCTTAGCTTTCAAACGAGCTATCGCACGACTTTCTACGATCTCTAGAACCAAAGTTGGAAGAACGCTGCCGAGGGGGGGTTGAAGTTCTTCGTTGTTTGGCTTACGACTTTGGAAACAAGTCAAAATTGGCCACAAAGTCCAAATCCGCCGTCCATTTTCAGGTGCGAGGCTTCGTTTCGCCGCTACAGCCAGTTTCTCACTCAAAAACACGCAAAAACACGCAAAAACACACCTAAACCACACCTACACCCAAGAAACACAACATGTCGACTCAGAATTTCATCAGGAAACCAAATCTAGACACAAAACAACCCTACAACCAATCCTACACACCAAAAAAAAGACCGCCGCCCAAGAACAACCACGACGGTCGACCAAGACACACCCGGCCGGTCGACCCAGAACCACAGCAACCCAACTCGCGCTCCAGAGGGGGTGCTGTGCGCAGTTGGGAGGATTCCTTACTACTTGCAAACTCGCTTGGGACATATCCGTATCTCACAATGTAAAACGCCAAATCGTCTCTTCAATATTCCAAACGCACTTTCAATGGTGCACCTTGCCGTCATGTGCTTCGCGTTGTGACGTTTTTCCGCTACGGATAGTGGATTCAATAATGGAGTAATCAACCATGTACTACAGGAATATCCGTTATCACCTAGAAGTATCCCATGTACCCTTCCCTGTTCAAAATCAATACCGAGTTTGCTGAAACGTAGGATTCGAGAATCGTGTTTGGAACCTGGCCAATCTGCCACGTTTATGAATCACACGTGTGATCACAAATACACTGAACTGCAATACTACAGTATGGTATCCTTTTCTGTTAACATAATATGGTTCTTGATCTCCTATTGGGGCTTGAATTCGGATATGTGTCCCATCAACGGCACCAATAATGCCTGGAATTCCAAATTTCTGGGAAAATCCTGATTTGATATTGTGGATATCATAGTCAGTGGTTGGAAAATAAATAAAGTCTCTTGAGAAACTTGAGAGGCACAAGGAAACATTAAATATAATGCGACTAACACTTGAAATATGTATGCCAAATGTATCGCTGATTGTTTTCAATTTGTCTCCGGTAGCATAATATCTCAATGCACATAGTAATTGTAACTCAGAAGAGTGCATAATTCCTTCTTGAAGCATGGGCCAAATCTTCATCAATCAAATTATGGATGTAGTTGAATGTACTTTTTGTAAAGCGGAAACGTTGCCTGAACTCTTCATCGTTATACTTTTCAAAACAATCCACTCGATCTGAGAATCTTCTTGGGTTTCTGTTTGCAATATCAACGTTAAAGATAGGAATAAATACCCTTTCTATTTCTTTTCACTCACTCCGTACAGATACATCATGTTAAAGTAAGTTCACATCACCTGTAAAATCGACCTGTTAAATCTAACAGGGCAGTAAAACTGCCCTGTTAAATATATGCAACTACTGTCAATCCAAGCGGCCCTGTTATGATATATTCTGACACCTCCGTCAAACTAACAGCCCTGTTAATAGTTTTATGCAACCGGGCCCTGAAAGAGTTGCTTTCATTAGTAGGCTCTAAGCACCGTTTGTTCCTTCTCATTCGTCACAATGATGTTATAGACAGAATTACTGTCGCCTTAGAAAAGCACATCGCAAAGATGTGCAATAAGTTCAAACTTTCAGTCAGTGACTTTCAGGCTTGGAAAACAGGATACTTCCATTAGCTGGAGATACTGCAAAACAGCAAATTTCGCGGCAACATATTTTCGCGACTGTCCACTCGTGGACTAGTTGCGACAACGTAATTTCGCGATTTCATGGTCGTGCACAGTAGTAGGGAATCCTCCCAACTGCGCACAGCGCCCCCCCTCTGGAGCGCGAATTGGGTGGATGTCCCGGTGAAAAAAAATCGTCGGGGATGCCTCGTCAAATAGTCGGGCAGTGTCGGCTGTCAACCGTGTCGGCGCACCGAGTGAATGCCGACACAGGTGTTGTCGGTACCCATCGGTTAAGTGACGGCTGCACCGACATGATGATTAGAAAATCGGGAAGTGTCGGCATGTTCTCCCTAAATGCCGACAGCAGCTCTGATTGGACCAATATTAGCAAATCTCGTCCACTCCAATTCGTGTGATCTATATAACTTAAACACTGCTGTGATTTACAACAGAGGACTCCTGCTGCGCTCGAGGAGGATAGTCAGCACATTCTGCTTCTTTGCAAGTGGCACAGATGAAAGACCAAATGGCAACCTCTTGCAAAAAGGATTACGGAATTCCTCATACCAGATATCAGGACCAGATTTCCGGCAGCATGTGGTAAGTTAAGGTATCAATACATGTCTACATATAGCGGCAGCTATGGGTCAACAGTTCTGTCTCCGTTACTTGTATTTTCTTTTTGAGTGATTCAAAATGTAGATAGAATTACATGGAAATTCACAAAACATCCTGACAAGAAGAAAAACGCATGTTAATGTATTAGATGTGTGTATACAATCCTACATTAAAACAGTCCGATTTTAATCGGTGCATTAATCTGTTACACATTCTTTGCTGCAGCGCAGAAAATGTTGCTAGTACTCAAACGCTACGAGAAAGCAAACTAAAGAAAAAAATTCTTTTGAAAGTTGAAAACCCTGCTGAGAACACATTGTTGCGCTGTTTTAAGTAGCCATTTATCTGTCTATTTTCGCTATCTCCGAACGACCGTGAATTAGGGTAATTCCTTTTGAAAGGGCTTCCAACCTTCTATTTCTAGCCATTGTGAGATATCTAGAGCACCGGGATATGCAAGTCATAAATTTTCACGAATAGTCCACACTCCATACAGACTCAGGACTGATAGATTTCATTGTTTGATAGCGCAAAGAGCAATTCATTGGCAATTCGTTGAGCTGCTGTTCACGGGAACTTTCATACAGGACAGCACAACAGTGTGTGCACACGCAGTCATAATACTGCCAACTGCTTCGTCCTCACAGTGATCTGCCGAATCTGCATGCAAATATGTGAGGCAAGCGTCATCTGATTGATCGATGCGTTGCTATAGCATCAAGTTGGTTAGCTTGTCTCAAAACATATCATGCGTGCGCCTAACTGGGAAAGCAGCGCGCCCTGCAGATCAGTCTACGTCCTACGATAATAAACAGCAAGTGCACAAAAGCACATCAGATAACTCAACGAATGTGCATATTTCGTTTTTTGCATTTTCTCATGACCAGACTCTTCGCGACAAATGGATAAGACAAAGAGCAATTAAACGATAGGATGTCGATAATTTTGGCCAAAGAAGCGTCTTCCATCCAACCTTGTCTTCGCGACATTGTTCTCTGCAATTTCTCGAAAATGATATGATCTAGACAAGTCAACAATTCAAGATCATCTATAAGCGTCCCAGAAAAAAAGTGAAATTATTGCAACTCAAATCTTCGACAGTTACTAGTGTTTTCAACAACTTCCCACCTCGGCATCTTCATCAACCAAACCAAACTTTTTGTGGAAAACGCATTAAACGGCAACGGCTCGCATGGAAGGAGAGAACACAAGAGTGGAAACTTGATAATTCGAATTCCCAAGGATGATATCACCGATTTTGAGGATCTCTTAGATTGGCTTCCTTCAATAAATCTCCCAAAAAATTACACATATATTACGACTTCCGAGTGCGCAGTGTTATCTCATTTTTCTTCAGAATCATTTAACAATAAATTGTCTCCACACTTTCAAAGTTTCATTCGTATATTTCATGATTTGTCATTTGACTTCTACTGTACATCGATGGAATCAGGATACATGGTAATTGATTTTATTATCTCTTGGAAACGAATAACACAATCTAAGAAACTGAATTGACTAATTTATGCAAAATGTAAGTCATTGCTATGACTCGAACAATCATGTTGTTAATAGGTAAGCTGATCTATAAATATTTCTCTCCATCGGTTGTTAGTTATAATTTGTACATGATCTAGTAATTTTATTATTGTGCGCATAGGTCTATCACTGGCAATATTTGTTCAGAAATAAAGGCGTTCCACATTTTACATCGTTAAGCTTATCCTGATGTTATTACAATGATATGATAATTCGCATTTTTCATGATGAATTGATGACAGTATATCACACGTCTACTCATTACCTAATGTGCCTCTACAGAAGTAAAACCCATTTCATAAATCACAATTTTTAAACATGAAATCGTGTAGATGAAGAGATGAAACCCGCATGAGATGAACAGTCAAATCCTAGGCTTTTATTTGACGTATTGTTCATCAAGATACGTCAACTTTTAGTAAAAATGTGTGATTATGACTCTAAAAATCTGCTTAATTGCTTAATCGAATAACTGCCATTATTAATTTAAGTTAAACTGCTTTTGGTTGTGAATCACTCGCGTATTTGTTACAGCTTACAGTTTGTGGGTGCGATCTTCGATGACAATCCGTTGACATGTGTATTTATATTTAATAACATCATGCCAGGCAATCACAACGAAGTACAAATCAATTTTCGAATTATAGTTGTGATTCGTTGATACTGGCTTTGACAGGGCAATCCAAAGTTAGCAATATATACTGACGTCAGTCTTCAATACAGTTCGCGGTACATTTCAAACAGCGATCAGTCAGGGGACTTGCTGCATCTCCATTCTTGATAGGGGCGCGTTGGGCACATTGAACATGTTTTTGATCTTTTCTCAGCAGTTTGAATATACTAAATCAAATGAACCAAAATCAAACTCGGATGAAAGGTTGAGGATATCCTTAGTAATCTCTTGAGTTGTTGGACGTTTTTGTGACATTTAATCTCCTCACAATATTAATTTTGAATTTTCTACCAAAGTGGTTCAATGTGCCCACGCATGGGCACATTGAACCACCCACTGGGGTGGCTACATTGCGATATTCATCAAATCTCAAACGAAAAGGGCGTGAAGATCATCTATGTAACTATTAGAACTAAAATGACAAATGAACGGATAAACAGCAAAACTAATATTGCAATTATTATGATTAAGAAGTTGCTACAAAGAAAACAATTAGTTAGCGTTTATTATTATGATTCTTGTTTCGAAATAAGTAACATAATTTTATGTTACTTTAATTTGCGAATTTAATGTCAAGTTTATATTTACGAATACGATAATTAATTTTGCGAGAAAAACTATCACTAATAAAATCAATATTTAGAACAACTTTATTTTCATTAAAATAATTTTTGATTTACGCGAGCGTTTGTTAATAACGAAATCTGTATCAGAGCGACCATTACGCTTGAGACGAGATTTGGTTTTGTTTCCAGCTTCGATGCCAAGAGAGTTAGAGCTGTACTTCTTTATCGATGCTGTCAAAAGTGTTGGCAGTGAAGTTTCTCTTTACATAACTGGAGACCCAACTATCTTTAGCAAAGGACGGGTACAACTTGACGTACGATTTCATTTTGATAATGGCAAAAATTAATTTTGCTTAACCCATAGTGAAATCTTATATAATAGTTCAAGCAGTTATTTTCAGGGATATCGGTCAAAAACTTAGTACCCTTATTTAGTGAGTTTAACAGTTATTAGCTTTTAACTCAGTAAATAAAGATGTAGTTTAATAAAGTTTATAGATATAAATAATAATCTACAATAAGAAAAGTTAATCCTTTTTATGAATAAGTCTATTAATAATATTTTTTCTTCTAATTTAAGTCATTTTTTTCTTCTCAAGAATGAGTGATCAATAATCAATGATGTCAAGCAATAATCAACCATTAAAGCGATAGTAAGTATTCGTGTTCGAAATAGGTTATAAAACTTCTATGTGAAAGTGAAAATACCGCAGTGATTAGGCCTACACTATCGGCTCTCTTGGCCTGATGAACCAAGGCTAAACGTTTCGGACGAGTTACTGAATGACCAAGACTCTTGAATTGTGTACGTAGTCGCAATCTTCATCTATCTAAAATTGGTTTAGTGACAACACAACGATGATAAAAACTGTAAAAATCCTACATGTCCGTTTTGTGGAAACAGGACCATATTGACATTCTCAATTAAACTATAATGTAATCATGCTTCCATTGGTTCGTTGCTTCTTTTTTACACTGATACTGTTATCGAAATACAAATGAAAATAGGAAAGCCATAACTGATGCAGTTGTGAAAAAATGCGTACACTCAATGTAAACATTTCAAAAGTAAGAGAATGCCAAGTTAGTTATTACATCATTTTATGAAAAAAAATTAATGACACTTAATTAATTAACATCTGGTTGCCGGTCTATTTGTCTAGCTTATAATTAATTAAACATGACCTAACATTTATGTTCCCTGAGGATAGTTTGAGGAAAACATAGATTCATTTACAAATGTAATTACATTTGTTAGTAACAAAATGCAAATTAATTGAAGCATTTTAAAATTGAAAGCATTTAGAAATATACCTTTATGCATATTCTTCATTCACATATCTATAAATGCCTAAAATTCCATCAAGGCATGCTCTTTTCAGTTATCATTTTATACCCTGAAGATGACTGCGTTCTGTAGTTGAAATTACTCGAAATTGGTCAATAACGGCTGAATAAATCACATCATTAAATTACATATCAGGGACTCTTTGATGACTGTGTCGTACATGAGTTGTCTGAAAAAAGAGAATCAAGTGAGCGACTCACAGAGTATCTGAGACCATCTTTAAAAACGTACTGTATCAATGTTAATAAATTGTCGCTATCAGCAACGATTTGGTCGCCGCCTAGGCCCTACATCGTTCCGTCCACGTGTCTTCTTGAAATGTTTGTCAAAATGTTTTCCCCATGTTCCATTTGATGCATTTATCCAATTGTTGAGAGAAATGTTGATTGAACGTGCCTTGAATTCATGCGAAACATTCAAATATAAATATTTGAGGATATCGCGAAGGAACATTTGCACAATTGGTTGGCGGAGTCTGAGAATGTGAGAGTACTGGCGTTCATGACAGCAGGAAGAGAAGTTTGAAACAAATGGAAATAAAGAAACAAAAAGTTGTAACTGCCGTTATCGAAAAGTCGCGTTCTTATTAAAAAAATTAAAAGTTTTAAACCAGTTTTTAGAAAGCACAATTCGCCGAGAGTTCAGTTCACAATTCGAGGCAAAAAAAAGAAAAGAAAATTCTATCTCGTCGGACGATCTCATCCACATGGATTTTGCCGAAAACTATACCTGTTGTGCAATGGATGAAATTCAGTCGGCTCACTGGAAAATCAGTCCCAAGTGACCTTGCATCCAGTGTCGTGTATTCGTAATGAGAGGGACATGCTGCTTTGAGTGCCAATCATATTGCTTTGTGATTTAAAAGCCGCAATTAATATTTGAATAATGATTAAGAAAGATCAAACAATATTCACCCATATACATCAGATAATAATTCAAAAGTATGGGAATGCCAAATTAGCAGCAATTTGGCATTCCCATACTTTTGAATTATTATCTGATGTAATTTATGCATGTGTAACTTAATGATGTGATTTATTCATCCGTACCAATTAATTCGAGTAATTTCAACCAGGGCTGTGGAGCCGGAGACTTAAGGAGCCGATGGTTTTGGTCGGAGCCGGAGCCGGAGCCGATTTATCACAAAGGCTCCGGCTCCGGCTCCGATAGTTTGAGCTTTGATATAAATCTAGAATTTTGAAAGTTATTAATTGGCATAATAAAAAAATTAAATCATTTGAAATCTAAAGATATGTCTTTTAAGTATACCAATGATCTGTCTTCCACGATATCTTTCTTTGCAGTTGCCGCCTTCTTTGGTATTATATTTATTATATATTTACACACATGTGTAATATTTTTTTATTGCATATGTTTCGTAAGACTAATTTCCATATTGACAACGTATTCTCCAAAATCCATTAATTTGAAGACTTGTTATATGCATGCTAACTAGATGATTGTAGATTCCTAGAGACAAGTCGCCAGTCATTTATGTACACATTTCCAGTTCAGTCAGCAAAGATAATATAGCTACATTTCTTGCACAATGTCTTAAATCTAATACGGTTACTATGTAGGCTATCATCTATCGGTATGGCAACTGGCATCTGTGACAATGCCAATTTCCTTAGATTGCATTGTAGGCTCCTGTGCAGTCCCCCCACCTACATTTCTCAAAACAATCGATTATTCAATTTGATCAATTTTGATTGGAGGGATAACTCTTCACACTCACACGAATGACCTGACTACAAGTCCTCACATGGCTATAGCAATAAGCGACCCAGCCACTTCTAGTAGCGCCCTATTATTTTAAAGGTATCTCATTCACAATGAATTTCCTTTGACTTCAAAATTCAAAGGGTATATTTCAATGCGAAAAACCCGAAGGCAAATTACAATGTTGACTTGCTGACGAAGTTTGCGACCATGACATCGCAATTACCCACGTAGATTTTTACAACAGCACGGAATGCTTCACTCAAACCGGTGATGCTGAAACGGACATCCAATGGTGCTGCATCTTTTGACCAGAGAAAAAATGGGGGGGGGAGGACTGCACAAGAGCCGTATCGTGTAATAATATTTCCCCAAATGTCATAGACCTGTGGATTTCAAGAATTTTCATTATTATTTTTTCCGTCTGTCAACACTTCATGCTGATATCATGCTGACTTATATGTAAACAATAAAAAAAGACTGAGACGCTCTCAATAAAGGCGCCTTTTGACCTCCCTTTTCTATTGTCTGTGACATTAAACCGCACGCGCATTCGAAAGCTAGCAAAGTAGATGGGATTTCTGCTCGGTGCTCGCAGTCAAATTTTTATTATGCATAGCACCCTGCAACATACTGTGTGATACTCCGAGTTCAGTTTCATCAGCCTAACCATCATCAGAGGAATAGTGGTAATGTGTTATACATAAATTGAATATAATAATATACATGAATCATTGATGAATTATTTAGTGCAACTTTACGCCATAATGAAAAATACGAAATTAATATAATGTAAGTTAGGCCTTAACTTATTAAGTATGCTGCATAGAATTACAAAACTTGTCCTAAATTAGATATTTTTAATTTTTTTAAGTATAATTTTCAATTGTACATTTCTAGCCTACACTGCAATGAGGCTATCTAAATTACAATTTCTACAGATGATGAGTCGTGGGCTACCCACCGATCAAATTATTCATGGACCAACAGACTATTGAATAAAGGCAATAACAAATAACAATAACAACCTAAGCTAGCCTATATACACTTTAATATTCAATAAAGCAATTGATATCTTTATTGATACGGTATATTTGGCTATATAGCCGATACCCTTTCCATGTTCGAGTAGATACAGGCCCTATAAGCTATTTAGAGGCATACGCTATCCAGTTTCATATTCAAGCTTTGTTAAAAAGCTTATACTACTATTCGGCCCCTGTGACGGCTGATTAGGTATATCATCATCACTCATGTGGTCTTATTTAATGTAGCCTCGTAGTAGACTGGTTGCAGGCTAGGCCAATTTATATTTAGCCAGTGCGGGAGATCTTTATCTAATTTAACCAATCCTGTCTATAACTTTATTTTATCTTTCAGAGATAGTCAATTCATGCAAAAATATATGACAAGTATGTTATTTGTCATTATATTAGGCTATTATCATTTTTATTATTAACTTAAGTCGTTGCTTGTTAATGAAAACTAATCTGATGATTGTAGCAAGCCTCTGAAGGCCACACCGCTATCCAAAAAACCCATTCAACGGATCCAGGATACCCAGCATAGATAGAACCTGAATTTGAAGCCGGAGCCGAGCCGGAGCCTTTCACATCAGTGTCGTGGAGCCGGAGCCGGAGCCGATGAGATAACGCATCGGCTCCACAGCCCTGATTTCAACTACAGAACGCAGTCATCTTCAGGGTATAAAATGATAATTGAACAGAGCATGCCTTGATGAAATTTTATGCATTTACATACATGCGAATGAAGAATATGCATAAAGATATATTCATAAATGCTTAAAATTTCATCAATGCATTCTCATTTTTTTATACCTTGAAAATGGCTACGCTCAGTATAGTTGAAATTAATTGTTTCATGATTTAATAAATTAGCATCATATCGTCAATCCTATTTTCACTTTCATTTAGAATGTACAACCAAGGAGGCATCTCTACGTGATTGTTGGCTGTTTATAATTATCTTAAAATATTTCCAAATTAGACTTGACTTGACCCACCCTCTTAATCATGTTTGCAAGTGGACAGGCATTTGCTATATTTATTTTTCATGATTGTTAGCTGTTTGTAATTATCTTTAAAGATTTCCAAAAATGCGCTATTGGTCCACACTCGCAATCATGTTCTCATATGGATATATTTGTCATACTTGTACTTCCTTTTTTATACTGATCGCCGGCTGCATATTTGCGTTTGAAAATTTCCAGACTGAACACTTTATCTCCTTCGTAATCATCCTAATTTCGTAATTTGTTTTATGACACATTTTTCATCGGAACTTGTCTAGTGCACATGTAATACATATGGTGATTCTTGTCGTTTTATTATTTTTTGCCGGGAAATAAATGTGACAGCAGGTCGGGTAATTAATGTAATGCTATTGATTTTTAGCAGCATAATTACATAAAGTGAATAAAAGCTCATGTCGTTTTCCTATTTTTTTATGTTAAATGTACATGTATGTTCCTATTTATTTTAATTATGTTAAATTCTGTAACTTCTTTTTATGCGTCAATAATATTCAATATTCTTTTGCATCAAGCATCTTACTGCGCATTTTAGACCGAAGTCGTTGTCTCTCAAAAAGATATCATCAATGGAGACCGGACACTACCAAGCCAGCACAACCGATGGCAGAGAAGCATACCACTGTTCTGTAGGCCGACATTTACTTTTGAGGTGAGTCGCTAAAATAATTTCTTGTGCGATTATTTGTCACTGCCTCCGAATGTTTTGGTTTTAGCAGCATTGAGTTTTTCTGCTGTTAATCCTTGGAACATTTCGTAGCAGGATGACACCGATCAGCATCATTTTTATAATGTATAAATATTGTAGGGCTATTCTTGTCACTGCCTCCGAATGTTTTAGTTTTAGCAGCATGAGTTTTTCTGCTGTTAATCCTTGGAGTATTTCGTAGCAGGATGACTTTGATCAACAATATTCATCACTATCAACAGGAAATTTCGTCAATATTTTGCTACAACGTCAAGTAGGCTATAACCGTAATTTCATCAAAAGAATGTGAACATATAATTAGATGTCGGCGGCTGTCGGGGAATTGTCGGCGGCAGCTGTCGGGGAATTGTCGGAGGCTGTCGGGGAATTGTCGGTGGCTGTCGGGGAATTGTCGGTAGTGTGTCGGCGAAACAGTCGGGGTATTGTCGGCTCACCGATTCGTCGGCAGATAGTCGGGGAATTAGGATCTTTGCCGTCATTAAGCCGAGTCAGCTTCCCGACAATGGACCGACAGTTCACCGACATTTTTTTCACCGGGGTGGTTCTGGGTCGACCGGCCGGGTGCGTCTTGGTCGACCGTCGTGGTTGTTCTTGGGCGGCGGTCTGTGTTTATGGTGTGTAGGATTGGTTGGAAGCATTTCCTTACCGCATCTAATCTCCTATTCTTTTCCTTTCAGAGTTTTTACATCAGCAGTAGGATCGCTTTTGATCCCGAGAACGCCCCTAACGGCTCTTTTAAGAGCCACACGGAGCAAGAGTGATAGTACCTCCTCGTGGTTTGCTCTGGACAGACTTCCGTCTGACTGAATCTATCACATAATTAGAAAGACTGAGTCATGCTTTTGTATCAGAGGGGTATATGAACCATTGCCTCTCTTTCATTTTCATTCTATACTCCATCATGAAAACACCTAAGACGACAGTCAGCTCTCCTGACAAGCCTCGGCTTAGACCGAGAAATTTATTTATTGAGATTCTAGAGATGGAGGAGCGAGAGCGAGTCTATAACAATCTTGCTCGAATTGGCTCATCAACAACTGACGATGATGCCAATTCAACAGAGTGGGGGTATATACCGCCCTCTAACAGTCAGCTTATAGTAGAGGATGTCGATGCCGTTGACATTGAGAGATTACAAGTCTCTCTCAGCGGAATCGGCCAAACTTAAGTCTATTCATATCCCGAGAACGAACCAACGGTCTTTTTAAAGACCACCATGGGGCAAAATATGATAGTACTTCCACGTGGTTTGCCCTGGACAGACTTCGGTCTGACTGAATCTATCATACAAATAAAAAATAAAATCACAAAGTTGTATCTGCTATCAGTCAACTTAAACGTTGCATGTTAAGGAGGATTTTGGTATAATTCTTCCTGTTGGTGGGCGATCTCTCTTGAGACAGCGGATGATATCGTAGTGATAAGTGTGGCATATTTTAGACCGAAACCTCTGGGGCAACTCATGTTGGGCATTTGACACAGTTCTCAACGTAGGACTTTGAACGCCAATCGGTTGAGTCTTAGCTATCTGCCACAGGTTACTTTTTAAATTCTCCATTGCGAACGTTATCTGAGAATGAGCCATGAGTTCTTTTAAGAACTGCCTCTATCATTGAGGCTAAATGATGAAGGGATGAAATGGGAGGTCACTCTTACGCCACACGTATACAAAATCACTTTCTATCTTCTCTAAGGGTGCGATCTCTTTTGATAGAAAAGTAGACCGATGATAAATGTGTTAACTAACCACATATCTAAATTCCTCCATTCATTTCCATTTCTAGATAAATACATTGCAAAACAAAGACATGTAGTATATAGGTTCATTTACAATTGAAGCACATATACTTTATAGCGAGGAAAAGTCAAGTGGAAGAACCTTTTAAGTCATTGTAGACTTTGTATCACCTTGGTCGTTTTGGGGCATCGGGCGCTCTCCTCACGCGCGTTGTTTTTGGTGTAAAATCACCATTACTCCACACAACTTACACAATCTTGCCTTTATCACAAGTCTCCTTCTGATCGCAATCTTCATCCGACTCGTCGACCACTTCAAAGATTTTGTTGAAGATCTCTAAGGCGGGAGATGTACCTTCCATCATGAGATAGATGAGAATGAGAAGTGTTTCAATTTTCTGACTTTTATATGTTTTTCAACAATGAATTCCTCAACAACCAATCAGAATGATTCTAATTTAGATGAAGACTACATAAGTCGGAAGATTGTAGCACTCTTATTCACATTATACGAGCTAGCACGCCAAGATGAGAAACTCAGAAACACCATGTAATTTTGTGATCGTCAATGAGTGGTGTGATGAAGACAAGTGTGATCAGAAGGAGACTTGCGACAAGGGCAAGACTGTAAGAATTGTCTGGATAGATGAAGAGTGGACACCGAAAACAACGCGCGTGAGAATAGCGCCCGATGCCCCTTAACGTCCAAGGTGCTACAAAGTCTACAATGACTTAAAGGTTCTTCCGCTTGACTTTTCCTCGCTATAAAGTATATGTGCTTTAATTGTAAATAAATCTGAATAATTACATATCTCTGTTTTTGACATTCAATCCCTTTATCATTTATCCTCAGTGATAGAGGTAGTACTTAGGAAAAAATGATTGTATCTATCATCAACTGGCATGATTTATACTGAGCTGTCAAATGATTAGATTTTCACTATGATGTTAATGATTATGTATGCTACATTACCCAGAAATAAAGTGAAAAAAGACAGATGAAGCAAATAAACATTTATTAAGAAATTTACAAATAATTCAAAAGTTCCTCGTAAGTCACATTGTCCCACTTTGAAATATCATCCAGCCTTCTCTGCTTCTCCACCGTTGCCTTTTTCGGAGCGGGAGGGCAAGTTGGCATGCTTGATGCAGACACTAGTGATTCATGCGTGAGAGTTGATGGTGAATCCATGACTTTGAAATGTATGCCATAAAATACTTGATTTCTTAGTCCCTAAGTATAAGCAAGCAACCAATCAAAATGAATAGCCAATGAATGTTGAGTATGGGAGTATATAAAAGGGAAAAATAGACTAGATTTTATTCCATATTTGAGACATATTAACACTAAGTGAGTTTTTCTCTCCACTCAAATATAATCCAACGTTGCTGACGTATCCTATTTTGGTTTGAGTCAATTATTACATTCTGACTATCAAAGTATCAGATTTTGACTTAGTTTCGTTGAAATGGTAAGTTAAGGATTTCATCACTCATCTCCCTTAAACGTTAGATTAATAGCATCTTTCTCAATTTCAGGCATCTACTTCATCATCAAAGCGCTCCCTTCTCGAGGAAGCTTTACAACTGTTGAGTGGAGGTAGGTTGTAAAAACAAACTATGACTTCAATGGAGATGACAGAATGATTTCTCCTCCAGATGATGACAGTTTCAACTCAAGTGCGCAATCATGGGAAGCATCCAAAACATATGCTGATTGTGGGCATATCTTTACGAGGAAGCGCGACCTCACCCGACACATCAGACAACGTGTGTGTCAACCCAAACCATCATCAATCTCCCGAGGTGAGTATGATTCCATTTAACATGTCTCCTTTACTTTTGACTTTTGTTTCCGATCTTTTGAAACAGGTTTTGAATTATCTTCACATAGACTTCACCACACACACACACATGATAGTTATAGCAACAGCACCTCCTCTATTCGACTAACTGAAGTATCGCTCAATAATGTAGTAAGAAATTACCATATGGAATCCTCAGAAACTATTGCTGATTTTCCGGAGTGGTTCCATCAAAATTCAACATTGATAGATGCGCTCTTTCATAATTTAGAGCAGTTTTAGAATAAAAGCGCTCATCTACCTTAAAATAAAATATGTTAAAGTTGATTATCATACTGGTGAAATAGTACAGAGGTTGGAGTTTCACATACCCTCCTCTCCTGCTACAGAGATAGTCGATAAAGAAGCTTGGTTAAATTTTCACATCCAAGGACTAAAGTCAAATATTGATAAATTTAACGAGCGCGATAGTGGTCTAATTTTTGATGGCATAGAATCTGCCAAGTTTAAAATTACTCTATTAGAAAATTACCGTGGTCGAGGCTCCTTCATTCTTCCAAAAACGTTAAGAGCTAAGAATGCAGTCATTTCTGTTGTTTGTGAATCACAGTGTTTTAAGTATGCGGTATTGTCTATTCTCCACTATCATGATGTACATAACAACCGTTTCCGTAGAAGCAAATATCATGAATGGGATAATTAATTGAAGTTTGATGACTGCAATAGCGAAGACATGAAGTTTAAAGATATAGAGAAATTTGATAAATTAAATGAAATTAAAATAGTTGTTCACATCTGGCAAGAGGGGCTTAAGGGTGTGCGCTACAACAACCGTTCATCAACTTATGATCGGGTAGTCAATTTCCTGCTAGTATATCAAAATGATAGTGAAAATTGGCATTACTGTGGTATTCCTAAAATGACTCGACTATATTCCCACTTAACATCTAGAAGAGGAGAGTATTTCATATGTGACCGTTAGTAGTAATAAAACGGCGAACACTCGACCGGCGCGCCCCCCCTCTGGAACGGCATAGTGTCGTGGTCAGCCGCCGTGGTGCTTCGAGTCTGAGTCCCCACCCCCTCTGGAACGACAGAGGTTGTGGCCTGTCGTGGTGTGCCGGCCAGGTTGGTCCACGTTCACAAAATGTTCGCTGACTCCCCCCCCCTCTGGAACGACAGAGTGTCGTGGTGGTCTTGGGCGACCGCCAGGATTAGTCTTGAGGCTATAGTGTGTGATGTTTTTCGTGCAATCTGCTGAATGTTGGGTTGTAAAATGGGTTGTTTCGAGTGGAAGGACTGCTCGGATGTGAAAACGGAGGCCAGATTCGGATTCAGCGTGAAATTCTGCATCGGTATGGTGAATTTGAACGCAATCGGAGAGAAAAAATTTTCGCTGACGTCCCCCCCCTCTGGAGAGCTCGCTTCGATCTTGGCTTTTAGTGGACGGATTTTGTCGTGCCATAGCTCGTTTGAAAGCTAAGAGTGAGACAAATTCACTGAAACATACGGCTTGTTCATATCTGTCTTCGTTTAGATGTGAGACGCCATTTAAGATTTTGGGACATTGGCGAAAAACGACAGAGTTAGAATTTGGGACGTTTTGGGCTGTAGCTTCAAAACGAAGCCAGATTTTGAAATTGGAATACGTGAAAAATCTCTATCTGTATGGTGAGTTTCAAGTCAATCGAGAGAAAAAATTTAAAAATTTTTTAAAAAAAAAACAGAGTTAAAATTTGGGACGTTGCGCCGTTTGTAGCGCCAAAACGAACCAAACGATGGAGAAAAACGGAGGCCAGATGAAATCAGCGTGAAAATTCCTGCAATTTGATGGTGAATTTGAACGCCATCGGAGAGAAAAAATTTTCGCTGACGTCCCCCCCCTCTGGACAGCTCGCTTCGATCTTGGCTTCATAGCTCGTTTGAAAGCTAAGAGTGAGACAAATTCACTGAAAGAATCGGCTTGTTCATATCTGTCTTCGTTTAGATGTGAGACACAATTTAAGATTTTGGGACATTGGCGAAAAACGACAGAGTTAGAATTTGGGACGTTTTGGGCTGTAGCTTCAAAACGAAGCATCGGATTGGAAAACGGATTTCAGATTTGGAATCAGCGTGAAATTCTCTATCAGCATGGTAAGTTTCAAGTCAATCGGAGAGAAAAAATTGGGACATTTTTCGAAAAAAGTTAGAATAGAAAAGTTAGAAACAGTTAGAATTTTTGCGATGGCTGCCTACTGTAGAGCCAAAACGGAGCATCGGATGGGAAAACAGAGGCCAGATTCGGATTCAGCGTCAAATTCTACATGGAAATGGTGTATTTCCAGCTCAATCGGATCACTAAAACCGGAGATAGACGGGTTTTTAGTGTTTGGATGATGGGTATTACGTCATCAGCTGATCGCCACACACTATATAAGCTGGGAACCGACAGAGACTTGTCATTCAGACGAGAGCGATTGTCAGAGGTAGGTCGTCTCTCTGAGCTCCGATGATAGTGTAGCGGTGTCATCAATCAGCCTTAGTTGCGATGCACGCTAACAGATGGTGTACAGCTGCTGCTCTCCTTGATTTTAACACCTCTCTTTACTTCACTTTCCACATGTAATCTCTTCGCCTTATCTTAATTACCTTTCCATCCTGTCACTTGGCGAATGTAATGCTGATGATAATATTAACACAACTATTCTGACTGCGAGACAAGACGGTGTTCTAAAAACTCTCTCCGGGCTGTTAGAGACTAGAATAATTTACTTTGGTGATTTACCTTACTACAATCATCATAGACATTACCAAAAACCTCCACAAATTGGCGCCCAACTAAAAATCATGACCGACCCAACTCAACTCGCCGCTCTAAGTGTGAAGCTACCTTCCTTCTGGTCCTCCGACGTCGAGCTGTGGTTCTCACTCTGCGAGGCGGAACTCGACGTCTGTCGAGTTACCAAGCAGGAAACTATGTTTGGCCACATCATTCGCACACTCCCTCAAGAGATCGCTCAAGAAGTTCGCGACCTGATCGTTTCTCGCCCGATGACCGATCAGTATGATGAGCTGAAGGCTGCCATCATCAAGCGAACCTCAGTCTCCGAACACAAACGGTTGCGTCAGCTACTCAGCGAGGAGGAGCTTGGTGATCGTAAGCCTTCGCAACTCCTGCGCCGCATGCGTCACCTGCTGGGTCACCGCAACTTCGATGAAGGACTTCTGCGACAACTCTTCGTTCAGAGACTCCCCCTCCATGCTCAATCCATTCTCGCTGCCTCCAAGGACTCCATGCCACTTGAAGATGTTGCAGACATAGCTGATCGAATTCTCGACGCTCCAGTTCCTCTCCACGCCGCGGTCGCTTCAGTCAACCGCCCTGACAGTCTCAGCGACCGACTGGATCGCTTGGAGAAGACAGTGAACCGACTTGCTGAACGCATCTCCTCCTTGTGCACTACTAGGAACTCACGTGAGCGTTCTAAGTCCCGGGACCGTTCTAATCATCCTGTTGGCGACCGTCCTGATGTGTGCTGGTACCACCGAAAATACAGCACTGCAGCTGAGAAGTGCATTAAGCCCTGCAGCTTCCAATCGGGAAACTCCTCGGCCCCGCAGTAGAGGTGGCGGCTGCCACGGGCCCTTCATCTCCGAGCTGCCGACTTTTTGTTTGGGACCGCTACTCTGGCACCAAGTTCCTGATCGACAGTGGTGCTGAGGTCAGTGTCCTTCCTCCTACGACTGCTGATCGTCGAAATGGCTTCCGTGGTGAACCTCTCTTCGCAGCTAATCACGCCATCATCTCAACCTTCGGCCAGCGATCGTTGACTTTGAATTTGGGACTACGGCGTACCTTTCGGTGGATTTTTGTGATAGCTGATGTCACTCATCCTATCATCGGAGCTGACTTCCTCAGCCACTTCCACCTCCTGATTGACCTGAACCACCGTCGCCTTCTGGACAGCTTTACAAGCCTTTTTGTTCTTGGCACCACGGCCAACGGTGTTCAGCAGCTCAGTCCTCTCCTGACTCATCCGTCTGCGCCTGCCTCTCAATGTCCTTATTTGACTCTCCTACGCCAGTTTCCTCGATTAACGAATCACTCCCTGCATGATGACGCTGCCAAGCACAATGTGACTGGACTCACCAATGGACTCACCACAGGCCATCCAGTTTTCACTCGCCCTCGCCGTTTAGCACCGGACCGTTTGCGCTGTGCTAAAGAGGAGTTCCAGCACATGCTTGAGATGGGTATCGTTCGTCCGTCCGATAGCGCTTGGGCCTCTCCTCTGCACATGGTCACCAAGAAGTCTGGCGATTGGCGCCCTTGCGGTGACTACCGCGCTCTCAACCATGTGACTGTACCTGACCGGTATCCAGTTCCCCCATCCAAGACTTTTCGTCCAACCTCAAAGGCAAGACTGTGTTCTCATCCATCGACTTGACTCGTGCCTATCATCAGATTCCTGTCGAACCTGATGATATTGCGAAGACTGCAGTTACAACTCCTTTCGGTCTTTTCGAGTTTATCAGGATGCCCTTCGGTCTACGCAACGCAGCACAGACATTTCAACGCTTCATCGACGAAATTTTACGTGGTTTTAACTTCGTATTTGCCTACGTTGATGACCTGCTAGTCGCTAGCTCCTCACCGGAAGAGCACCAGTACCATCTCAGAATGCTGTTTCAACGTTTTGATGAGTACGGACTCATACTGAACCCGTCTAAGTGTGTTTTCGGTGTCTCATCAATTACCTTTCTCGGACACAAGATCGACTGTCATGGAATAGCGCCCGTCGAAGACAAGGTCACTGCTATCTCGAACTTTCCCCAGCCGAACTCGATAGCTGAACTCCGTCGATTCCTCGGCATGATCAATTTTTACCGCCGCTTTATCCCTCGATGTGCAAGTCTTCTACAGCCCCTAACCAATCTGCTCAAAGGCGCATCCAAGTCCCTGAGTTGGTCCTCCGAAGCTGAACAATCCTTCAACGACGCCAAACGTGCCCTCACCAGCGCTACTTGTCTGGCTTTTCCCGATCAATCTTCACAGTTGGTACTCGCCGTCGACGCGTCTAACTTCGCTGTTGGTGCGTCTCTGCAACAGTTGACAGACAGTGAACTTCAACCGCTTGCATTCTTTTCACGGAAACTATCCTACACAGAGTCCCGGTACAGCACTTTCGGCAGAGAGCTGCTGGCCATCTACCTTGCAATTCGCCATTTTCGCCATTGCTTAGAAGATCGGACCTTCACCGTACTGACTGACCATAAGCCACTCACTTACGCTGTCGCCACGTCTGCTGATCGACATTCCCCGCGAGAAGTCCGACACCTAGACTATATTTTGCAGTTTTCTTGTGACATTCGACATGTCAGCGGTAAGAATAACATTGTTGCTGATACTTTGTCACGGGTGGAAGTCTCAGCCATCACTCGTCCTTCCTGCCCTACTCATGAAGAAATCGCCAACGCTCAACGACAAGACAGCGACCTGCAAGGCTACCGCAACAAGCATGACACTGGCCTACAATTGCAAGACATACCCATTCCTTCGTCTACTCGATCAGTGACTTGTGACCTCTCTACTGGTTTACCTCGCCCCTTTATCCCAACTGTCTTGCGTAGAAGAATATTCGACGTTATTCACGGTCTCGCACATCCTGGCATCAAGCCCAGCATCAAACTGGTATCCGAGCGCTTTGTTTGGCCTGATATGAAACGCGATATCAGACAATGGACTCGCGCCTGCATTCCCTGCCAAAGGTCGAAGGTCAACCGCCATACTCGTGCTCCCATCGGCACGTTTTCAGCACCGGACGCTCGCTTTCGTCATGTCCACATTGATCTTCTCGGACCGTTTGCTCCCTCCAACGGTTACACTTACATCTTAACCTGCATCGACCGTTTCACGCGATGGCCTCAAGCTATCCCTATAAAGGACATCACCGCATCAACGGTTGCACGCGCTTTCGTGGAGCGCTGGATCTCCATGTTTGGCGTTCCTGAGATCATCACAACTGATCGCGGTCGACAGTTTGAGTCTGCTTTATTTACTGACCTCACTCAACTTCTGGGATGTACTCGCATTCGAACAACGGCGTATCATCCGATGTCAAACGGGATGGTGGAGCGTCTACATCGCCAGCTCAAAACCGCCCTCAAGTCACAACCCTCGCCGCAGCATTGGACAGACAATTTGCCTATCGTTATGCTCGGTTTGCGGTCAGCCGTCAAAACCGACATTAATTGCTCCCCAGCTGAATTGACTCTCGGCATCACATTGCGTTTACCTGGTCAATTCCTCAGCAGTGATCATTCCCAGTCACAGCCTGATGCAAACGGAACGGACGCTTGTGATTACGTCACAAAACTTCAGTCATTCATGCGAGAGCTGAAAGCCCCGTCTCCACGCCCTCAGTCCAAGCCAATTTTCTTTCCCAGCGAATTGGCAACATGCAGTCATGTTTTCATCCGACACGATGCTGTGCGCAAGCCGCTTCAACCTACGTACGACGGGCCGTATCTTATCCTCAGTCGGAGCGAAAAATTTTACTGTATCTCCAGAAACGGCCGCTCAGAGACAATTTCCATCGACCGCCTCAAGCCCGCCCACTTAGATAGATCAAGTGCTGACACTCCTACTCCGACCACGCGCTCTGGCCGGCACATACAATCTCCCGCTCGTTACGTTCCAGGATGAACATCTTTATTCTACTACGGCATCGCCTTGACTGACGTAAAGGCTGGGAGGGGAGTACTGTAGCGGTGTCATCAATCAGCCTTAGTTGCGATGCACGCTAACAGATGGTGTACAGCTGCTGCTCTCCTTGATTTTAACACCTCTCTTTACTTCACTTTCCACATGTAATCTCTTCGCCTTATCTTAATTACCTTTCCATCCTGTCCCTTGGCGAATGTAATGCTGATGATAATATTAACACAACTATTCTGACTGCGAGACAAGACGGTGTTCTAAAAACTCTCTCCGGGCTGTTAGAGACTAGAATAATTTACTTTGGTGATTTACCTTACTACAATCATCATAGACATTACCAAAAATCTACAAAAGCTTCGGACATTCCAAATCCCGGGTTTCTGTAAGAAACCGACTTAGAAAATTTCATTGCTGATATCAGCTAAGGCGTCAGACTTAGAGGTTAGCCAGGAGATGGCCTTCGTCTCCAGGCCATAAAAGACTCCAAAACTTTAAAGGCTTGTAACTTTGCTTCTACAAGTCCGTTTGACTTGATTCAAAAAAGGTTCGGTCGCTATTGACCTGCCCTAAGTGATAAACTACTTATAAAATTTCATAAGTAGTGCTAAAAAGTTGAAAAATTTAAATTCACTAGTTTTGGAGGTTTTCTCGGGTTTTCGACCCTGCTGAAGTCAATGAAAGCATTTTTAATGATGTCTGAGCCAGTCTTCTCATGTTATAAGCGGCTTTTCACTGAAAGCGAGCAAGACACGGAGAGTTTTGCTGTAATATTCCACTGACAGGGTGTTCCTTCGGGACGGCGGACGATGCCGTAGTGATAAGTGTGGCAAGGGAGTGTGTCATAGTTTAGACCGTAACCGCTGGGACAACTCATGTCTCATGTTGGGCATTTGACACAGTTCTCAACGTAGCACTTTGAACGCCAATCGGTTGAGTCTTAGCTATCTTGTCATGGGTGGCCTCTAAACATCTCCATTGCAAAACGCTGGTGAATCAAGCTCTCTACGGCTTGCTATCAAGCTGATCAAAGCAATAACTTGGGATGTTTCCTCAAGGTTTTCAAGTATGCTGAGTTCAAATCTGCTATCAGATTTCAAATTTAACTAAGTCTAAGGCAGCTTTGAGGGGTTAGATCCCAGCTACTGTTCACTACCTTTGACTCGGCGTTGCTGTTACCACTTCGGGGCAGTGACAATGATGTCTTCAGCTGTAAATAGCGGGTATCGGGGAAGATCTCTCACTTCCCTAGTGATCAGTACAAGGCCTTCGGGCTGTTGACGGGATCGAGTGCCACTCACTATACTCAAATCTATCATTCCTCACTAAGTGTAAAATCATTGTTTTCCGTTTTTCGCTTCAGAAATGCCGAAATACAATAATGTGAAGACCAGTTTCAAACTATGTCAATGCCGGAAGGTATTCTGAGCTGACGCCTTCAAGAAACACGCTTGCACTAACAAGAAACAGATAGGGGTCGGTCGCTACTATTACGGAGCCCACAAAGTCAGTCGCTTAAGTGAGCGGTTGGAGGATTGGCACTCACAACACAGCGAGTGTCAAACAGGCGAAGTAGGCGAAGAAGAACGGAGTTCACTCTTCGCCACTGAGCTCCGTTCTTTGGAGCTACAATCTGCAAACGAGCAAGAACGGAGCTCACTCTTCACCACTGAGACCACTGAGCTACAATCCGCCATTGAAGCGATTGCCGCTGTATCCTCGCTTAGTAGCGAGAGCTCGCTGTCCAGCAGCGATAGTGAGGAGGAGGAGGAGGAGGAGGAGGAGGAGGGAGAGCTACAGTCGCAACCTATCGAGAACGTCGACCTCGATCGCGAAACCCCTACAGCCGTGACTGCGAGCGGAATTGCAACACAATGTCGCAATTTTGTCAAGCGCCCGCCGGTGATCGCCGAACGGGATAGACTAAAGAAAGAGGTGGAGAAGTTGAAGGAGGAGGCCTTCTCATACAAGGCAAAGTATGAGGACCTAAAGAACGTAGCCGGAGAGATGAAGAAGGTGAAGGAGAGATTAAGCGAGCGGGATGGCGAGTTGGAGCAGGAGAGGCTCAACACTCTCGAGCGGAAAGCCAGAAAAGAGGCTTTGCTAGCAGAGAGGGAAAGTAGGGAGAAGGAGATACGAAGGTTGAAGGAGGAAGTGGAGAGACTCCGTGTGCAGATGGCTAAGGTGGTCGAGACGAACCACGAGCTGCACCGTTCGGCGCAGCTGGTGGATCGCGATCGAAGGGGAGAGTAGCAGAAACTCCTCTCTTGTACGAGCGTGGAAGAGGGGAGAAATGCTACTCTCGGGTGAAGAAAGGGGTGGAGTGTCTACACTTCACCTTTGATCATCGTAATCCGATCTCGAATTTCCTTTATGAGGAAGCGTCCGAGAACTACTCACTACTTCTTTCTTTACAGACATCCAAGAGAAGCGACCACCCGCCCCGTTGCCGGAGCCACAGTCGAAACAGAAAGCCTGAGTCCCTACCACACGCCCCGAGAACGAACCACCGGCTCTCTTAAGGGCCACCATGGGGCAAGACATGATAAAACCTCCACGCGGTTTGCCCTGGGCAGTCTTCGGACTGGCGAATACTATCATTAAGTTGAATCTGCTATCAGTCAACTTGAACGTTGCAAATGAAGTTCGGTGTAATACGTCCTTTCGACGGGCGTTCCTGTAAAGGGCGGCGGTGAAACCCGTAGCTATGTATACTGCAAGGGACATTCGGCAATGGTCAATCTTGTTAAACCTCTCTGCGTCATGTTTGCAAGTGATTGCCTCTGTCTCAACGTAGTATGCATTCGCGCCAGGGCGACATTTAGCCAACTGTCGAAGGTTGCCTAAAACTTTCCATTGCATACATTATGAGAACCATGAGTTCTACCTGTCTCTATCAATGAGACGAATTGATGAATGGAATGAAATGGGAGGACACTCACGCACCACACGCAACATAACACACTTCTCTCTTCCGTAGTCAAACAAGCTCTTTACACATGGATCGCAGTCGATTGCTATCCCTGTATCAGAAGTGTAAGCTATCTTAATTTTAAATGTGACTGTACTATTTCATCTACCATCATCACCCATATGAAATGTTATAAGATTTACAAGTTAGACTAAGCGTGTTACTATTTCCAAATGAAAAAGTATACATCGTTAAATCATCCACTGAAGCCCCATTCAAGTAAGTCAGTATGAAAGCAAAGATAATATGAAATAAAAATTTATTATGGCATGTATTTCAAAAGGTCTTCATAGTCAATATCGTCCCAGAGTCTGACTTCACATAGATCACAAAAACAGTTCACTTGCTTTAATCGTTCTTCCACTGCAAGCCTCACTTTGTCGATATACTCCCACTCCGCCATAGTTCGTGGCTGGGAGTTAGGGGTGTACCACTCCCATAATTGGTGGAGGAATTTGGTGCTGGTGATCTCCATCACATCGTCAGTATCGTACTGGAGATACTTCCACCTCACGCCTGTTAAGTCGGGACACTCCTTCTCACATACACTCTCCTCTTCGTCATCCGCTGGTAATGACAACTTTCTGATATTGTCCAGTCGGTACACCTTCTCTACCTTTCCCTTCGTTGGAGCGTTTGGTGCAACGACCGCCTTTGGTGTTGAGTATGGAGAAGAGAATTTTGTGTTTGGTGTTGTCGGAGGACTTGTCATGTTGACTGTGAATAATAACTTTGAAATGTTTTCTAATTCTTAAGTATCAACAAGCAACCAATCAGAATGAACAGCCAATGAATGATGAATATGAAAGTATATATGTAAAGTGACATTCGTATCATTTCACTCTGTCTTTGAGACATATAAGTGAAGTGTTCTCTGGCGAATTCTATATTTGAGGCGTGCAAGTGAATTCCAAATTTGAGTGAAGTCTCTATCTTGTTGAAGTATCAACCTTAAACATAATTTCGTTCAAATGGTAAGTTGAAAATTTCTTCACTCATCTCCCTCAAACGTGTGGCTAATAGTATCTTCCTCAATTTCAGGCATCAACTTCATCACCAACGCCCCTTCTCGAGGAAAGTTTAGAGTTGTTGAGTCAAGGTAGGTTGTAACAATACACTGAGACTTGAACAGAGATGATAGAATGATTTCTCTTTCAGGTGATACCAGTCCCATCTCGAGCGAGTCCATGTCAACATTGTCGCGGGAATGCAACGATCGGGAATGTGCTGACTGTGGGCACATCTTCACGAGGAAGCGTGATCTCGTCCGACACATCAAGCGAGGTGTTTGTAGACCTAAGTCAGCATCAATCTCCGAAGGTGGGGATGATTCTGTTAACGATGTCTCCTTTTCTTGTGATTTATGCATTCAGTCCTTTGAGTCACATTTTGAACTATCTTCACATAGACTTCGACATACACACAGTGACGATAGTTATACTAACAGCGCCTCCTCTATCCGACTCTCTGAAGTGTCGATAAATAATTTAGTGAGGAACTACCAGATGGAATCCTCAGAAACCATTACTGACTTTGAAGAATGGTTTCATCAAAATTCATCTTTGATTGGTGCGCTCTTCAACAATTTAGTCAATTTTAGAATGAAGGCGCTCATCTATCTCAAAATAAAATATGTAAAAATCGACCACCATACTGGTCAAATAGTAGAGAGGTTGGAGTTTCACATACCCTCCTCTCCTGCAACCGAAGTTGTAGACTGCGAGTCTTGGATAAATTTTCATATCCAAGGGTTAGAATTAAACATAGATAAATTTAACGAGCATGATAGTGGACTCGTTTTTGATGGTATTGAGACCGCCATGATTAAAATCACTTTATTAGAGAACTACTCTGGACGAGGCTCCTTTAAACTTCCGAAAAATTTAAGAAATAAAGCAGCAGTCATTTCTGTAGATTGCGAATCGCAATGTTTTAAGTATGCCGTCCTCTCCATTCTCCACTATAATGATGTACAGTATAGCCGATACCGTATGAGTAAGTATCAACAGTGGGAGAATGAATTAAAGTTTGATGACTGCAATAGTGAAGATATGAAAATTAAAGATATAGAAAAATTTGAAAAATTGAACAACATCAAAATAGTTCTCCATGTTTGGGAAAAGGGATTGAAGGGTGTCCGCTACAACTCGCGTTCGAGTTGTTATGACCACGTTATCAACCTTTTATTAGTAAGACAGGATGATAGTGAGGAATGGCACTACTGCGGTATTCCCAAAATTTCTCGCTTATACCACCACTTAAGAAATTCTAGCTCATCAGAGATTTATTACTGTGACAGATGCATTCGCAACTTTAGGAGTAAAAATAGATTTGAAACTCATTACGAATGGTGTAAGCGAGGTAAACTACAAATGGAGCGCATGCCCAAAGATAAGGAGTTTTCATATAGAGAGAATGGCGATGAACTAAGTCCTCTTCGTGTCATCTATGCTGACATCGAATGCTATATCGATGATATCATCCACAAGCCAGCAGCCATATCCTGCTATGAAGTATGGCATGACCATTTCCAAAATAGAAAAAATAAAATGCACGTCTGGTAAGGTGAGGATTGCATTTACCAATTCCTACAATTCCTCGAACAGGCTGTAAAATTTCAACAAAAGTATGATGGTGAACTCTATCGCAGATCATTGCATATGACAGCAGATGATCAAGCAAAATTTGATAGTTGCAACGTTTGCCCCAAATGTAGTAAAACATTTGATGATGATAAGATTAAGAAAGTGCGCGACCATGATCACATCACTGGTAAATTTAGAAACGCACTATGTTCAAAATGCAATTTTTCACTTAGGATGAAACGGCGTACATTACCCGTCATTTTCCATAATTTCAAGGGCTACGACAGCCATATGATAATAAAAGGAGGTTTAGGGCAAATGAAAGAGTGGAAGCTTGATGTAATAGCACAAACGAGAGAGAAGTTTATGGCCATGAAAGCAAAAGTGCCTGTCGATAAAACTAAAGAAAATAAGACGGTCTATTTTGATATAAAATTTTTAGATTCCTACCAATTTATGACTGCATCACTGGCCTCTCTCGTACAAAATCTAAAGTCTCTTCCACTAACACAAAATCTTAAGAAACAATATCCAAATCTAACCGATGAAGTCATCACACGGAAAGGAGTCTTTCCATATGCATATTTTGATGCGATTAGTAAACTCGGCGAGACTTCTCTTCCGCCCATAGATAAATTTAAAAATGATTTGACCGGCGCAGAATGTAAGACCGAAGATTATGATCATGCACAAGATGCATGGATAAAATTTGACTGCCATACATTTGGCGAATATATGATTGCCTATCTTAAGTTAGATGTATTTTTGCTTGCTGATGTATTTCAGGAGTTTCGACGAGTGGCATTAGAAGAAGATAAGTTAGATCCCGTCCACTTTGTCAGTCTGCCAGCCATGTCATTTAAGTCTGCTTTTAAAATGACTGGTGAGACCATTCATCTCTTACAAGATCCAGAGATGTATAATTTATTTGAACGAGGAATTCGCGGTGGTCTCACATTTGTAAATAAACATAGGTTAAAATCAAAATTAGTAGGCGATGATCAGACTCATCTTAAGCATTATGACCAAAATAATTTATATGGTAGTTCACTATCCAAACCACTCCCTCACTCTGAGTTTAGCTGGTTAGATGATAGTGAAATTCAGCATCTCTCCAACCCTTCTAACATACTAGCAATTCCAGATGAAGGTGATTGGGGATATTATTTTGAGATAGATCTAATCTATCCAAATAATATTAAACATAAAACCGTAGATTTTCCACTCGCACCCGAATCAGGTGAAGTGACCAAAGATATGTTTTCCGACTTTATGAAACAATTTCATAAAGATTTAGAATCATGCGGTCAACCCGACTATAAGCCTTGCCGCAAACTTTTACTCACCCAGTATGATAAGGAAAACTATCTAGTCCACTTTAGCATCTTAAAATTTTATTTAGAAATGGGTATGATTTTAAAAAGAGTTCACCGCATTATTAAATTTAGACAGAAAGCCTTCCTCAAACCATATATTGATAGCAACAGCCAGAAACGTGCACTAGCCCAAAATAATTTTGAAAAAGATTTTTATAAGTATAAGAATAATAGTCTATTTGGTAAGACGATGGAGGATGTTAGAAAACGTGTAAACTATAAACTAGTCAATGATGTTACAAAATTTAAGAAATTGGTCTCATCACCTTTATTCATCGATAGAGACATTATCGATGAGGACCTTGTAGGTGTTAAAATGATAAAATCTAAAGTTGAGTTGTGCAAGCCCATCTATATTGGCCAAGCTGTACTAGATTACTCTAAGCTTGAAATGTACCAACTCTTTTATAAAATACTAAAACCATGTCCTCTCGTAAAAGAGGTTCGTTTGTTGGGTGGTGATACAGATAGTTTCTTCTTAGCCATTACCACTCAAAAAGATTTAAATTTCAATGAAGTAGGAAAATCTTTAGAAAGATATTTTGATACATCAAATTATCCTACTGATCACCCACTCTACTCCATCAAAAATAAGGCAAAACTTGGCTGCTTTAAGGATGAGACAGCAGGGAAGGAAACAGATGAAATGATCCTCCTCCGACCAAAAATGTACAGTATGAAATTAAGGGATAGCGACGATAGTATTAAGCGTGCTAAAGGCATATCAAGATCATTGGTCTCTAACATGAAACATAAAAATTTCAGGAAAGCCTATAGAAATAAAAATATAACGTTTGTCAATATGACAATCTTAAAATCTAAGTCGCATGAAATCAAAACTCATACATTTAGAAAGCGGGCGCTTTCAGCATGGGAGGATAAGAGGTGCTGGTTAGAACACAACATATCTCTTCCACATGGACATCCTGACACAAACAACACCCAAAAGAATTAAACTCACACTACCACATTCAGGAGACGTCTTAGCATAATCATCCTTAACTTAGTATTTTCATGTTGATTTCTGTAGATAAACACTGCTGTTTTATGTATCGCTTTAGATCGTTTCTTCCTTGTGAATATATGCCTACAGTCAGCCCATTCCCCTATATCTGTGAAAAGACTTTTTCATACACATATTTTTATTTCAATAAACATATCACAATGACTTCACTTTGTTTTCCGAAACACTAAAGTTACGAGGGATTTAGTATCTTTCACATGGATGCACTCTTGTAAACCATTGGTAATTTTGAGAGAAATAGAGGGTATAGTTTGTTTGACGACGGGATGATAGAAAATAGATTCAAACATCTTCTCGACTATTCCATATGAAGCGTCTTTATCATGAATGAAATCACGTAAAATGTATTCTTTTTTCTCACCAACAGAAATAGGTAGAATCAAATCACTTTGAATGTAAAGGTGCTGTTCATGTTTATCAAGTGTCATTGGTGTTTCTATACCAATCGTATGCGCAGCAGTAAACACAGTTTGTAGCATTGAAAAACCAAAGAGTTTTTTCAAATTTTTACTCAATTGACATTGAATGTCATCACCCAGTTTCAGAACAACGCGTTGATTTTCAATTGAAAACGAAATGTGGTGTGTCTTTACATCATATTTACTTTTCATCACATGCTTCAACTTCTGTTGTATATAAGGATTTACTACATGAATGAAGCTTTCAACTGTATGATATAGACGCGGCATTATATTGATAGCAACTTTAGATTCTTCATAAGACTGGTAAATTTTCTTGATGCGATCGCCATAGATGTCCACCCACCATTCATCATTAACTGAATCAGCTTTAGTGTGATATTCATGAGAAGCATACACCACACCGCTTCCAATAATAGGTGTATAATGTCTTACAAAATGACGCAAGGTTGGAGAGAAATAAACTGTAAGTTTGTCATTATATTTCTGAATGACCAACTTATTTTTGTCCGCCATAATTTTCTCTCCATACTTCTTACCCACAGTCTCATTCGATCGTTTTACTAACTCAATAAGTGATAAAGGTTGAACACCACGCTTTTTCAAAATGATGCGTTCTTCGCATTCCACAACATCTTCATCAAATATTTTAAATCTATAATGAAATTTGTTGATTCGATTTGAATAAACTTTTTTAACATTTGCAGTAGCAATTGACGTTAGATGTAGTCCATGGCCAAAACCGAGATGCGGATAGAATTCATTATCCAACCTCAGTGTAAGACCTTTAGTAAAAGAATGAAAGCGAAGGAACTGTCTCCCACTCCAATGATAGATAGTAAACTCATAAACTTTCTGATCCTTATTCTTCATGATGGAAGTATTACCACTATTGAATGCCTTAATAATTTTCTCATTCCCAAATGGACCATAATAATCTGATTTTATCTGAATCCATTCATAGTTCCACTTTCCATCTGATGTTAAATTGTATGGGAACTGGAATGCATTATTCATCGTTATTCCATCATGGGTGCGAGGAGTCAATATCATTTCTTCCAAATCATTCACATTCTGAATATTGCTATCATAGCAAATACTAGAAACGCCAACCTCCCATTCACCTTCTAAATGTAGTGGGCGATTTAATTCTACTCGATAGTCTGATGGTTTATTTTTGGGAAATTTATTCATAGAAGCATTACTGGGCAAGTAGATTAGAAACGAGTCCTTATTTTCACTTTCCATATTATTCACATTGGAAAAATATATTAGCATACTTTTGCATTAACTCTTCATTCGGAAATGGAGTGTGATACTTGTCACAGCATCTTTATGAAAAGGAATCAACGCACCAGCATCGTCATAAATGGCAATATCAATTTGTGGGATGTAGTTTGATTTGAGCTTTGTATAATGCACTTTCTTGAAAGTATGCTCAGATAAAATACTGCAGCTTTTTGACTGGTATGGTATCATTGCTAGCAATGGAGCTTCAACATCTCCCACACGTACACCTTCACCAATATTGGAATATATCTGAAAATAGTTAATACGACGCGATAGCGACATGTCTGCGCTAGCTTTGGTTACAGTACCACTTTTAAAGATATTTTGATCAAAACCCAAAATGTCCATTAGAGTTTTATCCATAATTAGTTCAATACCTTTTCCACTTATAGTGAGAGACAAAGTACCTTCTTTTTCAGAAAATGAAATATGTTGCTCATTAATCACTTCATTTAAATAATCTACAACCAATTTAACCGAAGTAATAATGCGAGGCATCAACACTCTTGTTTCATGTAAGATACCACCTAAAGGCTCTACACACTTTCTGTATAAAGATACGATCCATTCTGTATCAAATTGATTTGGCCTTTTACATGGTAAATGTTGCATATCAGATTTTCCATGAACAGCTGCAGAACGATGTCGTAAGAACTGATGAAAATCTTTTGAACAAACTAATACTAGATCATCATCATTCAGAACGTCAGAACTGTCACTCAGAACGAAGTATTTGACATTTTGATCCATCTGAAAAAAGGCTCACCAGGACCTGACGAAGTTCCCTTTTGGGTATTGCGGGACTTTGCTGATATACTGGCTCCATCTATCCAACATGTGATTAATTTAAGTCTTGCTACCGGTGTGATGCCAACTTGTTGGAGGAGGGCTAATGTTGTGCCTATCCCCAAAGTCAGCCAACCTAAACTTACTGATTATCGCCCTATTTCTTTACTACCGATTCTTTCTAAAGTGATCGAGAAGCTTGTTTTGAAAAAGTGGCTTTACCAGAGCGTTTCACCAATTGGACCAACTCAATTCGCCTTTGTACCAAGGACTGGTCAAGGAACTGTGACGGCACTCACCTACACGATTCATCGTATTTTATCCCATCTAGACACTCCGGGAGCCGTTAGACTTCTGATGTTGGATTATAGCAAGGCATTTGACAGAATACCTCATCAGGTTATTCTACAATCCTTGATTGACAAAAATGCTCCAAAAGAACTGCTGCTCTGGATTGCATCATATCTGTCTGTGCGAGAACAAAGAATTAAATGCAATGGTAACTATTCATTGTGGTTTAGAGCCACAAGTGGAGTCCCTCAGGGAGGCGTGTTAGCTCCATTGTTGTTTGCCTCAGCAATGGACAGCTTGGAGCCAAAGTTTGGAAACTCCACCCTGGTAAAATTTGCAGATGACATATCAGTGCTGCACTGCATTCGCGAAGTCGAGGACGATAAGCTCAGTGAGGAGCTGAATCATATAGTGACATGGTCTCATGAGCATGGCATGCATTTGAACTATATGAAAACCAAGGTCATGAACTTCAATACTAAGAAGGCCCTCAACCTTTCAGCTCTCTGTGACCCAGAATCATCAACCATTATTGAGGAAGTTAGCTCTGCCAAACTTCTGGGAATTGTTCTTGACAACAAGCTCAATTGGCAACAGCATCTCGACCACACACTTTTGAAAGCTAGACGCCGAATTTATCTACTACACTGCCTAAAGCAAATTTCGCCGAATAACCACCAATTGCTCCGAACCGTGTACGTGACCATGATAAGATCCATCTTGACATATGCTTATCCCGCGTGGTGCAACATCACTGCCTCGAGATTCAGACATATTGCTAGCCTTGAAAAGCGATTGTGCAAGTTGTTCGGTTTTAGCTGTTCAGAGGATATTACCAGCTTCTGTTTGCGAACGGCCGAGCAATTAGCATTAAAGGCAGAAGATGAGGAACACCCATTACATCTTATTCACGATAGCGAAGAAACTCGACATAGTGAAAGACTTGGTAGTCGGAACAGAAAACTCAGATCAAGAACAATGCGCTTCCAAAATTCTTTTATTCGCTTTGCCTGACTTCTATCTGATTCTACTTCTGATGTATTTTATAAATGATTTGTGTAACGCTACTTCTGAATAACCACCGGTTGTGAAGTACGAATAAAGCTACATTATTATTATTATTATAAGTCAATGTTGCCACTTGTTTACCATCAACTCGAAGGAGATAATTAAATTTCTTCAATAATGTTTCAGGAGTCATGTTTGTCTTTCTTGGCTTAATCACAATCTTCTTCACCAACGTCTTCTCATTTTTTGGAATAAGATCTACATAATAAGCTTCCTCTCGATATATTAACTGTTTATGACCACTTATGTGGTAATTAACGTTAGAATTATCATAGCTAAGGCGCTAGCGAGGTAACCTAAATCATTTCTTAAACTTGGACTTAAACCAACAATCCAATCTTTCTCAACTACATGATGTACATAATTATGATCATCATTGTGCGGAGTAAATTGGACAATATGTTTACACGCTTTATTCAAGAAATCATATATAAACTTTTTACATGATAAGAGATCTTTCTTTGGCCACTGTGGAATGTATACTCGGCACCCCTTTTCACATTGGTAAGCAGCTGTACGTCTCATATTAATAGTCATCACCTCATGATCAAAAGTATAGACACAGTTGCTATGAACAAGTTGAGTGACACCCACTTCCCAATTTCCATTTAGCTGTTGTGCATGATCAATGGGAGTAGAAAAGAGTGCGGCTCGATTACTAGCAAATCTCTTTGTAGCCGCATTGCTAAGCAAAATATGATAAAACGACATTTTTTATATTGCTGATCTGCGGCTTTGCATAACATCATGAAGACTTGGATTTTGGACTCTCTACAATATATCAGAGTTGATCGTGATGGAAACGTACACTTCAAAAATTCTCATGGTCATACATCAAGAGGTATTACATTAACATGGCGACAATTTGTCAACCTCAATGATATCATGAGGGATTTGGAATATTTTGAAACATTAAGATTCATCTCCTTGGGTGATCAAGTTTGGCTTCAACATTACAGAAATGAAATTCAAATCTACCATTCTCATTCCGCAAACTGTTTCTCATTTCGCAAATACAATTGGGAGAAGTATAGAAGATACATACATCGATCCATCATGACATTTATTCGTCGTGAGTTCATCGCCCTACTATGCAAATCTTAATCAGACATGACTACCACGCACCATGAGTTGGAAATTAGATTCCCTACAACGTATTGAAGCGGATCATGATCGAAACGTCTATTTCAAAGATTCAACTGGAAATGTGAGAAGAGAGTTTGCTTTATGTTATCGTCATTTTCAATCTCTACATCATATCATGAAGGATTTGAAATACTTCTATATGAAAAAACATTCACGTATTGGAAATCGCATCTGGTTGCGCGTCAACAATCGACGAATTCAACTCTATCATTCCCAACTTCATACTAACTTCACATTTCATCAAGGTAGTTGGGAAAAGTATAAAAGGAAGGTACATCGCTCAATTTACTCATTCTTTCATCATGAAGCGCCATCGCTACACCATCGTCAACATTCTCCGTCGCTTCAGACTCTACACCAAAATCGATCTCACAACATTACACCAACACCTTCCAAACAGCAAGTATTACCCGGGCCGACCTCAAATGTTAGTGGTGAAGATGAACAATTCACGGAATCTTCAACTCTTCCCAAATGGGACTGTACAGATTCTCGACGCCCTTTCTCATTCATCGGCGCAGTCAATGCGCTTAGAGCTACAAAGACTACTACGTCGGATATGAAAGAGGGAGAGGTGTGTGATGTCGAATCTGACTGTGGACAATATGGTGATCTCTACTCAATTGAGTGAAAGTGTATCATTTTTGAAGATTCGTACCAGCAGTTACAATTTGTGTTATGAACCCGAACTTTTTCCTGCAGCTCTCATTAGTTATTGGTTACCTGTGCATGTGGCAATCTTTCATAGTAGTAAATTGATCATTACTGGACTGAAATCTGAAATGCAAGCAGATACGATCCTAGACTATCTAATCGAGTATGTACATAACCAACGGATTGTAAAATAAAAAACAATTTTTCCAACATGATGTTTTTATTTCAAATCATGATAGAACTTACAAATCATTTTTTCATTAGAGGATGGATTACATGAAAACTTTTGAATAACAGATGCAAATCGAGATACATGTAAACGTTTTAAGATGAAGTACAGTACTAAAGCACCACACGTTGATGAAAGTGGATGTTGTAGTATGCGTTCATTACGCTGATATTGACGCGTATGTTTTCTCAACCACTGCTGTGTTGGTATATTTGGAGGTTGAGCAAGAGGGTCAAATAGTTCACCACGTCGGTCTTCTCCAATAAAGATCGCTTTCCAATGCTCACCGCCTAAATTCTGCGAATGAGTGTTTAGCACAATAAAGATGGGATAGTGATTTACTGTAGGTGGTAAGGTATCGAGTGAATAGACATTATCGAAAGCTTTCAACGTCGCTTCGTCTGCATTACGCTGCACTTTAGTCTTAATATCGTCAGCAGTCAACCAACTCATTAACGATTATACTGAAGAATCACGTCACGATACTTTGTAATTTCAATATTTGAATCGAAGACTGCATAAATTAATACATTGATCGTCTCAGGTAGTGTTCTTTTGAACGTTAAATCCAAACGAATATTATGAGGCACGTTCGCTTGACGATAGGGTGCACTAATATCGCTGTCAGCAGTCAAATCAAATGCATAAATAGTATATCCACTTTTAAACTCTTTCATAGTAAGTCCGTTGGTGTCATCCGTATTGTAAAAGCCAAAGACATCCATAAAATCAACATAACTGCGCATAAATTGATCCGAAGCAAAATCTGGTTTGTAGGGTGGACCAGGATGACTCACACCATTTACACGTAAAGCAATTTCACTTAACTGATTGTGTTTAAAATTGAAAGGATTCTTCTTTATATTACCATTAAATGCATCATTTTCAACCATTGCCACCATGAGGAGCTTCAGTGCTTCCGATGGAAAGAGGCCATCTTTCATGAAACTCTTTTGATCTTTCGGAATTGTAAAGGTGAGAAGCTTTGTATGCTGAACGGGGTAAATGGCATTTTGGCGGTTAAGACCTTTAGCATGTCCTCTAATGACACTTGGATTCGGTACTACTCGACGAATGTAAAGTGCAATATCTTCCACATGAATTCTAAAATTGTCAACTTTAGCAAATGCATTCAGCGCAAATTCAGGCTTATTCAATGTCAGCTTGAGTCGCATGCTGGTATTACAGAGTAAAAACTTTGACTGTCTAAAGAAGTCTAAATTCAGCGGACCATATAGCTGACATACTTTACTATCTTTAATCATAGCAGATCGCTTTACAAAGCCACTGTTTGTTTCAACATCAAATTTTCCTGCTTCATCTCTATACCATCCCATGGCTTCCATATGACTTTTTTGTGCTGCTGGATGAAACTGTGATACATGATTGAAATATGATTTATAGGGATAATCGCTTTGATCACCTTCCACCTGCTGCTCTCCAATCGTTAGAGAAACATCGCGAAGTAATTTAGTCAATGGTAAATTGTTCAGTCCAACTTTATGTGCATCGTCAATAGCAGTTCCATCTGCTTGCTGAATTCTAAACCTCAAATCAAGCATCGCATAACTCAAATCTATGTAGTCATCACTACCACCAGGAATAACAAAGTCAATGGGACCAGCATTCTCAGCTGTTCGAGGATGATAATCTACAATACTTGAACTAAGAATATCTGTCTGTATGGCTTGTTGATCAAACAAACAAAAACCGGAAGTTTTACACTCCATGATTAGAAGTTACAGCAGCGTCGTCGTTTAGCGCCTGATGAATGATTAGAGCCTCTGCGACGTTTGCGTGAATGCCTTTTGACTGAAGATCGCACCTTACCAGCTCCGCGATGTTTCCTCCTTCCTTTATTCATTCGTTTAGGTGATTTCTTTCCTTGAGTAACACCAGCAAAGGTCTGCTTCAATGTTTTTAAACCGCGTTCCTTCCCACGATTCAACAAACTGCTCTTAAAACTTCTACCTCTAGAAAGATCACTAGCAACATCACCAGCAAAGCCAACGGCATTACTTAAAACATTTCGTTTTAAAGATCTACCGACATTGGATATGAGAGGTGCTACAACAGATTTCAGTGCACCAAGTATGCTACCTCCACGTTGGCGGCGAGCGCCGATGTAAATGTGTCCTCCACCACTTACATAGGAGGGTCGTGAATAAAATGAGGCAGTTGGATTCATAGCTCAAACCCTAAACATTGTTAGTTACAACTTTGCATGAATCACTGTCGATCACTTAGATGAAAGATGTCGGCACGACGCATCCAAGAGTTCATACTTGAAGGATAACCAGTCCATTTAACAAGACACCATTCTTCACCTTGCCGTTTTTTACATCGAATGATTTTCTCTATCAAATATGTTTCACTTTCAGTGACTATCTCAATCTCATCGCGGTAAAAGCTACCCTCAATTTCTTCATTATCGTAATCTTTCAACTTGTAGGTGGTCGGAGAGTCTTTTTGATTAATCCTTGATACTGTAAATACCTCCTCTGTCCAATTCGGAAGGTACCCTTTAGCAAAAACACTTTTCACTTTTGAGATACGAACTTTATCACCAATTTTCACATCACTTTTCACATGAGTGCGTTTACGTTGGAATGATTCGCGCACTTTATCTACATTGTCAGCATTTACATCTACTGGTCTGAGTCCAATAGAACGATGGATAGAGTGATTGTAGGCATGGAGTGTATCTTGTAGAACCTTTGTCCAATTTTGTGTCAAGTTGGCAGTAAAATGTCGCCACAAGCGATTTTTTAATGTGCGATTAAAACGTTCAACGAGTGCAGCTTTATAAGCACTCTTTACACTAAACAACTCAATGTCATACCTCTCAAATAATCTTCTCACATGCTGATTTTCAAACTCTTTTCCTTGATCACTCTGAATTCTTTTTGGAATGCGACCTTCTCGAAAAATTGTTTGGAATGCCTTTGCTACTCCTTTCCCTTCTTTAGTTTTTAAAGGTTGAGCCCACGCATAACGCGAGAAAATATCAATGACGGTTAAAATAAAATTATTGCCCGAGTTATGTTTTGAAATGGAGGCAACATCACACAAATCTGCTTGCCACTGTTCATCGATGTCATGAACAATATAATGGCGGGTGCGGTACTTCTTTTTCGCTTGTTTGTGGAGTGTATAGGTAGCCTGACCCTTTAACCATCGTTTCACTTGTGATTGTGGAAGACCACTCGCTTTTGATAATTTCTTGATCGATGCAAATCCTGCCGGATGTTTTACATCATAATAGATTGACTTCAAACGTTCAGTCGATGACGACTGACTCTTTTTTCTCCTTCTCATCTTTTTGTTTTCTTGCCTTTCTACATTTACAACAACTGCAGCATTTAGCTTTATCGGTTTTGCGATCGTGTTCACATTGCTTAGGGGTTTCATTATGAGAGCTGGCGCAGCAAGTGCAAGTGACAACGACATTCACCTCTGGCGGCTCATTACATGGCAAGCAACACATCTGCTTCATATTAATAGTCTGAGAACATGTATTTCCTGGGAGGAGCTGTTTTACGTTTTCCTTTTACTAGTTTTAGTGGCGATGTAGATCTACGTCGAGTTCTTCCTCTTGTTTGCTTAGTGAGTGTGGGAGGGGATGTAGCAGGTGACGTTTAAAACCAATTTGTTGGCATTTTCATCGCCTGAAGCATTGGAGCAGTAGCCACTGTTGAATGAAGTTCTTTCAATGTCTCATTATTCAAAGCAAATTTTGGCACATTATGCTTTTTCAATAGTTTAAGAAAGTATGACCAACCAGGTGGAACATAGCCCTGACGGCGCTTTCTACGTGTCGCATACTGAATCAAGTCTTCATAACGTGAAGCATCAATCACTTTATTTTCATCTGTAATGATTTCTCCTCTATCATTTACATTGAGATGGGCCTCAATACTATTGAAAAGAGATGTGGCATGTGCGCGAGATGCTAAAGGTGTAGCAGTCGATACAGAGTCACGCATCTTATTCTTCAAGCTTTTCAATTTTTCAACAGTTTCCGATTGTAATAATACAGCACGATGTGGATCTTTGATGTGAACATTTTGCTGATAATCTATTTCCTATACATTTGATTTGCAAGAGGTTGCTTTACTTGCTGCATGGCAGTCAATTGTACATATTCATCCTGAGGAATAACAATCATGCGAGAATAAGAACTCATAGTTTGTAGATAATCATGGGAGTTTTCAAAATATCACTTCGAAATCTAAATTCTTCCGGACACTCTTGCGTAAAGTCAATGAATAAGTAACCGTATAGTTTTTAAGTAGCTGCTTGAAAAATTTCAATTAAGGCTTTTGATCTTCTGGGTGCAACTTGCCGCGCTAAAATTTCAAATTGACTTTTATCTCGCGGATTCTTGAAAATAGCATAATAGTGTGTAATCAGGTTTCGTGAGTAGTTTATAGTGTGACATCCGGCGCGACGCTTCGCTTCGCTTTGCTTCGCTTCGCTTGCGCCGGATGTCACACTTTTGCGGGGTTTTTCAAAAAAATCAAAATTTCAAAAAATTTCAAAAATTTAGGTAGACTTCAAATTTCACGTGGCTGAAGGCCGAAGGGCGAAAATTTAAGCGTTTTTAAAAATACCCAATTTTCAAATTTTTCAAAATCTCAAAATTTGAGAATTACAATCGGGCGAAGCCCTAGAACCTTCGGTTCGATTTTCATTGCTTAAATCATGACCGTTCCAGGACACCAAAAATCATAAAAGTTGAGAATTTCAAATTTGTGATTATGACATTTTTCATTGCTTAAATCATGACCGTTCCAGGTCATGTAAAACCGGACACCGAAAATCATAAAAGTTGAGAATTTCAAATTCATGAATTTTATCCATCTTTCAGGTTTTTAAAATATATCATGTGTCTAAAAATATTTGAAGGAATTGACATATTCTTAACAATAAGTTTAGGTACTTTTACAATTGTCATTCAAGGGTAGAGAACATCTGCTTCCCGCATTTATGAATAAAATGCATTTCAGTGTAAGGAGCTGTGTCCTCCAACTCAAACATTTGAAAGGAAACAATGTATGAAAGAACAAACAGCTGCTACACCCACTTATTCATTTGTAAAGACGTGGCATATAATTGCAGCATGTAGGAAGTAAGACTTCATTTACAATTCCATTAATCATAACTAGTGACTGTTTTCTTTCCTTATTGCAAAATGCCAAAACGTACTGCCGCAGAAGCTTTTTCGTTTTACATGCCGATTTTACTAAACTTAATTAAAGAAGAGCACAAGGAAACTGCGAATAAATACTTTGAAGAGTGGAAGTTAGAAATTCAATCGAGAAAGAAGAACAAATTGGACTCTCAAAAACAAGTGGAGGATATTACAGTAAAAATAGAACAGTATCTTAACACTACTACAATTCCTCAGTTCAATGTTACAAAAGAACATTTCATTACCATCGAAGATAGTGCTACTATGATTTCAAAACTGATTGCAAGTGATAAAGTGCACCATGGGTCGTTGCTGAGAAGTGCTGCTTATCAAGGTTATGGATTTAAAAGAATTCTGGAATTGAGTGACAATAAAAAAACAGATTTGTGGCAAACTTGGAACTATTTAGAATTTCCTATAACGTAAGTTATTGTTATTTCTTGATGAACTTATCAGATCTAATTCTACCACACGTATTATTTTTAAATTCATCAATGCCCATTAGTTTTGTTAGAAAACATTTTAAAGAAATCAAAATTTATATAGAGAAATTGAATCAACCGACAACTATAGAAGAAATGAGGTTTGGTTCCCAAGATGAATGAACATTAACTGGGTTGTTTCACTTTTTAAGATACGTGCAATGTACATACATATTTGATGTATACATATTTATGAAGACTTCTTTATAAGTAGTAACGCATTTTGGATTATTTTGAAATGTAATTAAATTTTCTTTTGTTCTCCAGTCTAATGGTAGTAGACTGCTATTGTATAGATCTATATTTCAGTATGTAACATAATCTTTGATATTTAAGAATGATTCATGGAACTTAGTAGTAACACATTTTGGATTATTTTGAAATGTAATTAAATTTTCTTTTGTTCTCCAGTCTAATGGTAGTAGACTGCTATTGTATAGATCTATATTTCAGTATGTAACATAATCTTTGATATTTAAGAATGATTCATGGAACTTAGTAGTAACACATTTTGGATTATTTTGAAATGTAATTAAATTTTCTTTTGTTCTCCAGTCTAATGGTAGTAGACTGACATTGTACAATTGTATGATAAGATTGATTGTTGTATTATTATATTTGATATTTAAGAATGATTCATGGAACTTAGTAGTAACACATTTTGGATTATTTTGAAATGTAATTAAATTTTCTTTTGTTCTCCAGTCTAATGGTAGTAGACTGACATTGTACAATTGTATGATAAGATTGATTGTTGTATTATTATATTTGATATTTAAGAATGATTCATGGAACTTAGTAGTATTGCATTTTGGATTATTTTGAAATGTAATTAAATTTTCTTTTGTTCTCCAGTCTAATGGTAGAAGACTGACATTGTACAATTGTGTGATAAGATTGATTGTTGTATTATTATATTTGATATTTAAGAATGATTCATGGAACTTAGTAGTATTGCATTTTGGATTATTTTGAAATGTAATTAAATTTTCTTTTGTTCTCCAGTCTAATGGTAGTAGACTGACATTGTACAATTGTATGATAAGATTGATTGTTGTATTATTATATTTGATATTTAAGAATGATTCATGGAACTTAGTAGTATTGCATTTTGGATTATTTTGAAATGTAATTAAATTTTCTTTTGTTCTCCAGTCTAATGGTAGTAGACTGACATTGTACAATTGTGTGATAAGATTAATTGTTGTATTATTATATTTGATGCAAAATACACTGCCGTTGTTTTCATTTTCCTGTACAAGAAGTAGACATTATTACAGTTATTGGAATTTATTTCATTTAAAATGAATGATGAAAATCCGACAGTTATACTGAGTAATATAGGTGATATATTACCTCAGGTCAATAACATGACTGAGTTCTTAGAAATATACGACAAACAAACAACTACGTATTTCGATTTAAATAGCATTTCAGAAGATTGTTTTCAAAATATTTATTCAAAATATTTCTTTAAAAAATGGAAGAAACAAAAATGGAAGAAACCGCAAGAATATATCCTTCGTTATCATATGAACGTAGTTCTACTTTAATGGACATTGAAAAGATTAACATTGAAAAACACAAAGATAGAGTACGCTATATGAAAGATAAGGAATCTCAATTATTATTAAGATTAGAGCATTATAAAAAATTAAGAAAGAGATGGACTAAAGTTAAGAATGTAACACAAGGAATTGGCATATTCTTAACAATAAGTTTAGGTGCTTTGACAATTGTTATATCTTCAGGTGTTTTAGTAATTCCAGTAGTTGCTACAGCTTTAACAGGTACGGGTGTTTTTGCAACTTCACTTGTTACAATGTTAGATAAATCTTTAATAACTAAGAAACGAAAATCATTAAAAACTAAGCATTTACATATTAAAGAAGTCTATGATAAACTACATTACTACTTTCAAAGAGTATGTGATGATAATGTTATTACGTTAGATGAGATTGAAAAATTTGATCTAATAGCTAATGAAGTAAATCAAACCTTTCAATTAGAGTCCGAAAAAGTTGATGATAAGAATAGACAGGATGGCAAAATTTCTAGTGATGGCAAAATTTCTAATGAAGAAAATGACAAAATTTTTTTAGAAGAGCTAAAAACTTTAAGCGAAAATTTAAGCAAAACTTTATTGAACAAAACTTAAAACGAGAAAACTTTAAACGAAAAGATGTCAAACAACAAAACAATAAAAAAATAATTTGTTCAGTAAAATGTTTTTGCTGTATTCCAATGTTACCACAAAATTCAAATATTATATTTTAAAAATGGATAAAATTAGAGCTGATAATTTTAAAAGAATAAAACAATTAGAAGAGTTAATAAAACAAAGAAATATTATGAAAGAAAATCATCTTCAACATAGAATGATAAAAGCTGGTATTCAATCTGATATGTTTGAACAAATGCAGCAAACCGAGCAAGTAAAAACTGATTTTGAGAAAACTATGAAACCATTTAAAACTCTTGAAAAAGAAAGTACAAATAATGATAAACAAATTGATATAACAGATCCGGAGCACAAAACTATATTAGATGACTATGGATTACTAGAATCAAACATTAATAAGAAATTACCAAAATCTATGCAATTTGAACATTCTATTTCATTTATAGATGGAAAAACAATACCTAGATTTTATCTCGGACAAAAAGAAATATTTCCACAACCTTTTCGAGGTATAATTTTTTCACCAGATAAATCTCCTTTTAATTTAGATAGAAATTTTGTTAATCTTTTAAGAGGAGCAGATTTAAATAATTATGCTGTAGAAGATCTCATAAAATATAAAGCTATGTTAGACAGAGTTGGTGCAGTAAAATCTCTTAGACGTTATAAACAATTAGAAAATTTATTATCAACGGGAGTTAAAGTAGGGAAAGGTTTATCTGAAAAACAGAAAACTGAAACAACTGTATTTTTACCAGATGATCCACAAGAATTACTAAATAGATTAAATATTTTAATATCTGCAATAAAAGAAGGACATAATTCTAGTTTCAATGAAATTCATGCTATATTGAAAAGACTGTTAGAAAAGAAGATTCTAAATGAAGAGGATTATAAAAATGTAGCTGAAATATGTTGTTTCTAATTTTTATCTATGATTTTTATCTATGATTTTTATCTATGATTTTTATCTACGATTTTTATCTATAATATTTATTCAAAATTTTAACTAAAAAATGTGTTCAGCAGATTTAGACAAAATTAATAATCATTTAGAAAATTTGACAGAGATTTTGGGTTCATCAAAATTTAGTACGACGTTAAAAATTATAACAACTACTTCATCACACACTTGTAATTTAGAACCCATTCTACATTTGGAACAAAATAAAAATTATCAAATTGCATTGACTAGTTTCTCTACATTTAACACTATTCAAAACGTTATCAAAGATGTGAATGATCAATTTAGATATTCTACTGATAAAGGCAAAACGTGGAAAATATTAACTTTTCTTCCTGGTTCTTACGAAGTTGAATCAATATCAAATGAAATTAAGAGACATTTAGGTATACCATTTAAAGATAAGAAACAATTACATTTTGCAGTTGAACCGGCAGTTAATAAATTTTCTCTTACTTTAGACGAAAATCATCAAGTTGATTTTAATCATGATAGATCATTGTCAAAGCTACTAGGATTTAATAAACAAACCTATAGTCAAGGTTATCATTTAGGTGAGAAGATTCCAAAAATAACTGAAATAAATTCAATTGTTGTACATTGTGACATTATTGAAGGAGGATATATAAATGGTAAATTATCAAATTTAATATTCAGTTTTCCAGCTTTTACTGTACCCATTGGTTATAGATTAAATGTAATTCCACAAACATTAATATATTTTCCTATTACAAGAAAAAACTATTAACAACATTGGCATTAGAATCACTGATGAGAAAGGACAAGAAATAAATTTTGGAGGTGAAGAGATTATGATAGATCTTTTGGTTCGGGAGGTATAAACTCCCGTTCGGTAGGTATAAACTCCCGTTCGAGAGGTATAAACTCCCACGCGAAGCTAGAGAAGTTTAATTTTCTTCTTCTTCTTTAGAAACAAAAAATAAAAAAATAAAAATGAAATTTTTTTATTAAAAAATGAGTGAAGTGCTACCATTAAATAAAAAAAAACTTAAATTTAATCATCATCCAAATTTATCTAATAAAGTTTTGTCAGTTATTTGTGGAAGATCAGGTTGCGGAAAAACGTATCTATTGTTTAAAATTTTAACGACTCCAAATTTTTTGGATTATAACAATCTTATAATTTATACAACAACGGCAGAACAACCGGTCTATCAATTTTTAAAATATGGATTTGAAAATAATCTTAAAAAAACAGCAATTGCTTCATTATTCAAAGAATATGAAAAATCTGAAGATGAAGAAGAAATAAGTTCGTGGTGTGAAGAAGCAGCAAAAAATAATCAGTTAGTAGAATCTAATAAAAATAACCATATAAAGATACAATTAATAGATGATAGTGGTAATATGCAAGATCCTAGTAAACTAGATAAAACAATGAAACATTGTGTAATTTTTGATGATTGTGTTAATGATAGAAATCAGTCAGTTCAGAGAAATTATTTCACAAGAGGTAGACATAATAACTGTAGTGTATTTTATTTAACACAAAGTATGTATTCATTAGACGGAAGTGTTATTAGAAAGAATGCAAATATATTTATACTATTTGAAATAAATGCAAGAAACTTAAGTGATTTGTTAAGAGATTTATGCGTAAGGAATAAAGATGAATTTAAACAATCGTGTAATAATGCTTGGTCAAAAGATTATGGCTTCATTACAATTAATATTGATAAAAAAATTCATGATAGAGTTATAGAAAATATTTTCGAGGAGTGATCGAACGGAGTGACCGAACGGAGTGACCGAATAATTTTTTCTTATAAATTTTTTTGTTAATAAAAATAAAAAAAAAATATGTTGAATGATTATAAGATAGAGCATGTACCAGTTTTAAAAGATTATCGTCATCCTACAAATCCTGTAAATTCGAAGAAAGAAGTTAGATTTTATTATCATCATAAATACGTTGCGCTCGTTACAGATTATAAAACAAAACATGGTATTCAACCGTGTGTTAAAACAAACGACTTTCCACTTTGTTTAAGAAGTTTCCGAGTATTTTTGGCGTATAATAATTTATGGTGGTTGGTTAAGAAAGAACATTTAACAACACATGAATTAGAAACATTACATCAATTACATATTCCTGTGTATATGTAAAAACGGAACCGAGGTTTTATGTAAAAATTCATTTTTTTCTTTTAAAAAATATGAATCGTGAAATGTCTCTCGGACAAACGTCTAGGATTGATGAATTAATCAAGAAACAAACTGCTGAGTTTGATGCGCAAATTAAACATAGTAAACGTAGTAAACGTATTAAAAAACAGAAACGTACTAGGCGTAGTATTAGACGTAATACTAAAAAACAGAAAAGTGGAACAAAAGAAATATTAGAAACTCCTATTACTGATATCTTTTTCGATGATAGAATTAAGGATGAACTTGGTGATGATTTATGTAATTTATTTAATCCAAATGAAATTAAATATGAAAATGTATCTTTTATTAATGTAGTAAATGATATGCGGAAACTTTTAGCAAATGGTAAAATTATTAATTTACTTGGAAAAGTTATTAAAGATCAGGAAAATATAATTCAAAATTTTTACGTAACCTTCTATAATAAAAAATCATTTGAAACATGGTTTTCGAATCTGGATGAGAAATCCGATGCTAACGAATGGATTTTTACAGGTAATATTAAATATGAAGATTTTGGAATGAAGTTAGTACAAAGATCGCATAGAGGGGCAGGGATTAATATGAAATATAGAATCAAAGAATATTTCGGTGAATATTGTTATATTCCTTCTGAAGATTTTTGTTTTATTAAATGTTATAATGTTTTACGAGGTTTTAATGAAGAACAAGGAGAAATTATGAAAGAAATGTTTAATAATTTTTTATATAAAGAGAAAGCCACATCTAGAACAGGAGTAATGTCAAACTGCAAATTTTCTCAATTCAATAAATATTTTGGAGAATGTGTTCAATATTATAGTCCTGCCAATCGTCATTTAAATCCTAGAGGAATTGAAACGTTTCATAATTATGTTTATTACAATTATTTTCACGCAGGTTCAACAATTGGTCACTATTGTTTAATTGATAAATTTCATAAATTAAAAGCTATTAGAGAAATTGAAAATAATTTCAAACCCATATATAAAACAGTTACTGATGAAAATCTAACAACGCGTCCATATAAAATCATAACAAAGAAAAAAATTGACTATGGTTCAACATATATTTGGGATCTCGAAACTTTTCCTGATCCTAACTGTTCAACAGCTCATCCTATTCCTTATGCTGTAGGAGCTATTAATTTTAATAAATTTATATGTTGTTTACCGAAACAAAGATTGAAAGAATTAGAAACACGTTTGTTAAGTGATATGATTAAAATTAAACGATCAAAAGATGAAGATGAAATTAAAAAACTTAAAAAACAGATTGATGAGTATAATAATTTAACTGAATTAGAATTCAATAAACTTCAAAATTGTGTGAAAATATTTACGAGAACTGTGGATGATGAATGTACGATCGGGGGAAACCCAGAGGATGTATGTCCGATCCATCAATTTTTTAAAACTCTTGGAAAATTTAATTATTCGAGAGTAAGTTTAATAGCTCACAATTCATCAGGTTTTGATTCCTATTTTCCGATAAAAGCTAATTTTAAATTATCTAAACCGCCTCTTAAAACTTCAAGAGGAATATTGACTGCTTCATTACAAAATCCTTATACAACTGAATGTGTTAGTAGATACATTCAAAAATCTCTTAGATTTAAATACAATATGAAAAAAGATTCACCGTCAGGTAAATTAGCACTTCAAACTATTATAATGAAATGTAGTTATCAACATGTAAAAACAAGTCTTTCTAAATGGTGTGAGAATTTTAAAATTCCTACGAATGTGTGTAAATTAAATTATGAAATTGGAGACATAACACATGAAAATTATAAAGAAAAAGAAAATGAATGGAGACCATATTTAGTTAACGATATTCTTTCTTTAGCTTTTTGTATCTACAAATATAATAATGTTATGCGAGATTTAGTTGGTGAAGATATAACTACTAATTTAACATCCTCTGCTTTAACATTTAACGGTTGGATGAAAAGCGTACAAAATGTCAATATAAATATTCATTCTCATATAGATTTATGGGCTAGAAATTATATTAGAAAATCTGTTAAAGGTGGAAGAGTTTCAGCAAATATAAGAAAATACATATCGCCATTTTGTAGCATCTTGTTACCAATATTAAAACAGTATTTACCTGGTCGCTGCGCTGGGGGGACTTTGTCCCTTGGTCGCTACGCTGGTGGGGCTTTGTCCCCTGGAAATAATTTAATAGATTTAATGAAACAGTATCGAGATTTAGGAGATAAAACTGAAATTTGTAAGAAAATTTCAAATCAACTACTTGAACAAAAAAATGAATTTCTAATGGCTTTTGATGCAACATCTTTATATCCATCAGCTATGTATGATGAAAATTCAGAATACCCTAAAGCTGAATCAGCTAGAAAATTTCGTCAAGAAGAAGAGCGGGAAATAGTATATAAATTTAATACACAAACATTTAGACCTAAAACTGGAATATTCTCTGTTGTGTTTCAATATCCGAATGATATGTTTTTCCAACCAGTTCCTATTAAAGATAAAGTTAAAAATCAAAATAATAATTCTCATGTAAAAGTAATTAGGTTTAGAAATGGTATATGTTATGATGTATTAACTTCTGTTGACATACAAGAAATTGTTAGATGTGGGGGGAAAATCTTACATATTACTGATGGTATAATTTATGAAAAAAATTATCAAGTTTCACCATTTCGAAATTATATTGAAAAACTTTTTAATTTGAGGAAAAAGATATAAAACAGAAGGAAATACTGTAGGTGATGAGTTAATTAAATTATTGATGAATTCGCTATATGGCAAAACTGTGCAAAAAGATATAACCACTAAATATCATTTATGGAATGAGAATACATTGAGAAAAAATTTCACTCAAGAAGTAAAAGATTATGAAAAATTAAATGATGAACAATATTTAGCGAAAGTAGAAATGGAAGATGATGAATTTCTCAAAACTAATGTTGTAAAAGATGGGAAGACGTCATTCATGCCATCACACTTAGGTTCTTTCATTCTTTCTCACTCTAGAAGAATCATGAATAACTTTATTTTAGAAATTAATGGTTTCAAAGAAAAATACATTCATTATACAGATACTGATTCAATATATATTTCCAATGAGCTCTTTAATAAATTAGACACTGCTGGATATGTTGGAGGAGAATTGTGTCAAGGGAAAAATGATTATGGAAATGGTGGAATTATTTTTGCAATGTTTATTGCACCTAAAGTAAAATACTGTATTACTGTAGATGAACAAGGGAGACTTAGTGAAAAGAAAACATTCAAAGGATATTCACAAGATAAAGTAAAAGTAGAAGATTTTCTAAAATTATATTCGGGGAAAACATTATCGACTACAGTTAATAAACCATGGAAAAGATCTTTAGAAACTGGAATTAGTATTCCTGATAAAAATAATAATACTGAAGAAAAAAAATTTTCTGGTCAAATAAATATTCTTAAACGTCAAGCACCTGATGAAAATGAAATTATGTTACCTTATAACGGAGAAGATATTCAAGCTGAAATATTTCAAACAATCATCTGTGAGAGTAATTTAAGTGATGATGATGACACGTGGGAATAATAATTTTTTTATTACATCTAAAAATTTTATAACATCTAAAAATTTTATAACATCTAAAAACTTATTCCATCTAAAAAATTTATTACATCTAAAAACTTATTACATCTAAAAATTTTATTACATCTAAAAACTTATTACATCTAAAAATTTTATTACATATGAAAATATATTTATCGAATATTTTGGTATTTTCTATTAAGTTTTATCATATTAAGTTTCATCATATAATGTTTTATCAAAAGATAATTTAAATTTATTTTCACTAACTATTGATTCTTCATCATCATCAATTGATTCTTCATCATCATCATAAATTGTTTCTTCATCATCATAAATTACACTTTTTGGTATAGGATGCCATTCCCTGATAGGATACCATTCCCTGATAGGAATATCTAATTCTAAATTACATTTCTTATCTGATAATAATATAATAGATAAAAATATTGGTCTTTGATCTCTTTTGGAAAATTTAATAACACCACCATAATCTGAATCACTTTTAGTTTTTGTTAAAGATGATAAAATTTTAAATTGATTAGATGTAAATCCTAATTTAAATTTTGTAGACCCGACACATAGTTGTCTAACAGTATCTTCAACTATGCCATCATTATTATTTTCAATTGTAAGAAAATGAAATTTAGATAAATTTTTATAATTACTAATATTTTTATAATCTTTTTTACCATTTACACCTTTTTCAGATGTTACAGAATCATCATTATTATCATAAGATTCTTTAAGATCGGGCAAAGCCCTAGAACCTTCAGTTCGTTTATTATGATTATGGTCATTGTTAATAGTATAAGGTGTTGTCCACATATAAATTTTCTCTTGTTGAGCTAAGCCATTTATGTAAGATTTTAACAAATTAATATTTAAGTTTGAATATAATCCTATATACGTATCATCATCATATCTTTGCGGCATTTCTAATGTTTCTTGTTTATAAATTGTGTCTCTATAATAAACTTGACATGATAATTCTTCATTATGTTTTTTACTCTCTATGTGAATGTTATATTGATTTTGTTCGTCAACAAATAATCTAATTTTTTCTTTCGAAAAATATTTTAATTTTTTAACTAATTCTTTAATATTGATATAATTAATAATTTTAGTTTCTATCCAATCAGTATTACTAATTGGTAACACTGCTCTAATAAATCCATAAACATTATTATGACCTATTATAACCATATTTTCTTTATTTAATTCCACATAAGCTACATCATTATATTTACTAACAATATCCATAAATTTAATAAATGGATCCCCCGGAAATAAACAATAATTAGTTTCTATAGAAGGTAAACCTTTAGTCTGTTCTCTAAATATTTCGGCTTGTAATTGAAATAAAATATTAACATCTATACATGGATTATTATTATTATTATTATCAAAACATTTATTTTCAAATCCCGTTGATCTCGTCGAATAAGAAGAACAGGATGATGCGGACGAATATAATTTTTTTAAATTTGGGGTTTCCATTTTTTTATTTTTATTAGAAAAAATTTTATTTTTTTATTGTTAAAAAATGATGTTACCAAATGTTGGTGGAGGTGCATATATCCCGAATAATCGTGAATTAGAAATAGAGATAGAAAATTATATCATGAAAACTGGAGACGTTTTATCTGGTCCATTGCATCTTTCTATTCTTCCGCAACAAAATACAGAGTTGACAAATAAACAATATGTTGATACACAAATCAATGACTTAAAGGAAAAATATATAAACGATGTTTTGGTTCCACTGATGAACGAATTAAAGTTGCTTAAACTTAATGACAAATCATTAAACGAAAAATTATTAAAACTTGATAAAAAGGATAGAGAGCTAGAAGCAGATATAGCAAAACTTTTTAAAAAGATTTCTAAACAATCAAAAATTTTAATATTACTTTCTTTAAATTTAAAATCTGCTGTAATTAAAAATAAACATCAGATAAAAATGTTAAAAGAACAATTAGAAGATGAAATAGAAAAACTACCTGAAAGAATTAAAAAAAATTTAAAGCAGTTACAAACTACATTCCAAAAAAGTGTTGATGAATTAAGTTCTAAAATTACTCAACAAATGAAAAAGATGAATAGAATAATAAATGAAGTAAACTCACTTAATGAAAAAGTTGATAAAATGAAAAATCTGAAAATCAATTTAGAAAATGAATTAAAGAAAATTTACAAGAAAACTCTAAAGAAAATAAAGAACAGTTAGATTCTGTTAAAAGACAATTAGATGTTCTTAAAATTAAGTTAAATGCACTTAAAACGGCGTTGAAGATGAATCAGGTGAAAATGCAAGTTAATAGAAAAGAAATTAAAGTACATCACACGCTGCTTGACGCAATAGATAAAGTGCAACAATCAATTAATAAAGTTATCTCGAAGTTGTTGTCCATTCACAAACGTAAATCTTAGCACGTAGATATTTTTCCCAAAAGTCAAATTTAATCCTAAAAAATGCCTATAATTTATAAACACAATCTTAAACATTTTGCTTCAAATCAAAAAATTGCTCATGAACCACGTATGAATCCTGTTTATCATTATGATAATAGAGAAACAGTCGGAACAGAAAAGTTCCTAGAAAAGACGTTTCAAAAAGAAGGAGCTGGGATCTTCTCTGGTATTGGTAGTATCGTTAACTTAATTAAAAATAATAAAGATTTGATTACATCTGCTGCAAAAGGAGCAGCTGCTATAGGTAGTACAGCTAGTGCAATATCAAATGCTGTCAAGTCTCAAAACGAATTAAAACAACTAGAAGCTATTCGTAAACTTAGGAATGATTCCGAAGAACTAAAAAAATTAAAAAAACTTTCAGATGAAACAAAGAACAAAATTGCTAACATTGCTGTTGGGGAAACCTTGAGGAGCGGAGCTCCGTCTGATAGTAAACATAATGAAAAAACAATTGAAGAAATAAGAGGTAATGGCGTCAGCAGCGGAGCTGGTCTAGCAAAATTCTAAAATTATATTTTAGTAAAATTTTTTAGTAATTTTTTTAATAAAATTTTTTTCTGTCTGTGAGAAAAACAAAAAGTCAAATTATTTTTTATAAAAATGTCTTCGCTTATCGAAAATAAATTTAGATTAGACGATCCTCCGTTCGTCAGTTATAATCAAAAAAAGAATGACTATATAAGAATTGCTATGAATCCCGGATCTTCCAGTAGAGTAAATACTGGAGGAGATTTAATTTTTGAAGTTGATAATCAGCAGAGTTATTTATATCTACCTGATTCATTTTTACACTGTGAATATTCTTTGTATAGTGATGCCAATTTTACAACACCATTACCAGAAACCGATAATATTGCACTAGAGAATAATTTCTTTCCAAGATTATTTACACAAATGCGTTTAGATGTTGCAACTCAAAATATAGAAACAATAAGTGATTCTCCAGGTGTAATTGATACAATGCTTAGATTTGTAACAATTGGTGAAAATAATAAAAAGTATGAAATCGAAGGTTGGTTTCCTGATACTAATGATGGTATAATTGTTGATGATTTAACTCACGCTGGAACAGATGCCGCAGGAATTGCGAAAGATGTAGAAAATATTGCAAAACATTTAAATAAAACAAATAATGATGCATATAAAGAAAGACGTGAATTTAACAAAAAAAGTAAACAGACAGTAAATTGGTCATTGTCTCCATTATTCGGATATTTAGATTATGATAAAATATCATATCAATTAAAATTTAAATTAATAATTCATCGTACAGCAAATAATGAATTAATCTTTTTTGGTAAGACTGGGAAAAAAGCATATTTAAAAGTTGATAGACTTGAATGGTGGATTAAGCATATTACTCCTAGTTTAGAGGTTGAAACAGCTATTGCAAAAAGACTAAATACTAACAAACCAATTCCAGTAAATTTTCTAAAGCGTACTGCTAGTTCAGTAACTTTTTCCGAACAAAGATTTAACTGGCATTTTACTAGAACTGCGAATACCCCAAGATATTTATTACTAACATTTCAAAGAAATAATTCTCCAAGTTTTGATAAGAACAATAATATTTTTCATATTAATACAATTCGAAGTTTACAAGTTTCATTAAATCAAACTCGATATCCAATTGATCCATTAAGATTCGATGATACCAATAATCAATTTATGGAAGGATATGATTCTTATAGAAATCTTTGTATAGAATTTGGAGTTGAACCACAATTAACTCCTGGAGATTGGAGACATTTATATCCAATTTTCTGTTTCGATTTAAGTGCACAATCTGAAGATATCATTAAAAATGGTTGTGATGTAACAATTAATATTGAAAAGAAAGATTCCACAACTTCATTGATGGCTTATGGTTTATTGCTAGAAGATGTAAAATATTCTATTGAAGTTCTTAATGGGAAGATGGTTAGGATCGGTTAGTAACCTTAGGACCTTTGGTCCGATAGGTTAAAGCCCAAGACTTAGTCGATTAATTAATTTTTTTCATAACAAGAATAGATTAAAATTTTTGTTAACTTAAAAATTCTTAACTTAAAAATTTTTTCATAACTAGAATAGATTAAAAAAATTCTTAACTTAAAATTTTTTCATAACTAGAATAGATTTAAATTTTTGATAACTTAAAATTTTTTTATTAAAAATGTCGCAAGCGAAAAGTAATATTAATAATAAAACTGTTGAATTAAAATTACGTAATATTGTTGACAAAAATACCCCTAAAACTATTACTATTAATAAAAAAAAGTATTACATAAGTAAACCAATGATAGAGAATATTCAATTACAAGAAGAAAAGAATGGCGGGATTCTCCCATTAATTCCACTAATAATAGGAGGCATAGCTGCAGCAGGAAGTGTTGCAGGTGGGACAGCTGGTATTGTCCAAGCAGTAAATAAAAATAAATCAGAGAAAGCAGCATTAGAAGAACAAAAACGACATAATAGAGAGTTAGAGAAAGTTGCTAGGGGCGAAGGAGTAGTAGATAATTTTATTAGTAAATTAAAATTAGTTGATGAAGGAAAACGAGTTCTTAAAAATATTCTCCACAATGTTGATGATTTAATTGAAATTAAAGAAACTAAGGATGGTTCTGGAATATATCTAAGTCCTAGTATGATTCGGTAATAACCTCAGGACCTTTGGTCCATAAGGTAAAACATTTATTTTATCTTTTAAAATGAATTCTACAAATTCCGAAAATTTAACTAAATTAAAAATTTCTAATTTAGATTTATTGAATTATCTATTAAACAAAAATAAAAACTCAAACTGTCAGCATATTGGAGGTGACAAGAACAAAGTTCCATACCACTTCGGTGGTGACATACAAAAAACATTAGAAAACTTTCCTGGATTTATTTGGAGTAAATATTCGAAAGAAAAACATCTTCCTGGTCATTCATATACTGGGCCAGGAACTCGATTAGATATAAGACTAGATGAGAATAATAATCCGAAACCAGGTGAAGAACCGATAAATAGAGTAGATGCCGCAGCTTACAGGCATGATTTAGCTTATCGAAATCATGATCTAAGTTCTCGACATGCAGCTGATAAGAAGATGATACAAGAATTAGATAGTATTCAGAATCCTACATTTAGAGAAAGAATTGAAAGAATGTTTGTTAAGAAAGCTTTACAAGCTAAAATATTATTCGGTCAGGGTTTAAATGAAACTAATAACCCTGAGAGCAACGCTCGAACTAATAACTCTGAGAGCAACGCTCGAACCTACGCGTCTGAAATTCATAAAGAATACAGAAGGCCTAAATATTTATTGAAAGTAAAAGTATTTAATAAAGATGATATTTGGAGTGCTGATCTTATTCATATGCCGAATGAAAGGGACTACAAATACGCATTGACCGTTATAGATTTATATACACGATATGCTTGGGTAAAGCCTTTAAAAAAGAAAAGTGGTCTATCAGTTAAATATGCGTTTGAAGAAATCTTTAAAGAAAGTAATAGAAAGCCAAGGAAATTGTTTGTTGATAAAGGGTCGGAATTTTATAACCGAAACGTTCAGCCACTATTTGAAACTGTTTATTCAACTGAAAACGCTGGAAAAGCTGTAGTGATAGAAAGATTCAATCGGACGTTAAAAAATAAATTATTCAAGAAATTTACTGAGCAAAGAAATCAGAAATGGTTGAAGATATTACCAGGAATTGTAGAAGAGTACAATAATAAAGTTCATTCTGGTATTGAAGAAACTCCAAAGAATGCTTCTGACGACCCTGATTTGATACGAAAGAAAATATTCGAGAATAATAATTTGAATGAGAGTAATCCGAATTTGCAGAAACTTAAGCCGAAATTTAAAATTGGAGATAGAGTTAGAATATTTAAATATAAGAATAAATTTGAAAAAGGCTTTGTTGGCTATTGGACTAAAGAAATATTTGAAATTTGTAAAATAAATCCAACTTATCCGTTTACTTATGAAATTAAAGATTTAGATAATGAGGATATCAGAGGCCGTTTTTATCAAAATGAATTACAACGAACTGAGCTTTAGCTTTTTAATTATCATTATTATTATTATTATTTTTATTATTCAATTCTAACATAATATCAAGAAATGATACTCCTTTTTGTAATTTAAATAAAACATAAAGACATAATTGACCACAGTAAGTAGTTCCCGGTTTTTGAATTTGAAATGTATTATAAGTTCCATTTTCAAGTAATTTTTTAACTTCGTTTGTAGGTGGAAGACCGTATGAGTCAAAATAGTAATTATCTCCATTTTTATTAGCCATACCTGCTGACCAATGTACGCCTTTTTCATCTGACGTATGGAGATTGGTTACGAAATTTACAGTTATTGATGGAACTTTGTTCCGGGAACTGAAGGTTCCTGTTGGCTTATTTTTTAGGAATTGTAATTCGTCTCTCATTAGAACATGAAAATTCTTTATTCCTAATTCATTTGCGATTTTCTTTAGGTCGAAATTTGTCGTAGTTTGCGTTCCATATAATTTTAAAAACTCATTTATGTTGTTCATTTTATAATAAAAAAATTTCTTAAGGGACCCCTAGAAGTCAGAAGGAACCCCTAGAAGTTAGAAGGGAGGGGGTAGTAGAACTACGTTCATATGATATTGAAGGATATATTCTTGCGGCTTCTTCCACTTTTGTTTCTTCCACTTTTAAAGAAATATTATTAGTCACATGATATATTTTAAAAACCTGAAAGATGGATAAAATTCATGAATTTGAAATTCTCAACTTTTATGATTTTTGGTGTCCGGTTTTAGATGACCTTGAACGGTCATGATTTAAGCAATGAAAAATGTCATAATCACAAATTTGAAATTCTCAACTTTTATGATTTTTGGTGTCCTGGAACGGTCAATTAAGCAATGAAAATCGAACCGAAGGTTCTAGGGCTTCGCCCGATTGTAATTCTCAAATTTTGAGATTCTTAACTTTTATGATTTTCGGTGTCCTGGAACGGTCATGATTTTGGGGGTGAAAATCGAACCGAAGGTTCTAGGGCTTCGCCCGATTGTAATTCTCAAATTTGAGATTACGTGATATTTTGAGACCGGCTAAATTTTTGAAATTTTGTTTTTTTGAAAATTTGTCACTACCTAAATTTTCCCCCCTTCGGCCACGTGAAATTTGAAGTCTACCTAAATTTTTGAAATTTTGAAATTTTGATTTTTTTGAAAAAACCCCGCAAAAGTGTGACATCCGGCGCAAGCGAAGCGAAGCAAAGCGAAGCGAAGCGTCGCGCCGGATGTCACACTATAAACTACTTTCGTGTACGAGCTTCTTTTCAATCAGGAAACAAATTTTGTGTGATATAGATGATAAAGCACCTTTTATGATGTGCTGCCCGAGTGAACATATCTGTAACATCTTTGGAATTCTTACTTTCTTTTAATAAATCATCCAATACAACAACATCATTAGACTGAAGTTTATCCACTGGAATAATTCCTTCATGTCGAATAAAGTTGCGAGTTTGCAATTCCTGAAACAGCGACGGTTGATAAATACCATAACACCAAATCACTCGATTGATAGGTTCCTTAAACAACTCCCTTCTTTTATCCAATAAATTCAGCGTGAAAACAGTTTTACCTGCATGAGATGGACCTGATACAGTCAGAACTTTATCACATTGAAGTCTGAAATTCATTATAATACTTTGAGATTCAACATTTGCATAATTAACGTCTAGAGCCAAAGATATTACCCAATACGTTGCCCACGATAGGAGCTAGCATCGGTAGTAACGCTGGAAGGAAACCGCCGTTTTGTGTTAGAGTTCCCTCTTTCCTTGAAGGGTGACTTTAGGATTAGAGATGAAACGCAATTTCGTAGCATATCGCTTAAATAACTTTCGTTGTTTTGGTTCTATTTTCTTCGTCCTCAACTTTCTCACATGAGAAATAATTTCACGAATGAATTTATCGTTAGCATGTCGTATAGCATTGTATCGCTGATTTGCTTTCATTCGTCGGAGAGCTTGAATGGCTGAAGAAAACTTTGAAGACTTTTGACTTTTACGTTTCGCCATTTTCCGTGTTAGTCTTTGCTAAAACCTATCTTTACCACATTTGCATAGGTACTAACTATTGCGACATAAGTGACACTCGAAATGAGCTATATCACAGTGGTTACATTTGCAAAGTTGAATGCAATTCCGTATGAAACAGCGTTGACAAAAAGCATGCTTACATCTCTTGAAGATGGGCTTTTCATTTCCATCCTTTCGCTTACATACATCACAACACATAGTTTCACCGTTACTGATGTCTATAGCAAGTCTTTTTGAAGATATGAATTTGCTAGCCTTTTCTAAATAATAGACACATGTGCAGAAGGAATATACTTCGAGAGTAAGCAGACACAACTCGAAAACCAATTGTGCTACGATCAAGTACCATTGCATCTTTAAATTTTTCTTTATAGAAAGTTGAATGTGAATATCTGAAATCGCTTCAATCACTAGACTGCTGCCATGATGGTTAAATGCGTTAAGACGTTCAGCAATTTTTATCATATGTCTTTTAAAAAATTCTTCGGGGTGATCTACCACTTCCATTGAATAAGAAGCAAAATGGAAAGAGCGACTTTCCACCTCTTCCTTTCCAAAATGACTAAACTTAATCTTCACAACTAATTGCGCCATGACAATGCTATCAGAGAATGTATTCATTAACTCTAGAAATAGAGTGCTAGCATCATCGACCACTGCTTCGATGTCGGTCTCATCTTTATGAAAATTTATCACATAATCTTGAACAGCTCCTTTTAAACTTTCCCTATGAAAATGTAATGTTCCGCAGTCGTTTGAGAAAGACATGATCGCCCTTTATCTAACCCATCCATTGCATGAAAACAACAACTCTTCTCATAGTAACATTTATTGAATAACTGTAACAAGCATGCATTATAAATCAATGGCTTGAAAGAGATAAAATAGATACAGCTGGTAACTATTATACAGCGAGCAATGATGACCATACAGGACTTTGGCAGTGTTGAGGTAAGGAGGAAAGAAGCATTGGTTATGAACGTAGCTACTACAACGAACAGACAAAATAGGAACAGACAAATCCTTAAAACGTTTCGTGACTTCATGATAATGTTGATTCACTCTACTATCCCAAGGCGGGAGCAAAATATCATCAATGATTAGATTGGGAAATACTTTCCTCTCCTTACCAGGATTATTACAAAAGATGCGTATAACATTGAAAGCAGCTAACCATCGTTTAAAGTCAATAAGAAGAGCACTGTCACAAGAAAAGCCGTAGTCTTGCAAATATTTCAGATTAAGTCCATGAATGTGTTTTCTCGCCCATTGATCAACATTGGGATCGCAGTTGGTATGTTGATGATAGACACTAACAATCTGATATGTCCAATTGTTCATAGCAATAGCACTGAGCTCCTGTACAGGTTCACCCTCACAATCCATAAAAATGATGATAGAAGCCTAAAACAGAAATTTACACATCAAAGGAAACGTTCTATAACATATCCCGGCCTCTTGACCTCTACTGGCTGGACTCTGTCCTTCTTTCAAATGCCTGAGGTACATTTCAGTCAATAGTGACTCTATTTTTCCTTGATAGATGCTAATCTTTCTCTATTATAAATTTAATTTTTGAGGCTGTGCATCTTAAATGTACAGGACCGCGCTTGGTCGGGTTTGAGCGTCCAGGATTAAGCGGTCGAACGCGATCGTCCAGACCAAGTTCCTGTTGATGACCTCATTAAAAATAGTCAAATAATTTGTATACATATTTTGTACAATTCTATTTCACGTTTTAGCTTAAGGAACTAATATTAATTCTCTTACACACTTGGTAGATTTTAGATAGCGTAATCCCGCTGTGTTATTATCTAGATCTGGTATTTTGATTGGAAACAGACCTGTCCTCTTATCATCTGAATGGGCAGACTGTTAAATGGGATCCTTTCAATATATAAGTGATAAACAGAATTTTGAACAGAACGACTTACTCGCCAATTCATTACACATGACGAGAGGAGAAGCGTTGTTTGTCCGTCCAGTAAGTATTTTTAAAAGTTTTAGACATTTTAGGATATAAAAATTTTCTTTTAAATCATACTTTGTACCTATTGAAAATTAACTAGTCATTAGCTTGTTTTTTTAACTTTGTTACCTTGACGCACTTTGCTACGTTGAAATATTACAAAATGAAGAATTACATCGATGCTTTTCACGACAAAATACACAAATGATATGATGGCAACGAAGAAGTAAAATGTATCTAATAAGACCACGTCTACGACACTCAAAGCACATAAGCGAATTGTCATAGGGTAGAGTTAGGAAAGGACTAGTAACTCTCCTTCTTTGATTTGCGTTTTAAGGCAGCATTCTTCTCCGACTTGCGCTTCGTACCACTGCTGTTAAGGATTTGGAATATATAGGATGGATTCCATATGCATGGAGAAAGAGGCTATTTTATTATCCTTGTGCCGACCATAATATAGCCCATTCACTTTGAAAAGGATATCCCAAGTACCTTCTCCGAGCTCGTCGCATGTGATGGATGTTGAATGATCTCCCTCCTTCTTATAGTAAGTGCACCAATGTGATACCGGTAGGCAAATTTGATTACCATCCCAAATCTTTCTATAGGGAGTATCCTTGTCATCTCTCGCCTTCCACTCTTGAGCAAGAGGAGTAGGAATGTCCATACTTAATGTCACGTACTCCTCAATAATATCAAGTTGGCGGCGAATGTACGGACTCACGGGGATCAGTATGTAGTCCCCATACTGATTGCGCATTATCTTGACATCCGTGGAAGGGAGCATTCCCGTTTGGAGTACTACGCTATGATCGTCATAACGCAAGACTTGCTTAACTTTACGCTAAAGCGGTGTAGGATTATGTACCTTGGTTGTTTCTTCCACTGGCCTCAGTTGTAGATGATCTGATCGTAGCGAACCTTGTAACGTTTGACCGCCATTTTGTCCTACTAGTGCAGCAGATGGAGTAGATGCCTGAAAATGAAAAAGATTGTATTAAGTTTACGTTCAAGTGAGGAGAGGGAGGAAAGTAGCGACTTACCATTTTAGTTGGATAATAGAATAGAGAGAGAGAGAAAATGTGCGTCCGTCACTCGTGCGATTCAACGATGGAATGATTCTCACTGTGGAAGGCTCGCTATTTATATAGAAATGCTTGATCCTCATTGGACAATAACATCAAGCTGATTCCAAATCTGGCCTCCGTTTACCAATCCGAGCCTTTGTTCGCCCGCTGGAGCTGTTTCTTGGGAAATTCTAACTCTGTCGTTTTTCGCCAATCTCCCAAATCTTAAATGGCATCTCAAATCTAAACGAAGACAGATATGGACAAGCCGTTTCTTTCACTGAATTTGTCTCACTCTTAGCTTTCAAACGAGCTATTGCACGACTTTCTACGATCACTAGAACCGAAATTGGAAGATCGGTGCCGGGAGGGGAGGTCGGTGAAATTTGATGAAAACTGTTTTGGTAAAGGTCCCAGGTCGAAATGCGACACTTTGGAAAAATTTTCAAAATTTTGTCCATACAAAGTCACTCTGACACTTAGGATTTTTTCGTCAAATCTGAGGTCTGACCTAAAATCTTGTAACAGCTCTAACTTTTGAACGGCTGATCCGATTGACTCGCAACAAGAAATGTCATTGAGCAGTTTTTTCTCCTCTTTCAAATGAGTATCTATAAGACAAAATCCATCCACTAGAACCAAAATTAGAAGATCGCTGCCGGGGGGGGGATGGAAAAATTTTGTTAACCCAACTATTGACGAGAAACACGATGGGAGGGGTCTCGCACCGAAATTCCACCCTTCCAACCTGGCCGGCACACCACGCCAACCTGGAGAGCGCACCACGAACCACCTCTCGCTACGTCGTCGGTCCAGAGGGGGGGGAGTCGGACTCGAAGCAATCCAGTGGCGGACTAGGGACGACGCTCTCGTCTGACAGGAGGGGGGAGTCAGAGTCAAAGGAACCAGGCGGCGGACTAGGGCCGACGCCCTCGTCTGAGAGGAGGGGGGAGGTCGGTCGGTCGACGGCGGCCATCTTGCGCGGTCCAGTGGTGTAGATTTACTTACTACTAACTTCAAAGGTTATGACAGTCATATGATAATAAAAGGGGGTTAGGAAAAATGAAAGAGTGGAAGTTAAGTGTAATAGCTCAAACGAGAGAAAAGTTCATGGCCATGACAGCAAAAGTAGTTGACAAAACTAAAGGAGATAAGACAGTCTATTTTGATATAAAATTTTTAGATTCCCATCAATTCATGGCTTCATCACTAGCATCTCTCGTTCAAAATCTTACGTCTCTTCCACTAGCTCAAAATTTGAAGAAACAATATCCTAACTTGACGGATGATACTAGCTATTCCAGATGATGGTGATTGGGGATATTATTTTGTGGATTTTCCACTTGCACCCGAATCAGGTGAAGTGACTGAAGATATGTTTTTGGACTTAATAATGAAACAATTTCATAAAGATTTAGAAGGGAGCGGACAGCCCAAGTATAAGCCTTGCCGTAATCTTTTGCTTACTCAATTTGATAAAGAAAATTATTTAGTCCACTTCTCTATCTTAAAATTTTATTTAGAAATGGGGATGATTTTAAAAACAGTTCACCGCATTATCAAATTTAGACAGAAAGCCTTTCTGAAACCTTATTTTGATAGTAACAGCCAGAAACGTGCACTAGCCCAAAATAATTTTGAAAAGGATTTCTATAAATATAAGAATAATAGTCTTTTTGGTAAGACGATGGAGGACGCTAGAAAGCGTATTAACTATAAACTTATGAATCATAATGATAAATTTCAAAAGTTAGCGACATCACCCCTCTTTATTGATAGAGATATTATAGATGATGAGTTGGTTGGTGTTAAAATGATAAAATCAGAAGTAGAGTTGTGCAAGCCCATCTACATTGGACAAGCTGTGTTAGATTATTCCAAGCTTGAAATGTATCAACTCTTCTACAGAATATTAAAACCATGCCCTCTAATTAAAGACGTGCGTTTGCTGGGCGGTGATACCGACAGTTTCTTTTTAAGTATCGCTGCTCAGAAAGAGTTAAATTTCAATGAAGTAGGAAAATCTTTAGAAAAATATTTTGATACATCAAATTATCCTACAGATCAGCCACTATACTTTACTAAAAATAAAGCAAAATTAGGATGCATTGAAGATAAAATGGCAGAAAAGGAAATTAAGGAAATGATTCTTCTTCGTCCTAAAATGTATTCTATGAAACCAAAAGACTCCAGTGACAGTATTAAGCGCGCAAAAGGCATATCTAAATCGAATGTTGTAAATATGAAACATAGGGCCTATAAGATGGCCTACATAAATAAGAACATAACATTTGTCAACATGACCATCTTAAAATCAAAGACACATGAGGTGAAAACTCATACATTTAGGAAGCGAGCACTTTCAGCGTGGGAGGATAAGAGGTGTTGGATAGGACATAACATATCTCTTCCACATGGACATCCTGGCACAAACATGTCACCACCCAAAAGAATTAAACTCACACTACCACATTCAGGAGATGTGTAAATAGATTCATTCTTAAATCAGTATTTTGATGATGTTTTTGTTGATATTCATTGTTGCTTTATGTATCGCTTTAGATTGCACTTTCTTGTGAATATATGCCTACAGTCAGTTCATTCCCACTATATCTGTGAAAAGACTTTCCCACTTTGTCAACACTTCTTCAAAACACTTTTTCATACATATCTTTTTATTTCAATCAAATTTTACAATGACTTTACTTTGTTTTCCGAAACACTAAAGTTATGAGGGATTTAGCATCTTTCGCATGGATGCACTCATGTAAACCATTTGTAATTTTGAGAGAAATAGACGGGATAGTTTGTTTGATAACAGGATGGTAGAAAATAGATTTAAACATATTTTCAACGATTCCATAGAAAGTGTCTTTATCATGAATGAAATTACGTAAAATGTATTCTTTTTTCTCACCAACAGAAAAAGGTGAAATCAGATCACTTTGAATGTAGAGATGTTGTTAATGTTCATCAAGTGTCATTGGTATTCCTACACCAATCGTGTATGAAGTAGCAAACTTATCTTGTAGCAATGAAAAACCAAAGAGTTTTTTCAAATTGTCACTCAATTGACATTGAATGTGATCACCCAGCTTCAGAACAACACTTTGATTTTTAATTGAAAACGAAATGTGATGTGCCTTTGCATCATATCTACTTTTCCACACTTGCTTCAACTTATGTTGTATATATGGATTTATGACACGAATAAAGTTTTCAACTGTGTTGTATAAACGCTGCATTGTATTGATACCAACTTTAGTTTCTTGATAAGATTGGTAAATTTTCTTGATGCGATCGCCATAGATGTCCACCCACCATTCATCATTAACTGAATCAGCTTTAGTGTAATATTCATGAGAAGCATAAACCAAACCGCTTCCAACAATAGGCGATACATGTCTTACAACATGACGCAAGGTTGGAGAGAAATAAACTGTAAGTTTGTCATTATATTTCTGAATAACCAACTTATCCTTCCGAGCCATGACTTTCTCTCCATACTTCTTACCCACAGTCTCATTCCATCGTTTTACTAACTCAATAAGTGTCAAAGGCTTGACACCACGCTTTTTCAAAATGATACGTTCTTCACATTCTACAACATCTTCATCAAATATTTTTAATTTATAATGAAATTTGTTGATTCGATTTGAATAAACTTTTCTAACATTTGCAGTAGCAATTGGCGTTAGATGTAGTCCATGCCCAAAACCGAGATGTGGATAGAATTCATTATCCAGCCTCATTGTAAGACCTTTAGTAAAAGAGTGAAAACGATAGAAGTGTCTCCCGTGCCATTCATAGATAGGAAACTCATAAACTTTCTGACCCTTATTTTTCATAATAGAAGCATTGCCACTATTGAATGCCTTAATGATTTTATCTTCATCTGATGATCCATAATAATCTGATTCTAACTGATTCCATTCATAATTCTACTTTCCATCTGATGTTAAATTGTATGGAAACTTGAATGCATTATTCATCGTTATTCCATCATGGGTGCTAGGAGTCAATACCATTTCTTCCAAATCATTCACATTCTGAATATTACTATCATAACAAATGCTGGAAGCACCTACTTCCCATTCACCTTCTGGAAGTAATGGACGATTTGATTCTACTCGATAGTCTGATGGTTTATTATTGGGAAATTTATTCATAGAAGCATTACTGTGTAAGTGAATTAGAAACGAGTCCTTATTTTCACTTTCCATATCATTCACATTGGAAAAATATATTTCCACACTTTTGCATTAATTCTTCATTCGAAAATGGAGTGTGATACTTGTCACAGCATCTTTATGAAAAGGAATCAACGCACCAGCATCGTCATAAATTGCAATATCAATTTTTGGTATATAGTTTGATTTCAAGTTTGTATAATGCACTTTCTGAAAAGTATGTTCAGATAGAGTACTATTGCTTTTTGCTTGGTAGGGTATCATTGCTAGAAGTGGAGCTTCAACATCTCGCACACGTACATCTTCACCAATATTGGAATATATCTGAAAATAGTTAATACGACGCGATAACGATATGCTCGCGCTAGCCTTTGTTACAGTACCACTTTTAAAAGTATTTTGATCAAAACCCAAAATGTCCATTAGAGTTTTATCCATAATTAGTTCAATATCTTTCCCACTTACAGTGAGAGACAAAGCACCTTCTTTTTCAGAAAATGAAATATGTTGCTCATTAATCACTTCATTCAAATAATTTATAGCCAATTTTACTGAAGTGATGATGCGAGGTGTCAACACTCTTGTTTCATGTAAGATACCACCTAAAGGATCTATACACTTTCTGTATAAAGATACGGACCATTCTGTATCAAATTGATTTGAACTATTATGTCCCAGATAGCGCATATTAAATTTTCCATGAAGAGCTGCAGAACGATGTCGCAAGAACTGATGAAAATCTTCTGAACAAACCGATAGTAGATCATCATCCTTTAGTTTATTGATTGCGATATTATTAGACCCTTTGTTGTAAGTTATTGTTGCCACTTGTTCACCATCTACTCGAAGGAGATAATTAAATTTCTTCAATAATGCTTCAGGAGTCATGTTCGTCTTTCTTGCCTTAATCACAATCTTCTTCACCAACGTCTTTTCATTTTTCGGAATAAGATCCACATCATAGGCTTTCTCTTTATAAATTAAATTTTTGCAACCTCTTGGATAGTAATTAGCTTTATAATTATCATAGTTTGTCAAGGCGCTAGCAAAGTAACCTAAATCATTTCTTAAACTCGGACTCAAGGCAACAATCCAATCTTTATCAACTGCATGATACATATGATCATATTCACCATTGTGTGGAGTAAACTCGACAATGTGTGTACATTCTTTATTCAGGAAATCAAATACGAATTTTCTACATGTTGAGAAATGTTTCTTCGGCCATTTCGGAATGTAAACTCGAGATCCCTCTTCACACTGATAGGCATCTGTACGTCTCATATTAATAGTCATCACTTCATGATCAAAAGTATAGACATAGCTACTGTGAACAACTTGGGTGACGCCTACTTCCCATTCAGTTGTTGTGTATTATCAATGGGAGTAGAAAAGATAGCAGCTCGATTGCCAACAAATCTATTTGTTGCCACATTGCTAAGCAAAACATGATAGAATGACATTTTCATTTCCGTAATCTATACATCACCAATTTGCATAACATCATGAAGACTTGGATTTTGGACTCTCTACAATATATTAAAGTTGATCGCGATGGAAACGTTCATTTCAAGAATTCTTATGGAAATACATCGAAAGGAATTACATTAACATGGCGACAATTTTTCAATCTTAATGATATCATGAGGGATTTGGAATATTTCAAAACGTTGAAATTCATCTCCTTGGGTAATCAAGTTTGGCTTCAACATCACAGAAATGAAATTCAAATCTATCATTCTCATCCCTTCATCTACTCGTACATCTCAATTCGCAAATGTAATTGGGAAAAATATAAAAGATGTGTACATCGCTCCATTATGTCATTCATTCGACGCGAGTTCATCGCATTGCTACGCAAATCTTAATCAGACACCATCTTCACACTCCATCATGAAGACTTGGAAACTGGATTTCCTACATTATGTTGAGATTGATCATGGACGAAACGTATGTTTCAAAGATTATACTGGAAATGTAAGAAGAGTATTTGCTCTATCATATCGACATTTTCAGTCTCTAAATCATATTTTGAAGGACTTAAAATACTTCTATATGAAAAGACATTCACGTATTGGAAATCGCATATGGTTGCGACTCAACAAACAGCGAATTCAAATCCATCATTCACAACTTTCTACCTACTTCACATTTCATCATGGCAGTTGGGAAAAGTATAAAAGGAAGATACATCGCTCTATTTACTCATTTCTTCATCATGAAACGTCATCGCTACACCATCGTCAACATTCTCCGACGCATCAGACTCTACACGAAAATCGATCTCGCAACATTACATCAACAAATTCCAAACAGCAAGTATTATCCGGGTCGACCGCAAATGTTAGTGGTGAAGATGAGCAATTTACGGAATCTTCAACTCTTCCCAAATGGAACTGTTCAGATTCTCGGCGCCCTTTCTCATTCATCAGCGCGGTTAATGCGCTTAGAGCTACAGAAACTACTACGACGGATATGGAAGAGGGAGAATTGTGTGATGTCGAATCTGACTGTGGACAATATGGTGATCTCTACTCAATTGAGTGAAGATGTATCGTTTTTAAAGATTCATACCAGCAGTTTCAATTTGTGTTATGAACCAGAACTTTTTCCTGCGGCTCTCATTAGTTGCTGGTTACCTGTACATGTTGCAATCTTTCATAATAGTAAAGTTATCATTACTGGACTGAAATCTGAAATGCAAGCAGATACGATCCTAAACTATCTAATCGAGTATGTACATAACCAACGGATTGTAAAATAAAAAACAATTTTTATTCCAACATGATGCTTTTTATTTCAAATCATTATAGAACATACAAATCATCTTTTCATTAGAAGATGGATTACATGAAAACTTTTGAATAACAGATTTCAATTGGTGTACATGTAAACGTTTTAAAATGAAGTACAATACGAAAGCACCACAAGTTGATGAAAGTGGATGTTGCAGTATGCGCTCATTTCGTTGATATTGACGAGTATGCTTTCTCAACCACTGCTGTGTTGGTATATTCGGAGGTTGAGCAAGAGAGTCAAATAGCTCACCATGTCTGTCTTTTCCAATAAAGATAGCTTTCCAATGCTCACCTTCTAAATTCTGTGAATGAGTGTTCAATACGATAAAGATGGGACACTGTTTTACAATAGTCGGTAAGGTATCTAGCGAATAGACATTATCAAAGGCTTTCAACGTGGCTTCATCTGCATTACTCTGCACTTTAGTCTTTATATCGTCAGCAGTCAACCAACTCATATAGTGAAGAATCACGTCACGATACTTACTTATTTCAATACTTGAATCGAAGACTGCATAAATTAATACATTGATCGTCTCCGTTAGCGTTGTTTTGAACTCCAGATCCAAGCGAATATTATGAGGAACGTTCGCTTGACAATAAGGTGCACTAATATCGCTGTCGGTAGTCAAATCAAATGCATAAATAGTATATCCATTTTTAAACTCTTTCATTGTGAGTCCGTTGGTATCGTCTGTGTTGTAAAAGCCAAAGACATTCATGTAATCAACATAACTACGCAGCATTACTTTTGATAAGAAGTAAAATCTGGTTTATAGGGTGGACCAGGATGGCTAACAGCATTTACACGCAAAGCAATTTCACTTAAATTGTTGTGTTTGAAGTTGAAAGGATTCTTCTTGACATTACCATTGAATGCATCATTTTCAACCATTGCTACCATGAGGAGCTTTGGCGCTTTCGATGGAAAAAGACCATCTTTCATAAAACTCTTTTGATCTTTAGAAATAGTAAATGTGAGAAGCTTTGTATGTTGAATGGGATAAATGGCATTGTTGCGGTTAAGACCCTCAGCATGTCCTCTAATTACACTTGGATTAGCCACCACTCGACGAATGTATACTGTAATATCTTCCACATGAATTTTAAATTTCACAACTGAAGCAAATGCATTCAACAAAAATTCAGGCTTATTCTATGTAAGTTTGAGTCGCATACTGGTACTACAGAGTAAAAATTTTGATTGTCTGAAGAAGTCTAAATTAAGTGGACCGTATAGCTGACATACTTTACTATCTTTTATCAAAGCAGATCGCTTTACAAAACCAGTGTTTGTCTCACTATCAAATAGTGCTGCTTGATCTCTATACCATCCCATTTGCTTCCATATGACTGTTTTGAGCTGCTGGATGAAACTGTGATAGAGCATTCAAATATGCTTTATAGGGATAGTCGCTTTGACCACCTTCCACCCGTTGCTCTCCAATAGTTAGAGAAACATCGCGAAATAATGTAGCCAGCGGTAAATTGTTCAGACCAACTTTATGTGCATCTTCAATTTTAGTTCCATCTTCTTGTTGAATTCTAAACCTCACATCAGCCATCGCATAACTCAAATCAATGTAATCATCGCTAGCGCCAGGAATAACATATTCGATCGGACCAGTATTCTCAGCTGTACGAGGATGATAATCTACAATACTTGAACTAAGAATATCTGTCTGTATTGCTTGTTGATCAAACAAACAAAAGCCTGAAGTTTTGCACTCCATGATTAGAAGTTATGACAGCGTCGTCGTTTAGCACTTGATGAAAGATTACAGCGCGCGCGACGTTTGCGTGAATGCCTTTTCTTAGTTTTTGTCGAAGCTCGCTTCTTACCACCACCGCCTTGTTTTCTTTTTCTTCTAACATTCACTCGTTTAGGTGCTTTCTTTTGTTGAGTAGCATTAAAAGTTTGCTGTAATGTTCTTAAAGCGCGTTCCTTCCCACGATTTGATAAAGTACTCTTTACATTTTTACCACTGGTAATATCATTAACAACATCACCAGCAAAGCCAACAGCATTATTGAAAAAAGTTCGTTTTTTCAAAGAATTAAGATCGAAAGATCTTCCGACAGTAGATAAGAGAGGTGCTACAACAGATTTCAGCGCACCAAATATGCTACCTCCACGTTGACGGCGGGTGCCGCTGTAAATTGCACCCACGCCACTTAGATAGGAGGGGCGTGAATAAAACGATACAGTCGGATTCATAACTTAGACCTTGACATTACAAGTTATATCTCTGCATGAATCACTGACGATCGCGTAGATGAAAGATGTCTGCACGACGCATCCAAGAGTTCATACTTGAAGGATAACCGACCCATTTAACAAGACACCATTCTTCACCTTGTCGTTTCTTCCTTCGAATGATTTTCTCTACTAAATATGTTTCACTTTGAGTGACCAACTCAATCTCATCACGATAAAAGCTGCCATCAATTTCTTCATTATCGTAATCTTTCAACTTGTAAGTTGTTGGGGAGTCTTTTTACTGATACTTGAAACTGTGAAAATTTCTTCTGTCCAATTCGGCAGAAAACCTTTGGCAAAAACACTTTTCACTTTTGATATGCGAACTTTATCACCTATTTTCACATCACTTTTTGCGTTATTACGCTTGCGTTGGAATGTTTCACGCACTCTATCTACGTTGTCAGCATTCACATCCGCTGGTCTGAGTCCAATAGAGCGATGAATAGAGTGATTGTAGGCATAAAGCGTATCTTGTAGAATCTTTGTCCAATTTTGTGTTAAGTTGGCAGTGAAATGTCGCCACAAGTGGCAACGTCACACAAATCTGCCTGCCACTGTTCATCAATGTCATGAGCAATATAATGACGGGTCCGGTACTTCTTTTTCGCTTGTTTGTGGAGTGTATATGCAGCTTGACCATTTAACCATTGCTTTACTTATGAGTGTGGACGACCGCTCGCTTTTGACAATTTCTTTATAGATGCAAATCCTGCAGGATGTTTTACATCATAATATATTGACTTTAAAAGTTCATCCCATGACGACTGACTCTTTCTCCTTCTTCTCATGCTTTTGCTTTCTTACCTTTTTGCATTTACAGCAACCACAGGATTTATGGGATTTACGTTTACATTGCTTAGGAGTCTCATTGTGAGAGCTGGCATAGCAAGTACAAGTTACAGTTATATTTACTTCCGGCGGCTCATTACATGGTAAACAACACATCTGCTTCATATTAATAGTCTGAGAACATGCATTTCTTTGGAGGAGTTCTTCTACGTCGTTCTCTTCTCCTTGTTTGCTTGATGGGTGTGGGAGGGGATTTAGAAGGTGATCTCTTAAACCAATTCCTTAGCATTTTCATTTTACTCTTAACCGGTGAAGTAGATGAAGTAGCATCAACTGCTGAAATAGAATCAAGTTCTTTCAATGTTTCATTATTCAAAGCAAATTTTGGAACACTGTGATTTTTCAATAGTTTAAGAAAGTAAGACCAACCAGGTGGGACATAGCCTTGACGGCGCCTTCTGCGTATTGCATACTGAATCAAGTCTTCATAACGTGAAGCGTTAATAATTTCATTATCATCTGAAATGATTTCACGTCTATCATTTACAGTGAGATGGGGTTCAATGCTAGTGAAAAGGGACATTGCATGTGCGCGAGATGCTAGAGGTGTAGCAGTCAAAACAGACTCACGCATCTTATTCTTTAAACTTTTTAATTCTTCGACAGTTTCCGATTGTAATAATACAGCACGATGTGGATCTTTGATATGCGCATTTTGCTGATAATTTAATTCATTCTTATAAATTTGATTTGCGAGAGGTTGTCTTACTTGTTGCATGGCAGTCAATTGCACATATTCATCCTGAGGAATAACAATCATGCGAGAATAAGAACTCATAGTTTGTAGATAATCATAGGCTCTTTCAAAATATCACTTCGAAATCTAAATTCTTCCTGACACTCCTGTGTAAAATCAATAAATAAGTAACCGTGTGGTTTTTCAGTTGCTGCTTGAAAAATTTCAATTAAGGCTTTTGAACCTCTTGGCGAAACTTGTCGCGCTAAAATTTCAAATTGACTTCTATCTCGTGGATTCTTAAAAATAGCGTAATAGTGTGCATTCAGGTTTCGTGTGCGGGCTTCCTTCCCATCAGGAAACAAATTTTGCGTGATATAGATTATAAAGCATCTTTTGTGATGTGCTGCGCGAGTGAACATATCTGTAGCATCTTTAGAATTCTTGATTTCTTTTAATAGATCATTCAATACAACAACATCATTGGACTGAATCTTATCCACTGGAATAATTCCTTCATTTCGAACAAAGTTACGACGTTGCAATTCCTGAAAGAGTGACGGTTGATAAATACCATGATACCAAATCACTCGATTGATGGGTTCCCTAAACAACTCTTTTCTTTTATCTAGCAAATTCAGAGTGAAAACAGTTTCACGTGCATGGGATGGACCTGATACAGTCAGAACTTCATCACATTGAAGTCTGAAATCCATTTTAATACTTTGGGATTCAATATTTGCATAATCAACGCTTAGGATTAAAGATCCTACCCAATAGGTCACATACTACAGGAGCTAACAGCGGAAGTAACACTGAAAGGAAACCGCTCTTTTGTGTTAGAGTTTTCCTCTTTCTTTGAAGGGTAACTTTAGGATTGGAAATGAATCCGAATTTCGTAGTATGTCGCTTAAGTAACTTTCGTTGTTGTGGTGATAATTTCTTTGTCCTCAAACTTCTCACATGAGAAACAATTTTTCGAATAAATTTATCATTATCATGTCGTATAGCATTATATCGCTGATTTCCTTTCATTCGTTGAAGAGCTCGAATGGCCTCAGAAAATTTTGAAGACTTTCGACTTTTGAGTTTCGCCATTTTTCTCTTAACCATTGTTACAACTTGATTTTTCCTTATTTGCGTAGGTGCTTACTTTAATGACAGAAGTGACACTCAAAATGAGCTATATCACAGTGACTGCATTTACAAAGTTGAATACAGTATCGTATGAAACAGCGCTGGCAGAAAGTATGCTTACATCTCTTAAAGATGCGTTTTTCACTTCCATCCTTTCGCTTATATACATCGCACATATTTTCACTCTTGCTAACAACTTCTAAAGCAAGTCTTTTTGAAGACATGAACTTGTTAGCCTTTTCTAAATAATAATAGACACATGTGCAGAAGGAATATACTTCGAGAGTAAGCAGACACAACTCGAAAACCAATTGTGCTACGATCAAGTACCATTGCATCTTTAAATTTCTTTTATACAAAGTTGAATGTGAATATGTGAAATTGCTTCAATCACTAAACTGCTACCATGATGGTTAAATGCATCAAGAGGTTGAGCAATTTTTCCCATATGTCTTTCAGAAAAGTCTTCGGGATTATCACCAACTTCCATCGAATAAGAAGCAAAGTGGAAGAAACGACATTCTACCTCTTCCTTCCCAAAATGGCTGAAATGAATTTTTGCAACTAATCTCGCCATTGCAATTCTATTAGAAAACGTATCCATTAACTTCAAAAATAGAGTGCTAGTATGACCAATAACTGATTTGATGTTGATCTCATCTTTATGAAAAGGTATCATAATCTTGAATAGTTCCCCTTAAGCTTTGTCTATGAAAACTTAATGTTCCACAATCATTTGAGAAAGACATTATCATCCTTCATCTATCCTACCCGTTGCATGAAATCTCTTTATAAAGCATTTATTTAACGACTTTAACAAGCATTCATTACAAATTTTGGGTTTGAAACAGATAAAATAGATAACAGTTGGTAGCTATCATATAAAGAGCAATGATGACCAAACATTACTTTAGCAGTGTTGAGATATGGAGGAAAAAAGCATTGATTACGAATGTAGCGACTACAACGAACATTTAAAATAGGAATACTCAATTCCTTAAAACGTTTAGTGACTTCATGATAGTGTTGATTAACTCTACTATCCCAAGGTGGAAGTAGACTATCATTGATGATTAGATTTGGAAATAGTTTCTTCTCCTTAGTAGGATCATTGCAAAAGATACATACAACATTAAAAGCTGCTAACCATCTTTTAAAGTCAATAAGAACAGCACATTCATTAGAAAAGCCATAGTCTTGCAAGTATTGTTGATTAAGCCCATGAATATGTTTTCTCGCCCAGCTGTCAGCGTTGGGATCACACTTGGCATGTTGATGGTAGACACCAACAATTTGATACGACCAACTGCCCATAGCAATCACTGAGCTCCTGTACAGGTTCACCCTCACAATCCATAAAAATGATGATAGATGAATAAAAAGGAAATTACAAATTTTTACTCATCTGATGAAGAGTCCTATAACATATTACAAAATGATGAAGTAGATCGATGCTGTTCACGACAAAATGCACAAATAACATGATGGCAGCGAAGAAGTAAAATGTATCTGATAAGTCCACGTCCACGACACTCAAAGCACATGAGCGAATTGTCATAAGGTAGAGATAGGTAAGGACTACTGATTCTCCTTCTTTGGCTTGCGTTTAGCGGCAGCATTCTTCTCTGACTTGCGCTTTGTACCGCTCTCGTTGAGGATTTGATTAATGATGTCATGAACGTCTGGTTGCTTTGGTATATATAGGATGGATTGAGCATGCATCGATATAGGGGCTAATTTGTTGTTCTGGTGATAGCCATAATATATTCCACTGATAGCAAAACCAATATTCCAAGTGCCTTCTGCGAGGTCTTCACATCTGATGGGTGTCACTTCATCTCCTTCCTTTTTATAGTATGAGCACCAATGCGATAGTGGTAAAGAAAGCTTTTTACTATCCCATATCTTTCTATATGGAGTATCATTGTCGTCTCTCGCCTTCCATTCCTTGCTAAGGGGAGTAGGGATGTCCATATTTAAGGTTGCAAACTCTTCAATAATATCGAGTTGGCGACGAATGTATGGATTCACAGGAATGACTACGTAGTCCCCATACTGATTGTTCAATATCTTCACTTCAGTGGAAGGAATCATTCCCGTTTGCAATACCATACTATGATCGTAATAACATATGGCTTGTCTAAATTTACGCTGTAGTGGGGTAGGATTATGTACCTTTGTTGTCTCTTCTACTGGCCTCAACATAAGACGGTCTGATTGTAGAGATCCTTGTAACGTGTAAACACTTGTCCTGTAAATGTAGTAGATGTAGTAGATGCCTGAAAATAAAAGAGATGCTACTAAGCTAACACTCAAAGTAGGAGAGGAAGGTAGGTTCCGACTTACCATTTCAGATGGATAATATAATAGGAATATAGAGGGAGAACGTGCGTCCGACACCTGTGCGACTCAAAGATAGAATGATTGTCACTCTGAAAACCTCATTATTTATAGAGAAATGCTGGATTCTCTATGGATGTGCTCCTCATTGGCCAATGACATCCAGCTGATTCCAAATCTGGTCTAAGTTTTCTCGTCCGATGCTTCGTTCGCCCGCTGGAGCCCAAAACACAAAACTCAACCTCTGACGGCTCTCTAACATAACCGAAAGTCTCAATGTCACTCCCAAGCCTCAGCCAAGGAAGATAGGGCCAAACTGTGCTTTCCAATGAATTTGTGGCACTCTTAGCTTTCAAACGAGCTATCGCACGACTCTCTACCATTTCTAGAACCAAAGTTGGAAGAACGCTGCCGAGGGGGGTCGAAGTTCTTCGTTGTTTAGCCCTATGACGCTGGAAACAAGTCCTCTAGAGCCAAAATTTGCCAAAAAGTCCAAATCCGCCGTCCATTTTCACGTACGAGGCTTCTTTTCGCCGCTACAGCCACTTTCTCACTCAAAAACACGCAAAAACACACCTACACCCAAGGAACACAACTTGTCAACGCAGAATTTCATCAGGAAACCAAATCTAAACACAAAACACCCCTACAACCAATCCTACACACCAAAAACACAGACCGCCGCCCAAGACCAACAAGGACGGTCGACCACGACACACCCGGCCGGTCGACCCAGAACCACAACAACCCAACTCGCGCTCCAGAGGGGGCCGCTGTGCGCAGTTGGGAGGATTCCTTACTACTGATAGCAAGTGTTTATAGGTTACTACTTGCTGATGTACATTGAAAGACTAAGTCCAAAAACATTTGATAGCAGTCGTCTAGGCGTTTGGCTCTTGAATCCGTTACAGGGGGATGTTATCCCAGCTCCAAGGCCTCGACCCACAAATCCAACCTCGGGCGGACAGAGAGTGCGTCATGTCACTGTGTTGGTATCCGGGCCCCGATTTTCACATGAAAACCGGTGGAGTTATTTACAAGAGGAAACGTGCCAAGTCGCAGAGACTCATGAACGACCGCTTTTTATTCAAAAATTTTAATCATCATCTTTAAATACAAATTAAAAATTTTTCAGTATTTTAGTACTACTCATAAAACGTTTATAAGTACTCTGTCACCTACAGAACATCATGAGCTGTCATACGTTTTTTGAATCAAGTCTAAAGGACTTGTAGAAGCAAAGTTATAGCCGTTTGAAGATTTTGGCCAACTATCATCCAATGGTCAGTCATGCTATACTGACTAATCTATAAGTCTGACTTCTTAGCTGATATCAGCAATGAAAAGTCAGAAGTCCGATATCGGACCTCAAGAGAAACGACTTACTTGTAGTCAGTTTCTCAACTTAGTGAGATTCCTCTCCCGAACTCGTACTTGTGAATATGCAATCGATAAAAGGGGGGGTTAGACATTGGTTATCCAAAATTTGACGCTGAATCCAAATCTGGTCTCAGTTTTCTCGTCCGATGCTTCGTTCGCCCGCTGGAGCCCAAAACACAAAACTCAACCTCTGACGGCTCTCTAAAATGACCAAAAATCTCAATGTCACTCTCAAGTCTCAGCAAAGGAAGATAGGGCCAAAGTGTGCCTTCCAATGAATGTGTAGCACTCTTAGCTTTCAAACGAGCTATCGCACGACTCTCTACCATTTCTAGAACCAAAGTTGGAAGAACGCTGCCAAGGGGGTCGACGTTCTTCGTTCTTTGACGTACGACTTCTGAAACGAGTCCCCTAAACCCAAAATTGGCCAAAAAGTCCAAATCCGCCGTCCATTTTCACGTACGAGGCTTCGTTTAGCCGCTACAGCCACTTTCTCACTCAAAAACACACCTAAACCACACCTACACCCAAGGAACACAACTTGTCGACGCAGAATTTCTTCAGGAAACCAAATCTAAACACAAAACACCCCTACAACCAATCCTACACACCAAAAACACAGACCACCGCCTAAGACCAACAAGGACGGTCGAACACGACACACCCGGCCGGTCGACCCAGAACCACAACAACCCAACTCGCGCTCCAGAGGGGGGCGCTGTGCGCAGTTGGGAGGATTCCTTACTACTAATCATCACTATGACTTAGTTGTTGACTATGGAATCAAGTTGAGACCCGAGCTTGAGTAACATATGACGCACTGCTACGCTGATCCGGGCCGTTTGCTCACTTTGCTCTTTTACAGTTAAACTGAATACAAGTGCTCCATTTACATTGTAACTAAGACGGGAATTAGGCCACATATGCAATCCCATGTCATGGATTTTTCGAGGAAACTCATGGTATTGCTTGACAGAATTGCTAACTTGAGCTTACACCAAAATTTGCAACGGATTCCCATCAGCTTAGGTTGATCAAGTTGATGATAGAGAGCAACTTGTTTTGTAAGGAGCTTGACATTAAATTCCCCTGCACGTACGGACTTTAGTATGCAAATGCATAATTGGAATGACAATTATTTAATACTTACAATGCCTGCTTTATAATCTAGTAAATCATTGCTCTTGAAAAGTAAAATGATATTTGACCGAAATTTATTCGTCAGAAACATACAGGGTGGCTAACATAACAAAAATGATCATCAGTAGTGAAAGTGATTACAACAGCAAAGTAATAATATAGAGATAACAAAAAACAGACACATAATGAAAAATGTAAAGAATATATAAAATGAATAAGGAACTTCTAAAAAACAGACAACGTGTGCCGCTTCGCAACATGAAAAATTCCCAAGGCACGAACGCTACTCAGTTTGGATTGACAGTTTCGCTTGACATCACTGTTGCCATAACTGATGATCATTTAGACGCCTTGAGAAAATGTGTAGATTTTCGATTTTTGGTAAATAATGAGTGACAAGGAAGGGGCACCCGACTCATTTCGAAATTCAGACCGCGCTTTCATTACATTTCAAGATAGGACTTTATGGAGTAAATTCGCAAAGAATTACAAGTATCGGGTTACAATAACAAAGTTAGCACATTGATTAATCACAGCTAATAGTTCTGCGAATTTAAGTTTGATTGATATCTAGACTATACGATTGCAGCAAGACTATTAAATACTGTTTGCAAGATATTTTGTGCTGACCTATTAGAAGTTGTCTGCTTAATATTGACCGCCGCTGATGAAGTTATACTGTCAAAACGAGGGATACACACCGGTTTATCCATTATACAGTCGATGTATTCAAAGGGTGAAAAGATGAAAACGCAATACGATATGTCACGACACAGGACAAGAGACTGATATGCACCGTCTCCAATTATTCCTGGCACCACGTAAATTCGATTTAAGAAACCTGATATTTAACAAACGATTAGTTCAATATCCATTTCATAGTCATTGACATTCTCCTGGAGTTCAACCAGGTGCATCGTGTCATTCAAAAAATCACCTTTACGGATCCATTCATCAGAATTCTTACTGGGTTCCCAACCACATGTGATTGTTCCACTAACAGCATACATGCCCATCAGCACTTGAGGTCGAGGTGCCTCAATACGATAATTTAGAGCATCTCCACAAGTTTTGAAAGTTATAGAATTTTCAATCACTTTCTTAAACGATCCCAAGTTTACTGACGGTGCGTCTTGAAGGCTAACGTCAGCAAAATCGACAGACATAATACTTTTCGCAGGAATTCCAGCACCTGAAAATAAATGAAATAAAATATTAAAAGATTCAAAATATCAATCTACTTCAAACACTGGAACTGAAAACAAAGACACCTTTGACTGAAAATGTATCTCCTCACATTGATTGCTTGATTAATTTTAATACCCGGATTAGTATTCTCATGATTTCGCTTAACCTAATAAAATCGTTAACATAAACATAAAAAATATTCAAACAAGTCTTTGTGTCTTAATGAGTTATGCAAATCTTCAAAAATTCTAGTTGTTTCAAATAACAATATTATAACTCTATCTTTGATTTGTGTAATTCAAAACCAAAAACCAAATGATATGAAACCTGAAATGCAACACAGCAATCCACACCAAGATTGCTTTTACGACTTTTAGGGCCTTTCCATATGAAATCGATCAATTTTCAAAAATTATGAGGCTGCCTCGTGTGGCAGCCAGCGGGTCACACAAGCGCGTTGTAGCTTCAGACTATCAGAATTACAAACACCCTCAAATTCATGAATTTTACTGCATCTGTGGAGACCCGACAGCCTGGTGTTGGCGACGATCGAAGGCTAAGTGGAAGGACGAGCAAAGAGAGGAAGACGGAGAAAGGCGTGGATTGACGATCTTCGAGGGACGCCCACGGCCCGGTGAACGGGCTACGGTATTGAACCTGAACCTGTTTGAAGATGTGCAGAAAATCTCTAGACATGCAGCAACGTCTTCTCAAACTTCTGGAGGAAGACAAGCTGTTTCACACTATCACCACAGGCTAACGCAAGACGATGGGCACAGCAGTGTGAGTCTTTGGGTTGGCGAGTTGCTCCGTCCAAGCATGGCAGCAACACCGTCGCACGCGATCGCCGTGTGCTTTGAAGTGTCCAATTAATAATTTGTGGCTACTGCATTCCTATACTTGTTGAGGTACTATCAGCAATGGCGTGAATATCCAGGAAACGACTTTCTATGGAACCATCTTTGACATAGCGAGCTATTGTTATGTATTGCGTTTTCCTGGATATGTCTGTAGTTTCGTCAATCATTGATGACCAGTATTTGCTAGTTTTAATATCGGTGATGATCTTGTCGGTTTTATGCTCACTGATGAGGAATCAAAATTAAGAAACAGCCGTGCTACTGTTGTGCTGGAAATCTGCAAGGCGGTGATTGTTACTGACTTGGAAGACTGTGTTTTGAAGAGCTAGCAACTTACGATTCGAAATCTCTTCTTTGACAAAGAAATTAATCAGAAGGACACGCTCAGCGACTGTTGCAGCTTTCTGGGTTTGACGATCAACATACATTTGATAGATCTGGGAATCCGATTGGTCGCATGTGCAGGCCATCATTTGAAAATGCCGGTAGTACAAGCCATCAGTAAAGAAAAACTGGTGTACACGATTAGATTACTATTGTAAAGTCTGTACACCATTACGATCTTAAAAAAACACTGAGCTAGGGAACATTCAATACGCTTTACTGTTTCAGTTAACTCACGCAAATGATCAAAAATTTTTAGTGATCTCCGACGTTAACTTGGATATGATTTCCGACTTCTGTTTGGCAAGGCGTTTGATATCATGAACTCAGAGCTGGAACCAAGCCGCTTTTTCGGCCCGGGCCCGCATCGACTCCAAAAATATTATGCCCGGGTCAGCCCGGATGAATTTTGTAATTGAACCAGAGTGAGACATTTTATCGTTTTGCGCACTTAACGTACCATCCTTAAGGAAGATATCAATTACGATAGTTCAGCGTAATCGCCTTAAGAATCATTCTTAAGTTCTATTTGTTGATTTCATGATCGAATGCTTTAGGGACTATGTACCTATCACCTGTAATTAATTGATAATTCTTGAGTAGTAAGATGAATTTTTAAACATTTAACAGAATGAATTTTCATTTGTTTTAAATGTTAGTAGTAGTAAGTAAAACTCCACTTCTGGATAGCGCAAGATGGCCGCCGTCGCTGACGTCCCCCCCTCTGGAACGGCAGAGTGTCGTGGTCGGCCGCCGTGGTGCTTTGAGTCTGACGTCCCCCCCCTCTGGATGGAACGACAGAGTGTCGTGGTGTGCCGGCCAAGTGAGTCCGAAAGGTTCGCTGACGTCCCCCCCCTGGCCGGCCGTCGTAGCGCGCGGTGATGTGCTGTCCAGGTTGGCGTGGTGTGCCGGCCAGGTTGGGAGGGTGGACTGTTGTAGCTCACCTGAAAAAATCCTAAGTGTCAGAGTGGCTTTGTATGGGTAAAATTTTGAAAATTTTCCAAAGTGTGTCATTTCGACCTGGGACCTTAACCAAAACATTTTTCATCAAATTTCACGGACCCCCCCCCCCCGACAGCAATCTTCTAACTTTGGTTCTAGTGGACGGATTTTGTCTTACAGCTACTCGTTTGAAAGAGGAGAAAAAACTGCTCGACGCCATTTTTGCCGCGAGTCAATCGGACCAGCCGTTCAAAAGTTAGAGCTGTTACAAGATTTTAGGTCGGAGCTCACCTGAAAAAATCCTAAGTGTCAGAGTGGCTTTGTATGGGTAAAATTTTGAAAATTTTCCAAAGTGTGTCATTTCGACCTGGGACCTTAACCAAAACATTTTTCATCAAATTTCACGGACCCCCCCTCCGACAGCAATCTTCTAACTTTGGTTCTAGTGGACGGATTTTGTCTTACAGCTACTCGTTTGAAAGAGGAGAAAAAACTGCTCGACGCCATTTTTGCCGCGAGTCAATCGGACCAGCCGTTCAAAAGTTAGAGCTGTTACAAGATTTTAGGTCGGAGCTCACCTGAAAAAATCCTGAGTGTCAGAGTGGCTTTGTATGGGTAAAATTTTGAAAATTTTCCAAAGTGTGTCATTTCGACCTGGGACCTTCACCAAAACATTTTTCATCAAATTTCACGGACCCCCCCTCGGGAGAGCTAGCTTCGATCTTGCCTTCCAGTGGACGGATTTTGTCGTGCAATAGCTCGTTTGAAAGCTAAGAGTGAGACAAATTCACTGAAAGAAACGGTTTGTTCATATCTGTCTTCGTTTAGGTGTGAGACGCCATTTAAGATTTTAGGTCGGAGGTCACCTGAAAAAATCCTAAGTGTCAGAGTGGCTTTGTATGGGTAAAATTTTGAAAATTTTCCAAAGTGTGTCATTTCGACCTGGGACCGTCACCAAAACATTTTTCATCAAATTTCTCTGAACGAGGGGGGGAAGGGGGGTCTGTGAAATTTGATGAAAAATGTTTTGGTAAAGGTCCCAGGTCGAAATTCGGAAGTTTTAAATTTTTCAAAATTTTCACCACACTGGAGCTCTCACACTTAGGAATTTTTTCACTTGTGGCATGTTACATGGACATGTGCTGACGGACCAACTTCCATTGGTCATATGAGAATGGTTCAGGTGTCATATGATAGAAAATGATGAGACGAATCGTTTGCAACAAACTGCATGTCGCTACGATGAATACTTTCGGAGATAGAGCCATTTTAAGTTTTCTTCCGAGCATATACAAGTATAAACCCCCGACAACGTAAGTCTGATCACTTCATCGAATGACGAGGTACGCGACGGTCGTCGCTCTGAGCTCCCGATATCGGGTGTTTCAAAGGACTCTATCTTTTGAAGTAGGCAAGCTATCTTCTTACTTCAAAGTTTGTATGATAGAGTTTGATAGTGTATTTACTACTGATAAAGTTTTTTAAAAGTAGTATGAGTAGTAAAATGCGGAATTTTTTAAAAATTCTTAATTTTCAGTTTTTTCAAAGTTTTAACATGTAGACTAAGGTTTTCAAGTATGCTGAGTTCAAATCTGCTATCAGATTTCAAATTTAACTAAGTCTACGGCAGCTTTGAGGGGTTAGATCCCAGCTACTGATCACTACCTTTGACTCGGCGTTCCTGTTACCACTTCGGGGCAGTGACAATGATGTCTTCAGCTGTAAAGAGCGGGTATCGGGGAAGATCTCTCACTTCCCTAGTGATCAGTACAAGGCCTTCGGGCTGTCGACGGGATCGAGTGCCACTCACTATACTCAAATCTATCATTCCTGACTAAGTGCAATGCTTTAGGAATATGACTGTACTACATGATTCCAAACTTATACAAATTTCATTATCTTACAGTTAACGATAAAATCTCAGGCATGGCCAACGATAGGAACCGCAAATTCCATATTAAGATGTGCACATGTGGGCGAATCAATCGCAGTGCGGACGCCAAGGCTCATGTCAAGAAGGCGGGCACCGACCACATGATTATCCTGAATAGGGTTGCGTGTGTAAAGTGTAGAGTGTTGAAGGGTGATGAGGATGAGGCGCGTTTCTACAGAGTGCATGCTGACTGTAGTGGAGGTTTGGTGAATGACGTGCGATTCACGCAGTTGATTGTTAAAGAGAGGGAGCGAATGTTGGCGATAGAGCGAGAGGGCAAGGTTGAGAATGTTGTTGAGAATGATGAGTTGGCGAGAGCAGTTGCGTCGTTGGAGGCTGAGATTGAGCGAAAGAGAGTGCTTGAGAGTGATGATGAGGATGATGTGGATTTAGATAGGGAGCGTGTGAGGAAGCGGGTGAGGAAGTTGAGCTCTTCGTCGTCGGAGGTGTCAAACATTGTCATCACCGACCCCCCGAAGAGCTCATCTTCCCCAAAAGTGAAGAGTGGTGGGATTCGTATGCAGTCGGCGAGGTGGTTGAAGGATGAAGAGAAGAAGCATGTTTCGCAGCAGATGGCGCATGATTTGTTGGTGAATAAGTATGAGAGTTTGAAGAAGGTGAAGGATGAAGTTGTGAAGGAGTTGGATGAGTTGAAAAAGAAGGAACTGAAGTCGAAGGAGGTAGCGGATGAGAATATTCGAATGAGGCGTAGTGTGACTGATTTGAAGAATAAGACGCGAGAGTTGGAAGAGAAGAATGATGAGTGTGAGAAGAGGGCGAGTGCTACGGAGAGAAGAATGAGAGATGCAGAAGCGAAGTTTGAGGACATGATGAAGGAGATGAGTGTGTTGAGAGCGAGGAATGTTGAGTTGGAGAGGACTGTGGCTTGGCGGGGTGATGAGAGGCAGGCGTATGAGAAGTTGGAGCGCATGAGGGATGAGTGGAATCGTGTGAATGAGGATCGTTTGTTTGAATTTCACATCCCTATTCGGGATAATCATTTGGACGGCGAAGTACTCGTGAATCAAAATTTAGACGAGTCCATCATTTGTTATAACGGCCATCCGACGAAAAAATGCCTCCATACCAGCCTGAGAATGCGCGGCCATCTGTACAAATTCTCGATTCGGAAGCGCGCGAGACTGCCAAAGGATGGCTAACTTGGTAAGTGAAAAGTAAATAAGATAGTATATCCTATTCTAATACATATCGTTTTCATTGCAGATCTTTGCCCGCCTTCACCACCCCATCACGACACTCCCGAGAACGAACCATCGGCTCTCTTAAGGGCCACCTAGGGGCAAGACATGATAGAACCTCCATGCGGTTTGCCCTGGGCAGTCTTCAGACTGGCGAATACTATCATTAAGTTGAATCTGCTATCAGTCAACTTGAACGTTGCGTCGCGTTAGAGGGGTATGTAAACCACTGCCTCTCATTTCATTTCATTTCAATCATGCAGACGCCGAACAGTCAAGTCAGCTCTCCTCGCGGACCGCAGTTAAGGCCGCGAAATTTATTTGAGGAGTTTGTCAGGCTAGAGGAGCAAGACAGAGTCCACAATAATCTTGCTCGGATTGGCAATCCGATGACAGCAACTGTTGTCAATCCAACGGAATGGCGCTACATTCCACTTTTTAGCCATGTACCAGTTAGTGTGGAAGTCGACAGTGCTACCAAAGAGAGAGTCAAAGACTCTCAGCAGAATTGGTAGGGTGTAAGATGACGTTACTCCCGAGAACGAACCACCGGCTCTCTTAAGGACCACCATGGGGCAAGATTTGATAGAACCTCCTCGCGGTTTGCCCTGGGCAGTCTTCGGACTGGCGAATACTATCATTAAGTTGAATCTGCTATCAGTCAACTTGAACGTTATGCAGTCGATTGCTATCCCTGAAGCATTCTGATTCGCTGTTGAGCAATTCATTGTTGAAAACCCTATATAAGCCAGAAGATTGTAGCGCTTCTCATTCAATTTCAAGTCACGATGGAAGCAACGTCTCCTGCCAACAGCATTCCCGTCTTCATCGATGAAGACAACGCCATTCCCGAGTTCATCATCCTCGACGAGTGGGATGAAGAGGATGATAAGAAGGGGAAGATCGAGAAGATCGTTTGGACTCCAAATACCACTCGCATCCGAAAGGTGCCAGATGCACCAGCACGAGCTAGGCGGTATAGGGTCTATGACAACCTAACCGTCATACCCATTGACTATTCCAGCCAATAGTCAACTTAAATTCACACCCCGAGAATGAACCATCGGCTCTCTTAAGGGCCACCATGGGGCAAGACATGATAGAACCTCCACGCGGTTTGCCCTGGGCAGTCTTCGGACTGGCGAATACTATCATTAAGTTGAATCTGCTATCAGTCAACTTGAACGTTGCAAATGAAGTTCGGTGTAATACTTCCTTTCGACGGGCGTTCCTGTAAAGGGCGGCGGTGAAACCCGTAGCTATGTATACCGCAAGGGACATTCGGCAATGGTCAATCTTGTTTAACCTCTCTGCGTCATGTTTGCAAGTGATTGCCTCTGTCTCAACGTAGTATGCATTCGCGTCAGGGCGACATTTAGCCAACTGTCGAAGGTTGCCTAAAACTTTCCATTGCATACGTTATGAGAACCATGAGTTCTACCTGTCTCTATCAATGAGACGAATTGATGAATGGAATGAAATGGGAGGACACTCACGCGCCACACGCAACATAACACACTTCTCTCCTCCGTAGTCTAAGAAGCTCTTTACACATGGATCGCAGTCGATTGCTATCCCTGTATCAGAAGTGTAAGCTATCTTAATTTTATTTAACACTATTTCATCAATCATCATCGTCCATATGAAATGTTATAAGATTTACAAGTTAGACTAAGCGTGCTACTATTTCCAAATGAAAAAGTATACATGGTTAAATCATTCACTGAAGCCCCGTTCAAGTAAGTCAGTATGAAAGCAAAGATAATACGAAATAAAAATTTATTATGGCATGTATTTCAAAAGGTCTTCATCATCAATATCGTCCCAGAGTCTGGCTTCACATAGATAACAAAAACAGTTCACTTGCTTTAATCGTTCTTCCACTGCGAGCCTCACTTTGTCGATATACTCCCACTCCGCCATAGTTCGTGGCTGGGAGTTAGGGGTGTACCACTCCCATAATTGGTGGAGGAATTTGGTGCTGGTGATCTCCATCACATCGTCAGTATCGTACTGGAGATACTTCCACCTCACGCCTGTTAAGTCGGGACACTCCTTCTCACATACACTCTCTTCGTTGTCCGCTGGTAATGACAACTTTCTGATATTGTCCAGTCGGTACACCTTCTCTACCTTCCCCTTCGTTGGAGCGTTTGGTGCAACGAGCGCCTTTGGTGTTGAGGATGGAGAAGAGAATTTTGTGTTTGGTGTTGTCGGAGGGCTTGTCATGTTGACTGTGAATAATAACTTTGAAATGTTTTCTAATTCTTAAGTATCAACAAGCAACCAATCAGAATGAACAGCCAATGAATGATGAATACGAAAGTATATATGTAAAGTGACATTCGTGTCATTTCACTCTGTCTTTGTGACATATAAGTGAAGTGTTCTCTGACGAATTCTAGTGAACTGCTCTCTCGTGAAGTCTCTATCTTGTTGAAGTATCAACCTTAAACTCGATTTCGTTGAAATGGTAAGTTGAAAATTTCTTCACTCATCTCCCTCAAACGTGTGGCTAATAGCATCTTCCTCAATTTCAGGCATCAACTTCATCACCAACGCCCTCCCTTCTCGAGGAAAGTTTAGAGTTGTTGAGTCAAAGTAGGTTGTAACAATACACTGAGACTTGAACAGAGATGATAGAATGATTTCTCTTTCAGGTGATGTGAGTTCCAGCTCAGGACTCTCGCGACAAGGCAACGAGTGGGAATGTGCCGACTGCGGACATATGTTTACAAGGAAGCACAGTCTCCTTCGACACATCAAACAACGTGTGTGTCAACGCAAAGCGGCGTCAATCTCCAGAGGTGAAGTTGATTCTGACAATGACATCTCCTTTCCTTGCGATTTGTGCCCTCTTTCTTTTGATAGTCACTTTCAGCGATCTTCGCACAGACTTCAACACACGCATGCAAATGATCACTACACCAACGGTACCTCTACCATCTCCCTTATTAATGTTTCACATAATAATTTAGTACGCGACTACTGCATGGAGTCCAATACTCAAATAGTAGATTTTCCTGAGTGGCTCCTTCAAAATTCTAACATTATCGAAGCGCTCTTCAACAATTTAGACAATTTTAGAATGAAGGCGCTCATCTACCTTAAACTAAAATATATTAAGATAGATTTTCAAACGGGTCAAGTGACGGAGAGAATACAGTTTCATGTTCCTTCCTCTTCCGCAACTGAAGTTGTAGACTGCGAGTCTTGGCTAAATTTTCACATTCAATGTTTAAAATCAAATGTAGATAAGTTCAATCAGCGCGACAGCGCTCTCATTTTTGATGGCGTGGACTCAGCCATGTTCAAAATTTTCCTATTAGAAAGTCATGCAGCTCGAGGCACATTTAAACTACCAAAAACGTTGTATAATAAGAAAGCTGTCATCAATGTCGATTGTAAATCACAGTGTTTCAAATATGCAGTCCTATCCATCCTTCACTATAATGATATCAACGCGAATCGAAATCATACCTGTAGCTATAGACAGTGGGAGGATGAACTAGACTTGAAGGTTGTGATAGTAACAACATGAAAATCAAAGATGTAGAAACGTTCGAAAAACATAATAAGATTAAAATTGTCGTTCACGTGTGGGAGAAGGGGTTGAAGGGTGCCCGCTATAATTCACGTTCAACTTGTTATGAACGTGTAGTCAACCTCTTATTAGTGAAACAAGATGATAGCGAGGAATGGCACTACTGTGGTATTCCCAAAATCTCTCGCTTGTACACTCACTTGGGGCACTCTAAAAGAGGTGAACATTTTGTATGCGACCGTTGCATCCGCTCCTTTTGCAGTAAAGATAAATTTGAAACTCACTATGAATGGTGCAAGCGAGGTAAATTACAAATGGAACGCATGCCCAAAGATAAAATATTTTCACATAGGGATAATGGTGACGAATTAAGTCCCCTGCGTGTCATTTACGCAGACATAGAATGCTACATTGATGATATCATCCACAAGCCAGCAGCCATATCCTGCTATGAAGTATGGCATGACCACTTTAGGAATAGGCAAAACAAAATGCATACTTGGCAAGGTGAAGATTGTATTTCAAAATTTCTAGAATTTCTCGATAAAGCTGCTAAATTTCAACAATCATATGATTCCCAATTGCAGCGTAAGTCACTACATATGTCAGATGAAGACAAACAAAAATTTGAAAGTTGCACATCCTGTCCTAAATGTCATAAAACGTTTGATGACGATAAAATCAAGAAAGTGCGTGATCATGATCACATCACTGGTAAATTTAGAAACGCACTCTGCTCCAAATGTAACTTTTCACTTAGGTTGAGACGTCGTGTACTACCCGTCATTTTTCATAACTTTAAGGGCTATGACAGTCATATGCTCATAAAAGGAGGGTTGAGCCAGATGAAATCGAGGCAGTTTAATGTAATAGCGCAAACGAGAGAAAAATTCATAGCAATGACAGCAAAAGTACCAGTAGATAAAACTAAAGAAAATAAGACAGTCTTCTTAGAAATAAAATTTTTAGATTCATTCCAATTCATGTCAGCGTCACTAGCTTCTCTCGTTCGTAATCTCAAGTTTCTTCCCATAGTCAAACTTTGAAGAAACACTATCCAAACTTAACGGATGAAATAATCACTCGCAAAGGAGTCTTTCCTTATGCGTATTTTAGCTCAATGTCTAAACTAAATGAAACAACCCTTCCTTCCATTGACAAATTCCAAAACGATTTGACGGGTGAAGATTGTCCAGTAGAAGATTATGAACATGCTCAAGAGGCATGGTTAAAATTTGATTGTAAAACGTTTGGCGATTATATGATCGCTTACTTAGAATTAGATGTCATTTTGCTGGATGATGTCTTTCAGGAATTTCGACGAGTGGCATTAGAAGAAGACAAATTAGATCCTGTCCACTTTGTCAGTCTACCAGCCATGTCCTTTAAATCAGCCTTTAAAATGACTGGTAAGACCATTCATCTCTTACAAGACCCCGAGATGTATAACATATTTGAGCGCGGAATACGCGGTGGTCTCACATTTGTAAATAAACATCATATAAAATCAGAAACAGTAGGTGATGATCATATCCACCTAAAGTATTATGAACAAAATAATTTATATGGCAGTTCACTGTCTAAACCACTACCTCATTCCGAGTTTAGTTGGTTAAATCAAGATGAGCTTGAGTATTACTCCAACCCTTCAAACATACTGAAGATTCCAGATGAAGGTGATTGGGGATATTATTTTGAAGTGGATTTGATTTATTCAAATAGCATTAAAAATAAAACTGCTGATTTCCCACTCGCACCTGAATCTGGTGAAGTGACTGAAGATATGTTTTCACCATTCATGTCACAATTTCATAATAACTTAACAGAGTGTGGACAGCCAAGGTACAAACCATGCCGCAAACTTTTACTCACCCAATATGATAAGAAAAATTATCTCGTACACTTCTGCATACTAAAATTCTATTTAGAAATGGGCATGGTTCTAAAGACAGTTCACCGCATTATCAAATTTAGACAGAAAGCCTTCCTCAAACCCTACATAGATAGTAACAGTCAAAAACGTGCACTCGCCCAAAATAATTTTGAAAAGGATTTTTATAAATATAAGAATAACAGTCTTTTCGGAAAGACCATGGAGGATGTTAGAAAACGTATGAACTACAAACTAGTCGTTGATGAACAAAAATATCACAAATTGACCTCATCACCTCTTTTCATTGATAAGGACATCATCGATGAGGATCTTGTAGGTGTTAAAATGATAAAATCAGAAGTTGAGTTGTGCAAACCCATCTATATTGGGCAAGCCGTTTAAGATTATTCCAAGCTTGAAATGTATCAACTCTTCTACAAAATATTAAAACCATGCCCTCTCGTAAAAGAGGTTCGCTTGCTGGGTGGTGATACAGATAGTTTCTTTTTAGGAATTACCACTCAAAAAGATTTAAATTTTAATGAAGTAGGCAAGTCATTAGAAAAATATTTCGACACATCTAACTACAATCCCACTCATCCACTCTATTCCATACAGAATAAAGCCAAACTTGGTTGTTTTAAGGATGAAACAGCAGGAAAGGAAATAGATGAAATGATTCTCCTCCGTCCTAAAATGTATTCCATGAAATTAAAAGAATGTGCAGATAGTATTAAGCGTGCTAAAGGTATATCAAAATCCATTGTTCACAAAATGAAACATCGGTCCTATAAGAAGGCCTATAAAAATAAAACTATAACGTTTGTCAATATGAAAATCTTAAAATCTCAAGTTCATACTGTGGAAACGTACACGTTCAAGAAACGAGCACTTTCAGCATGGGAAGATAAGAGGTGTTGGATAGGACATAACACATCTCTTCCACATGGACATCCTGACACAAACATACCTCCACCCAAAAGAATAATACTCACGCTACCACATTCAGAAGATGTATTGACATAATCAACTTTAACTCAGTATTTTGATGTTGCTTTTTGTAGATATACATGGTTGTTTTATGTATCGCATGAGATCGTTTCTTCCTTGTGAATATATGCCTACAGTCAGCTCATTCCCCCTATATCTGTGAAAAGACTTTTTCATATACATATTTTTATTTCAATAAACATATCACAATGACTTCACTTTGTTTTCCGAAACACTAAAGTTACGAGGGATTTAGTATCTTTCACATGGATGCACTCTTGTAAACCATTGGTAATTTTGAGAGAAATAGAGGGTATAGTTTGTTTGACGACGGGATGATAGAAAATAGATTCAAACATCTTCTCGACTATTCCATATGAAGCGTCTTTATCATGAATGAAATCGCGTAAAATGTATTCTTTTTTCTCACCAACAGAAATAGGTAGAATCAAATCACTTTGAATGTAAAGGTGCTGTTCATGTTTATCAAGTGTCATTGGTGTTTCTATACCAATCGTATGCGCAGCAGTAAACACAGTTTGTAGTATTGAAAAACCAAAGAGTTTTTTCAAATTTTTACTCAATTGACATTGAATGTCATCACCCAGTTTCAGAACAACGCGTTGATTTTCAATTGAAAACGAAATGTGGTGTGTCTTTACATCATATTTACTTTTCATCACATGCTTCAACTTCTGTTGTATATAAGGATTTACTACATGAATGAACCTTTCAACTGTATGATATAGACGCGGCATTATATTGATAGCAACTTTAGATTCTTCATAAGACTGGTAAATTTTCATGATGCGATCACCATAGATGTCCACCCACCATTCATCATTAACTGAATCAGCTTTAGTGTGATATTCATGAGAAGCATACACCACACCGCTTCCAATAATAGGTGTATAATGTCTTACAAAATGGCGCAAGGTTGGAGAGAAATAAACTGTAAGTTTGTCATTATATTTCTGAATAACCAACTTATTTTTGTCCGCCATAATTTTCTCTCCATACTTCTTACCCACAGTCTCATTCGATCGTTTTACTAACTCAATAAGTGATAAAGGTTGAACACCACGCTTTTTCAAAATGATGCGTTCTTCGCATTCTACAACATCTTCATCAAATATTTTAAATCTATAATGAAATTTGTTGATTCGATTTGAATAAACTTTTTTAACATTTGCAGTAGCAATTGACGTTAGATGTAGTCCATGACCAAAACCAAGATGTGGATAGAATTCATTATCCAACCTCAGTGTAAGACCTTTAGTAAAAGAATGAAAGCGAAGGAACTGTCTCCCACTCCAATGATAGATAGTAAACTCATAAACTTTCTGATCCTTATTCTTCATGATGGAAGTATTACCACTATTGAATGCCTTAATAATTTTCTCATTCCCAAATGGACCATAATAATCTGATTTTATCTGAATCCATTCATAGTTCCACTTTCCATCTGATGTTAAATTGTATGGGAACTGGAATGCATTATTCATCGTTATTCCATCATGGGTGCGAGGAGTCAATATCATTTCTTCCAAATCATTCACATTCTGAATATTGCTATCATAGCAAATACTAGAAACGCCAACCTCCCATTCACCTTCTAAATGTAGTGGGCGATTTAATTCTACTCGATAGTCTGATGGTTTATTTTTGGGAAATTTATTCATAGAAGCATTACTGGGCAAGTAGATTAGAAACGAGTCCTTATTTTCACTTTCCATATTATTCACATTTGAAAATTATATTAGCATACTTTTGCATTAACTCTTCATTCGGAAATGGAGTGTGATACTTGTCACAGCATCTTTATGAAAAGGAATCAACGCACCAGCATCGTCATAAATGGCAATATCAATTTGTGGGATGTACTTTGATTTCAGCTTTGTATAATGCACTTTCTTGAAAGTATGCTCAGATAAAATACTGCAGCTTTTTGGCTGGTATGGTATCATTGCTAGCAATGGAGCTTCAACATCTCCCACACGTACACCTTCACCAATATTGGAATATATCTGAAAATAGTTAATACGACGCGATAGCGACATGTCTGCGCTAGCTTTGGTTACAGTACCACTTTTAAAGATATTTTGATCAAAACCCAAAATGTACACCAAAATCGATCTCACAACATTACACCAACACCTTCCAAACAGCAAGTATTACCCGGGCCGACCTCAAATGTTAGTGGTGAAGATGAACAATTCACGGAATCTTCAACTCTTCCCAAATGGGACTGTACAGATTCTCGACGCCCTTTCTCATTCATCGGCGCAGTCAATGCGCTTAGAGCTACAAAGACTACTACGTCGGATATGAAAGAGGGAGAGGTGTGTGATGTCGAATCTGACTGTGGACAATATGGTGATCTCTACTCAATTGAGTGAAAGTGTATCATTTTTGAAGATTCGTACCAGCAGTTACAATTTGTGTTATGAACCCGAACTTTTTCCTGCAGCTCTTATTAGTTGTTGGTTACCTGTGCATGTGGCAATCTTTCATAATAGTAAAGTGATCATTACTGAATTAAAATCTCATGTACAAGCAAATGTGATCCTAGACTATCTCATCGAGTATGTACGTAACCAGCGGATTGTAAAATAAAAAACAATTTTTCCAACATGATGTTTTTATTTCAAATCATGATAGAACTTACAAATCATTTTTTCATTAGAGGATGGATTACATGAAAACTTTTGAATAACAGATGCAAATCGAGATACATGTAAACGTTTTAAGATGAAGTACAGTACAAAAGCACCACACGTTGATGAAAGTGGATGTTGTAGTATGCGTTCATTACGCTGATATTGACGCGTATGTTTTCTCAACCACTGCTGTGTTGGTATATTTGGAGGTTGAGCAAGAGGGTCAAATAGTTCACCACGTCGGTCTTCTCCAATAAAGATCGCTTTCCAATGCTCACCGCCTAAATTCTGCGAATGAGTGTTTAGCACAATAAAGATGGGATAGTGATTTACTGCAGGTGGTAAGGTATCGAGTGAATAGACATTATCGAAAGCTTTCAACGTCGCTTCGTCTGCATTACGCTGCACTTTAGTCTTAATATCGTGAGCAGTCAACCAACTCATTAACGATTATACTGAAGAATCACGTCACGATACTTTGTAATTTCAATATTTGAATCGAAGACTGCATAAATTAATACATTGATCGTCTCAGGTAGTGTTCTTTTGAACGTCAAATCCAAACGAATATTATGAGGCACGTTCGCTTGACGATAGGGGGCACTAATATCGCTGTCAGCAGTCAAATCAAATGCATAAATAGTATATCCACTCTTAAACTCTTTCATAGTGAGTCCGTTGGTGTCATCCGTATTGTAAAAGCCAAAGACATCCATAAAATCAACATAACTGCGCATAAATTGATCCGCAGCAAAATCTGGTTTGTAGGGTGGACCAGGATGACTCACACCATTTACACGTAAAGCAATTTCACTTAACTGATTGTGTTTAAAATTGAAAGGATTCTTCTTTATATTACCATTAAATGTATCATTTTCAACCATTGCCACCATGAGGAGCTTCGGTGCTTCCGATGGAAAGAGGCCATCTTTCATGAAACTCTTTTGATCTTTAGGAATTGTAAAGGTGAGAAGCTTTGTATGCTGAACGGGGTAAATGGCATTTTGGCGGTTAAGACCTTCAGCATGTCCTCTAATGACACTTGGATTCGGTACTACTCGACGAATGTAAAGTGCAATATCTTCCACATGAATTCTAAAATTGTCAACTTTAGCAAATGCATTCAGCGCAAATTCAGGCTTATTCAATTTCAGCTTGAGTCGCATGCTGGTATTACAGAGTAAAAACTTTGACTGTCTAAAGAAGTCTAAATTCAGCGGACCATATAGCTGACATACTCTACTATCTTTAATCATAGCAGATCGCTTTACAAAGCCACTGTTTGTTTCAACATCAAATTTTCCTGCTTCATCTCTGTACCATCCCATGGCTTCCATATGACTTTTTTGTGCTGCTGGATGAAACTGCGATACATGATTGAAATATGATTTATAGGGATAATCGCTTTGACCACCTTCCACCTGCTGCTCTCCAATCGTTAGAGAAACATCACGAAGTAATGTAGTCAATGGTAAATTGTTCAGTCCAACTTTATGTGCATCGTCAATAGCAGTTCCATCTGCTTGCTGAATTCTAAACCTCAAATCAACCATCGCATAACTCAAATCTATGTAGTCATCACTACCACCAGGAATAACAAATTCAATGGGGCCAGCATTCTCAGCTGTTCGAGGATGATAATCTACAATACTTGAACTAAGAATATCTGTCTGTATGGCTTGTTGATCAAACAAACAAAAACCGGAAGTTTTACACTCCATGATTAGAAGTTACAGCAGCGTCGTCGTTTAGCGCCTGATGAATGATTAGAGCCTCTGCGACGTTTGCGTGAATGCCTTTTGACTGAAGATCGCACCTTACCAGCTCCGCGATGTTTCCTCCTTCCTTTATTCATTCGCTTAGGTGATTTCTTTCCTTGAGTAACACCAGCAAAGGTCTGCTTCAATGTTTTTAAACCGCGTTCCTTCCCACGATTCAACAAACTGCTCTTAAAACTTCTACCTCTGGAAAGATCACTAGCAACATCACCAGCAAAGCCAACGGCATTACTTAAAACATTTCGTTTTAAAGATCTACCGACATTGGATATGAGAGGTGCTACAACAGATTTCAGTGCACCAAGTATGCTACCTCAACGTTGGCGGCGAGCGCCGATGTAAATTTGTCCTCCACCACTTACATAGGAGGGTCGTGAATAAATGAGGCAGTTGGATTCATAGCTCAAACCCTAAACATTGTTAGTTACAACTTTGCATGAATCACTGTCGATCACTTAGATGAAAGATGTCGGCACGACGCATCCAAGAGTTCATACTTGAAGGATAACCAGTCCATTTAACAAGACACCATTCTTCACCTTGCCGTTTTTTACATCGAATGATTTTCTCTACCAAATATGTTTCACTTTCAGTGACTACCTCAATCTCATCGCGGTAAAAGCTACCCTCAATTTCTTCATTATCGTAATCTTTCAACCTGTAGGTGGTCGGAGAGTCTTTTTGATTAATCCTTGATACTGTAAATACCTCCTCTGTCCAATTCGGAAGGTACCCTTTAGCAAAAACACTTTTCACTTTTGAGATACGAACTTTATCACCAATTTTCACATCACTTTTCACATGAGTGCGTTTGCGTTGGAATGATTCGCGCACTTTATCTACATTGTCAGCATTTACATCTACTGGTCTGAGTCCAATAGAACGATGGATAGAGTGATTGTAGGCATGGAGTGTATCTTGTAGAACCTTTGTCCAATTTTGTGTCAAGTTGGCAGTAAAATGTCGCCACAAGCGATTTTTTAATGTGCGATTAAAACGTTCAACGAGTGCAGCTTTATAAGCACTCTTTACACTAAACAACTCAATGTCATGCCTCTCAAATAATCTTCTCACATGCTGATTTTCAAACTCTTTTCCTTGATCACTCTGAATTCTTTTTGGAATGCGACCTTCTCGAAAAATTGTTTGGAATGCTTTTGCTACTCCTTTCCCTTCTTTAGTTTTTAAAGGTTGAGCCCACGCATAACGCGAGAAAATATCAATGACGGTTAAAATAAAATTATTGCCCGAGTTATGTTTTGAAATGGAGGCAACATCACACAAATCTGCTTGCCACTGTTCATCGATGTCATGAACAATATAATGGCGGGTGCGGTACTTCTTTTTCGCTTGTTTGTGGAGTGTATAGGTAGCCTGACCCTTTAACCATCGTTTCACTTGTGATTGTGGAAGACCACTCGCTTTTGATAATTTCTTGATAGATGCAAATCCTGCCGGATGTTTTACATCATAATAGATTGACTTCAAACGTTCAGTCGATGACGACTGACTCTTTTTTCTCCTTCTCATCTTTTTGTTTTCTTGCCTTTCTACATTTACAACAACTGCAGCATTTAGCTTTAGCGGTTTTGCGATCGTGTTCACATTGCTTAGGGGTTTCATTGTGAGAGCTGGCGCAGCAAGTGCAAGTGACAACGACATTCACCTCTGGCGGCTCATTACATGGCAAGCAACACATCTGCTTCATATTAATAGTCTGAGTACATGTATTTCCTGGGAGGAGCTGTTTTACGTTTTCCTTTTACTAGTTTTAGTGGCGATGTAGATCTACGTCGAGTTCTTCCTCTTGTTTGCTTAGTGAGTGTGGGAGGGGATGTAGCAGGTGACGTCTTCAACCAATTTGTTGGCATTTTCATCGTCTGAAGCATTGGAGCAGTAGCCACTGTTGAATGAAGTTCTTCCAATGTCTCATTATTCAAAGCAAATTTTGGTACATTATGCTTTTTCAATAGTTTAAGAAAGTATGACCAACCAGGTAGAACATAGCCCTGACGGCGCTTTCTACGTGTCGCATACTGAATCAAGTCTTCATAACGTGAAGCATCAATCACTTTATTTTCATCTGTAATGATTTCTCCTCTATCATTTACATTGAGATGGGGTTCAATACTGTTGAAAAGAGATATGGCATGTGCGCGAGATGCTAAAGGTGTAGCAGTCGATACAGAGTCACGCATCTTATTCTTCGAGTTTTTCAATTGCTCAACAGTTTCCGATTGTAATAATACAGCACGATGTGGATCTTTGATGTGAACATTTTGCTGATAATCTATTTCCTATACATTTGATTTGCAAGAGGTTGCTTTACTTGCTGCATGGCAGTCAATTGTACATATTCATCCTGAGGAATAACAATCATGCGAGAATAAGAACTCATAGTTTGTAGATAATCATGGGAGTTTTCAAAATATCACTTCGAAATCTAAATTCTTCCGGACACTCTTGCGTAAAGTCAATGAATAAGTAACCGCGTGGTTTTTCAGTAGCTGCTTGAAAAATTTCAATTAAGGCTTTTGATCCTCTGGGTGCAACTTGTCGCGCTAAAATTTCAAATTGACTTTTATCTCGCGGATTCTTGAAAATAGCATAATAGTGTGTATTCAGGTTTCGTGTACGAGCTTCTTTTCCATCAGGAAATAAATTTTGTGTGATATAGATGATAAAACACCTTTTATGATGTGCTGCACGAGTGAACATATCTGTAACATCTTTGGAATTCTTACTTTCTTTTAATAAATCATCCAATACAACAACATCATTAGACTGAAGTTTATCCACTGCAATAATTCCTTCATGTCGAATAAAGTTGCGACTTTGCAATTCCTGAAACAGCGACGGTTGATAAATACCATAACACCAAATCACTCGATTGATAGGTTCCTTAAACAACTCCCTTCTTTTATCCAATAAATAAATAATAACAGTTTTACCTGCATGAGATGGACCTGATACAGTCAGAACTTTATCACATTGAAGTCTGAAATCCATTTTATTACTTTGAGATTCAACATTTGCATAATTAACGCTTAGAGCCAAAGATATTACCCAATAGGTTGCCCACGATAGGAGCTATCATTGTAAGTATTGCTGAAAGGAAACCGCCCTTTTGTGTTAGAGTTTTCCTCTTTCTTTGAAGGGTGACTTTAGGATTGGAGATGAAACGCAATTTTGTGGCATATCGCTTAAGTAACTTTCGTTGTTTTGGCGCTAATTTCTTCGTCCTCAACTTTCTGACATGAGAAATAATTTCACAAATGAATTTATCGTTGGCATGTCGTATAGCATTGTATCGCTGATTTGCTTTCATTCGTCGGAGAGCTTGAATGGCTGAAGAAAACTTTGAAGACTTTTGACTTTTACGTTTCGCCATTTTCCGTGTTAGTCTTTGCTAAAACCTATCTTTACCACATTTGCATAGGTACTAACTATTGCGACATAAGTGACACTCGAAATGAGCAATATCACAGTGGTTACATTTGCAAAGTTGAATGCAATTACGCATGAAACAGCGTTGACAAAAAGCGTGCTTACATCTCTTGAAGATGCGCTTTTCATTTCCATCCTTTCGCTTACATACATCACAACACATAGTTTCACCGTTACTGATGTCTATAGCAAGTCTTTTTGAAGATATGAATTTGCTAGCCTTTTCTAAATAATAGACGCATGTACAGAAGGAATATACTTCGAGAGTGAGCAGACATAGCTCGAAAACCAGTTGTGCTACAATCAAGTACCACTGCATTTTCAATTTTTCTTTATGGAAAGTTGAATGTGAATATCTGAAATCGCTTCAATCACTAGACTGCTACCATGATGGTTAAATGCATTAAGACGTTCAGCAATTTTTATCATATGTCTTTTAAAAAATTCTTCGGGGTGATCTACCACTTCCATTGAATAAGAAGCAAAATGGAAAGAGCGACTTTCCACCTCTTCCTTTCCAAAATGACTAAACTTAATCTTCACAACTAATTGCGCCATGACAATGCTATCAGAGAATGTATTCATTAACTCTAGAAATAGAGTGCTAGCATCATCGACCACTGCTTCGATGTCGGTCTCATCTTTATGAAAATTTATCACATAATCTTGAACAGCTCCTTCTAAACTTTGCCTATGAAAATGTAATGTTCCGCAGTCGTTTGAGAAAGACATGATCGCCCTTTATCTAACCCATCCATTGAATGAAAACAACAACTCTTCTCATAGTAACATTTATTGAATAATAGTAACAAGCATGCATTATAAATCAATGGTTTGAAAGAGATAAAATAGATACAGCTGGTAACTATCATACAGCGAGCAATGATAACCATACAGGACTTTGGCAGTGCTGAGGTAAGGAGGAAAGAAGCATTGGTTATGAACGTAGCTACTACAACGAACAGACAAAATAGGAACACACAAATCCTTAAAACGTTTCGTGACTTCATGATAATGTTGATTCACTCTACTATCCCAAGGTGGGAGCAAAATATCATCAATGATTAGATTGGGAAATACTTTCCTCTCCTTACCAGGATTATTACAAAAGATGCGTATAACATTGAAAGCAGCTAACCATCGTTTAAAGTCAATAAGAAGAGCACTCTCACAAGAAAAGCCATAGTCTTGCAAATATTTCAGATTAAGTCCATGAATGTGTTTTCTCGCCCATTGATCAACATTGGGATTGCAGTTGGCATGTTGATGATAGACACTGACAATCTGATATGTCCAATTGTTCATAGCAATAGCACTGAGCTCCTGTACAGGTTCACCCTCACAATCCATAAAAATGATGATAGAAGCCTAAAACGGAAATTTACACATCTAAGGAAACGTTCTATAACATATTACAAAATGAAGAATTACATCGATGCTTTTCACGACAAAATACACAAATGATATGATGGCAACGAAGAAGTAAAATGTATCTAATAAGACCACGTCTACGACACTCAAAGCACATAAGCGAATTGTCATAGGGTAGAGTTAGGAAAGGACTAGTAATTCTCCTTCTTTGATTTGTGTTTTGATGCAGCATTCTTCTCCGACTTGCGCTTCGTACCACTGCTGTTAAGGATTTGATCAATTATGTCGTCCACGTTGGGTGGTTTTGGAATATATAGGATGGATTCCATATGCATGGAGAGAGAGGCTATTTTATTATCCTTGTGACGACCATAATATAGCCCATTCACTTTGAAAAGGATATCCCAAGTACCTTCTCCGAGCTCGTCGCATGTGATGGGTGTTGAATGATCTCCCTCCTTCTTATAGTAAGTGCACCCATGTGATACCGGTAGGCAAATTTGATTACCATCCCAAATCTTTCTATAGGGAGTATCCTTGTCATCCCTCGCCTTCCACTCTTGAGCAAGAGGAGTAGGAATGTCCATATTTAATGTCAGGTACTCCTCAATAATATCAAGTTGATGGCGAATGTATGGAATCACGGGGATCAGTATGTAGTCCCCATACTGATTGTGCATTATCTTGACATCCGTGGAAGGGAGCATTCCTGTTTGGAGTACTACGCCATGATCCTCATAACGCAAGACTTGTTTAAATTTACGATGTAGCGGTGTAGGATTATGTACCTTGGTTGTTTCTTCCACTGGCCTCAGTTGTAGATGATCTGATCGTAGCGAACCTTGTAACGTTTGACCGCCATTTTGTCCTACTAGTGCAGCAGATGGAGTAGATGCCTGAAAATGAAAAAGATTGTATTAAGTTTACGTTCAAGGGAGGAGAGGGAGGAAAGTAGCGACTTACCATTTTAGTTGGATAATAGAATAGAGAGAGAAAATGTGCGTCCGTCACTCGTGCGATTCAACGATGGAATGATTCTCACTGTGGAAGGCTCGCTATTTATATAGAAATGCTTGATCCTCATTGGACAATAACATCAAGCTGATTCCAAATCTGGCCTCCGTTTACCAATCCGAGCCTTCATTCGCCCGCTGGAGCTGTTTCTTGGGAAATTCTAACTCTGTCGTTTTTCGTCAATCTCCCAAAATCTTAAATGGCGTCTCACATCTAAACGAAGACAGATATGAACAATCCGCTTCTTTCAGTGAATTTGTCTCACTCTTAGCTTTCAAACGAGCTATTGCACGACAAAATCCGTCCACTGGAAGGCAAGATCGAAGCTAGCTCTCCCGAGGGGGGGGTCCGTGAAATTTGATGAAAAATGTTTTGGTGAAGGTCCCAGGTCGAAATGACACACTTTGGAAAATTTTCAAAATTTTACCCATACAAAGCCACTCTGACACTTAGGATTTTTTCAGGTGAGCTACAACAGTCCACCCTCCCAACCTGGCCGGCACACCACGCCAACCTGGACAGCACATCACCGCGCGCTACGACGGCCGGCCAGGGGGGGGACGTCAGCGAACCTTTCGGACTCACTTGGCCGGCACACCACGACACTCTGTCGTTCCATCCAGAGGGGGGGGACGTCAGACTCAAAGCACCACGGCGGCCGACCACGACACTCTGCCGTTCCAGAGGGGGGGACGTCAGCGACGGCGGCCATCTTGCGCTATCCAGAAGTGGAGTTTTACTTACTACTAATGTTGTACATGTATAACGCGTTTGCCTATCACAAATAATTTTGATATAGTTTTATGTGCCGATAGCTGCCATCGCTATTAATTACATTTAGGCTAAAGTGTGGAAACATGAAACCTATTTGAAAAGTGAGGTCAATTGAAGTCAAAAGTTGAACTAGATATTCAATCAACTCTTTTGACCAAAGTTCCAGAGAAATGTTACTTGCTAATCGTTTTTCGATTGTTGTTTCTGGTTTAGAAAACATACGTATGTCTATTCCGTCGTATATGTTGGTATTTATTTCATATTATTATTTAAGAACCAAGTTGATAAGCCACCACATGAAAATGATTCAGCGCATTTAAATGATCAAATGAGGAAGATATTTCTAATTTCAGACAGCAAATATCGCTCTAGGTACTAGATATTTCAGGCCCGTGTGCTTGCAGAATTTTCAGGCCCGGGCCCGCTTCCAACTCTCCATGCACTTAAACTGATAATAATGACAAATGCACTTTTTGCAGGAGGAGTTGAAGTCGCAGGCATTTCAAAAGAAAATTGAGCAGAATCATTAAGTCAGTCAATCTTGAACTAAATATGTCTGACTTTTTCACTGAACTCAGTCAATACGTCCAATTAAACGGAATAGACGTAGTCAATAGTAGGACTTGAACACACGAACTTCCAGCAATAATGCAGACGCAGACCCTTCAACATAGAATTGTTGAAAAGATCTGTCTATATTATGTAATCAATCTCTAATATCGCAATAAATTACTGCACACCCCAACACACAGTGTGGCAGACCGACACGATTTCTCATGTAAGTTATTAATTTTTTTCTTACTGTACTTATATTTACACAGGATACCTAGAATTTGAATATTACTAGCATTTACATAAGCTTTATTCTTAATTTTCTCATTGGTTTTACTTACTGTATAGTGCAATTTGTTATCTAATTGATCATTAACTGTGTTTCGCCTAAGCCCTTGCTAATTTGATCAAATCAAATCGATCGATTTTGTGTGATCGATCGAAAATTCCAAGTGACAAGAGTCACGGCGGCCTAGCACTGATACATTCGCGGCAATAGAGATAACATAGAAACTGAGACATTGCACTCGACGGATCAATACACGTAAGCGACGAGAGAATGCACACCACGGCCAATTGATCACGAATAAAAATAGAGCAACCCAATAAGAAAACATCAGGAATCCCGGGCAAAGGGCACCAATGAGACGATGACACCACCTCACAAATCACAAGGGACACCAAGAGCACAAAATGAACCAAAAATCTCCAAATTCCGACCAGAAAAAGCAGAGAAATAAATCAGCCAGGGCCAAGAGAGTGACAGAGACACGATACATGGCTCTGGTATGAACAAGGGAGCTCAGCGATAAATCGTTGAGCAGAGGAAATGAAACACCGTCACGATTTTATAGTTGTTGCTATCGTGTATGGGTGTTAGTGGGAACAGTGGAACTTTCTTGACTTTCTCAGGACTAAGCCTCTTTTGTGGTTACTTGTTTGCTACCATATAATTTTGCTACGTTATAATCTGTTAATTATCTTATTCGATTTTTCAGCTTTGAGGGAGTTACTTAACATTACAGCACGTATGGAATCTAGCTGTCTGAGATGTTGAGTTTGATAATATCTTGAACCATTGAGTAAGTAGAAAGCAGGCATAGTGTCAATTCAAAAAAAATGTCAGCATACAGTAAAATGTTTACACCAAAAGTTGAGCACTGTATAGCACAATTCTAGGCAAAATAAAGCATATATTTTAGCAAAATTGAGCATAAGCATGATCAAACTTCTGCTAGGAACTGATCACAAAAAACGGAAGTAGTGAAAACTGTGCCCTACTTGCCAGGGATAGGTACATGGATAGGTACATGTAAAGTTTAGTGTTATCAATAGGTACATGGATAGGTACATGTAAAGTTTAGTGTTGTCAATAGGAACATGGATAGGTACATGGATAGGTACATGGATAGGTACATGTATACTTTAGTTATCGATAGGCACATGGATAGGTACATGTATAATTCAGTGTTATCAATAGGAACTTGTATGAGATCTGTTTTACTGGATAGGTACATGTGTTTGGTACACTGTGTTTCGGAACGTCTATGATCGAACTTGTGTGGTTTGGTTCTGAGCACTTGGGTACGTACCGATAGACGTCCGTTGTTTGATTTTGAATGGGTTTGCTCAATTGCGACTATTGTGACTATTGCAACCATTGTAATCAAGATGACACATTGATTTTCCTTTTACGTAGACAAACTATGCTATAAATATGAGATAGTTTTTGATAACATACATAATGATGACTAGTATCCCAACGTCGTGGGTTGTCGCAAGAGACCTTGGATATTCGTTCAAAGCCATAGAAACTGTAACAAATCTCAGTGAAAATATCAACGCTGGTGATTTAGTTGATCGACTAATGGATCTAGATGAGCATGCTATGAATCACAATTTGGATCGTAGGTGGATAGAGGATTTCTCCATGCTACACTGCAATGATAGTGAAATTAGGAGGATCAAATTGGAACGATATGGAAAGAAGGAGACATCTGACAGTGTTTTAATAAAAAGTTCTCCCAATAAAAGTGACTTCAGAAGGAAATTAGAACAAGAGACATTTAAATTATTATGTGAACGGAACTGCGTTAAATGTTTTAAACAGGAACGATCACTTCTCTTTTTGCCATGTTCTCATAGCGTTATGTGTTCTACATGTTATGTACCCTTTGAAACTTCATCTTGTCCCCTTTGCGATGAAGAAATATCTTCAACAGTCACTGTATATCGTTCATGATGAGTCATCATGCAGGTCTGTGATTGGTCACTATTGTGTCTTTGTGTGACTTTTCTATATAAGGAGGACATTGTACCGTTCTATTTCAAGCATAATTTGAGGCTAATACAATGTCAATCAGCATGTCGTTCACTACCAACATTCCCATTTCAATAATTTACCGAAGTCAACTCTTCACGGGCAATATATTTTTTTCTGCCGTGAATATAACTGGCTATAAAGCGGATTTGGTGGATCTGATGGAGGAAATAGTGAAGTATTTCCGCTGCGGAGAGGACGTTGTGGTGCAGAGAATGCTAATGAGAGTCGTGAACAACGCTCTTACACGAGTTGCAAGATTCTGGCTCAACGAAGTATTTCGCCCACTATCTCAAACGGAGATTGTACCGGAATACTCTCGCTGTTGGTGCAGCAGTATCCAACGGAAACTCAACACATGTCTCCATGACATTATCACCTCCAGCTACTATGATGAGAAGGGTGAGAAGTGCAAACTGGACTTGTTCAGTGGACCGCCATCAGTAAGCATCAATGTGGCTGCTCAAGGACATTCTGAGGTGATCAGTTTGCGGGCATACTATGCCAATATTTTAAAGACTTTCCATTTAAAGCCTTGCTGTATGTGCTGTCCTATTTCAAAACATCTAATGAAAGACATTGAGCAGCTCATAACTGCTACAAATGAGACTCTAGCCGATGTGAGTGTATATCAGTTTCCCTCTACAACTTGCTAAGTGTTTTATGTAATTTTATACGTACCAGCAACAAACTCTGTGAATGCTTGTAAACTTTTGTATATAATGTTGTAAGTACTAAGCAAAAATTGTAATTGTATTATCTATTTCCATATTAGAATAAAAATGTCTGTAAAACGGAAGGCATCTTCTCGTCAATCGAAACGGTCCTTCAAACCTTCAAGTCAGTTTAAAAAGGCGTTGCGAAAGTTAAACAGGATACATGATAATAAGAAGTGTAAATTGATTCAAAATTCAAGTGATGATTTCATTCGTGATTTAGCTTTTGCAATACACAAATGTCTACCTATTTACAAGCCTCTGTTGAATGCTGGCTCTTTGAATAGCATAAAAAAGTTTTCAAATCCAAGGAGTAGTGATAAGAAAAGGCGAAACTTAATTCAGCGCGGTGGTGGTGGGTTTCTAAGTATGTTAAATGATATTGGAAACAGTATTAATGGTGTAATCAATAGTCCGCTTGGAAGGATTGCAGCAACTGCTGCAATGTTAATATAAGGTTAGCGAATCATAAAGTGACACGTCATCACTTTGATTGATGAGTCATATATAGGTGTATATAAGGAAGACGCTTTAATGATATTTTACCACTTTCAAGTGACAATTCATTTGCGCTGGTTGAAAGCTCCGAATTAGTACTTGTTGAAACATGACTCAGAAAATGTATACAATCAGAGAGGAAGGTGACGCTTTTGAGCAAGATCTCTTGAAGCTTCGTCCGACACGAAAGGTGCAAGGGATTGGAAATACGTTCTACTTTCAAACCTTGAATTATGGTGATGATGGCTTTTATCTTCAAGTTCCATTCTTCCACAGTAATGGTATGTCTACATCAGGGTATAGCAATATGAGACAAATGCGAGTGACTTTTCCAAAATGGCAACAGGTGATTCTTAAAACTATTGACTCTTTCGCGAAAGAATGTGTTGAGCTGCCTGAAAGTGCTCCCACTCATTGGAGAAAGGCATTAGAGGAAGGAGTTGGTTATAAGGAATTGCCGGAATTCGATACACTGTTTTTAAAACTATCTGATCATTTTCAAGCATTCGATCTCTTTACAAACGCGATGGAATGTGAGGATCTCAAACGGGGCCGCTATATGGGCTTAGTTCACGTTACCGGACTTTATATTGGCTCACATGGTTCGACTGGTAAAGTCGCATCTTTACAAATGAAGGTTCTTCAACTAGTCTATGAACCACTACCAATTGATAAATGTTTAATTAACATTGATAAGACTGCTTCAAGTGATGGGAAGGAAGAGAGCAAAAAGCGAGGTCGGAAATCTAAAGATGGGAATCCTAAATTGAAGTTGAAGCGCCAAGATGCTGACTTGAAAACTTTCTATAATCCTAATTGTGATGAGGAAACACAAATGTTTTAATTTGTAAATGTTTTAATTTGTAAATGTAACTTGAAAGTTTCTATTCTGAATGTAAATAAACTTGATCTGGAACATGTGTCTGTTTTGTTGTTCTAAGCAAAATTAGCGGGATGATGAGTTTAATGTTAATGGAATTATAAGATGACAGATTTTCGTCTATTCACTGATCGCACAATGTGTGTCGCTGGACCAAGTCAGCCCGGTAAAACTACATTTGTAACTGAATTGCTACAATATAGAAATGAAATGTTTAACAAGGAAATTAAGAGAGTCAAATGGTATTATGGAATATTTCAACCACAACTACATTCTGCACTTCGCCAGAAAGGTTATGAGGTGAAGCAAGGGTTGCCATCAACTGAGGATATCAAAGCAGGTGACTTACTAGTATTAGATGATCTATTACGAGAAAGCAAATCTTCAAAGGATGTAACTGAAATGTTCATTCAAACTGCACATCATAGGGAAGCTTTTATTATCTACATCACCCAAAACATCTTCGATGGAGGGAAAGAGCAAAGAACTAGAAGTTTGAATACACATTATTTGGCAATATTTAAAAATCCAAGAGATAGCAGTCAGATACATCATCTCAGTAGACAGATATTACCTCAACAACCTAAAGTACTTTCAAAAATATATGAAGATGTAACAAAGAAACCACATGGTTATCTATTTATTGATCTAACCCAGGAATGTCCGGAACGACTTCGATTTCGAACAAATATCATACCTAATTCCGCTGAACCAATGACAGTTTTCTCGGTTCACAGTTAGTTTTAAGCAATGTACTTTGTTGCCTTATTATTTTCAAACATGTCGTATTCAAAGATGGTAGTCATTCCTCAAGAGGAGTATGTACAATTGACTACATTACAAAGTGCACAGGAAGTCAAAAATATAGATCAACCTATTACGAATCAACTTAAGGAACTAACACAAAAGGATATGGAAATTCAGAAGATTAAGGATCCCTATCGACGAATGCAGTTAGCAGCTGAAAACATTGACGAGAGGCGACAGATTCGTGACAAGTTGCGACGATTTATAACCTTGTCAACACCTCGACCATATCGTGTGCGCGCTGAGCGATTATTTGACTTCATTGATCCACATGTGAAGTTCAATGAGAGAGGGGAGATAATAGATGAAACAACTGGTGATGTTATTAGAAATAGTCACATAGATGACCTTCTACAATATGCTGTCAGAGATGTAAGGCGAAAACTAGGTGCACCACAAGGGTGGACATATTTTCAGAAAATTTTATCTGATCAAAATGTACCTCACAATATTATTGGAGGACCGACTGTGAATGAATTGGATAAGGGTCACTTACAAGATGGATCAAAGAGTAAAACACCCACGATGGCGGTCAAGCGAGAGCTTGCAGATCCCGATGATCTGCAACCAAAAAGAGCTACTAGGCGCTCAATGCGTGTTGCGAAGGAGTATAGTAAATATTAAGCAAATATGAATTAAGCCTTGCCTCTCTCATATTATGTCGTTACAAAAATTTTGCTGTTGTTTGAAATCTGCGCTCGAAGGCAAAGGAGAAGAGGGCATAGAGGTTGATATCAATTGTGTTAGCAGTTGCTGTGCGAGTAATACGCGTGCAAATCAGAACAAAGACGATGAGTACAGCAGTGAAACTCAGAAAGATTTATTACGACTTAAATCATCCCGCAAGTTTCAGTCGTCCGGAGGTTCTAGCTCGTGCAGCAGGTGTGGGAATAGAGAAAGTCAAGAAGTGGTTGAGGAGTCAACCGACTTACACTCTTCACAAAAATGCGAGAAAGCGGTTTCCAACAAGAAAATATGGTGTTAACAATATAGATAGTCAATGGCAAGCGGACTTGGCTGACATGCAACAGATATCACAGTACAATGATGGCTATAAATACATCTTAACCGTAATAGATATTTTATCTCGCTATGCTTGGGCACGTGCGCTGAAATCTAAACGAGGACCAGAAGTTGAAGCGGCTTTTCAGAGCATTTTCGATGAGGGGCGTGTTCCGCAAAGAATACAGACCGATCAAGGGAAGGAATTCGAAAACTCTCATGTTCGAAGTCTCCTTAAAAGTCATAATGTGGAATTGTTTAGTGTCAAAAGTGCTTATAAAGCTGCCATGGTTGAGAGGTTCAATCGCACACTGAAGACAAAAATATGGCGCTATTTCACTGCAAAAAATACACATGTTTGGGTAGGTGAGCTGCAGAAATTTGTTAAGAATTACAATGAAAGCTACCATCGAATCATTAAGATGAAACCAGTTGATGTTACCCCAGATAATGCGATGGATGTATGGCTTCGATTGTATGATAAGAAAGCGAAAAACATTTCCAATGAAAAGAAAATTAATGTTGGTGATAGAGTTCGGATTTCAAAGGTTAAGTCTACATTTGAGAAGGGGTATCTACCTAATTGGACTGAAGAAGAGTTTTTTGTGGATGAAGTAAATACAAAGTTTAGACCCACCATGTATGAATTAATAGATTACCATGGCAATCCAATTGAAGGAAAATTTTACTCTTATGAATTGCAAGTAGTAGACAGAAGTGAAGAGGTGTATATGATTGATAAAATAATTAGGAGGAAAGGTCATGGCAATCAAAGGAAATATCTAGTTAAATGGAAAGGATATCCTGATTCATTCAATAGCTGGATAACGCATCAGGATCTACAAAATGTGGAGATGGGAGACACTCGTAACTTTTAAGCTAATATAGCATGTGACTTCTTCCATATATGACTTTAACATGTCTACTAACTTCAATATCATTCTTCCAAGCAATAGCAACCCCAAGATATTCCCAAGTAACAAACCATCTCTATACTCTGTTGAATTCGCTAATCCAATTACTCTGCATGGACCCCATGAAGTTGCTCTAACTGAAATTACTTATTACAACGATATCAGTTTGCTAAAGAACAACTATTTTGAATTACATAAAGAAGTGCGAGAGAAGGATGATTGCTTTCGCATATTTCAAAATAGTCTACATGGTACATGGGCTTTTCATCATCTAACTTTACATCCTTTTTCAACATCTTTACCATCTGTTCAAAACATGATTAAAATTCAAAAGGCATTTGCAACGTCAACTTTTGATTCTAAGGTTCCCACAATGAGCTTGCAAGATACAGAAAAGGAAATCGGTAGAATGTTTGAACGAATAAATGATCTCTTCAAGCTGACTTTGAATAAATTCTACAAACCAGTCATAAAGGGGTCAACAAAATTGATGAAGGAAGGGAAGCATGTTCTTCTTGTATTAGGTAAGGATTTGAGTCATACTTTTGGGTATTCTAGAACAACTTTCTCATCAAGGTATTGGTACAATGGACGTGGGTGGAATTCGGAGAGGAAAGTCACTGATTTTAAATGTAGAATTGTGCCATTGTATGCATTACAAAAAAGGAGCATCCGAGTAAAAAATAAATTTGAGGTCATTAGAAGTGTTGAAGACTTTGCAAGAAAGTTTCAAGGATCAGTGCCAGAAACGTTAATGACTTGTGAATATAAGAAAGAGAAAGTAACTTTATTTACTGTTGAAACGGAGGCAGAATTTATTGTTTTTACTAAAAAGACACCATTGGAAAAGTCTGAGTCCGCTGTTATTGAATTTGGATCTGAAATGATTGGGATGTTTAAGGGCCTTGAAAGCGCACCTTGGTTGACAGAATTAAATGATACATTCAAGGTTCAATTGTCCTCTTCTAAACTCAAAGCATCAACAAATGCTTCATGGGATATCTACGTATACAGCGAAGACATATCGGGTGATGAATTGTCTACTTCCAGTGAACTTGTAAAAAGAGTTAATTTGAACATTGAAAGCTTGAAAACGCCATCTGAATTGTGTACAAAGTTAAATGAGTTTGGTGTAGATTACCTTGATGCAGATGAATATCACTTTTCTTATGACCCACATAAGAAACGCATGATTCTAAAGGTAGGGAGGAACTCTCTTATCAAGCTGGATAGCGTGTTAACGACCACATTGGGATTCTCAAAATCAACTATTTATGAAGGTACATCAATAGGCGATACAGCCCCATCACTAGAGCGTGATATAAGTAACTTATACGTCTATTGTAACATTATTGAATATACAAGGGTTGGCGACATTGAGGCCCCACTTCTGCGCACATTTCCTCTCTCATCCGTAAGGAAGCAACTAATCAATCGAGAATTTTTTAACACAATGTATCTACCAATCAGCCGAAATTTCATCAATAGAATTGACATATCAATTCATGATGATGCAGGAGAAGTAGTACCGTTCTGTGGTGGTGTTACTGTTTTGACCCTACATATTAGGTCACGAGAATAAGGCTTTACGCTATTGTGACTTCCATAGTTATTCAATAGTCATAATGACAGGCATTTACAGTAGACCATCATATCAGAGCGGTTATCCCGTGTTTGTTGGAGGTAGACGACAAGTTGGAGGAGGCATATTTGGTGCACTAAGACGTATGGTTCTTCCAACACTCAAAAAGTATGGCGTACCAATCATGAAGCGTGTTGGAAGCAGGGCTTTAGATTTTGGTGCAAATGTTGCAGCTGATGCGCTTCAAGGTGAGGATATCGGTGAATCTATGAAAATGCGCGCGCAGCAATCTGCCATAGACGCATTAGATGATTTAACAAAGACGAGACGTACAGTTCGGAAGAAGCGTAGGAAGTCAAGACAAGTTGGATCAGGCCGAGTTACTAAGCAAAGACGCAGGAAAAGTAAAAAGCCGACTAGAGCAGCACGTTCTAAATCTAGACGTCGAGTGAAAACAAGAAAGCGCAAACGAAATTCCACAGCTACTAGAAACAAGTCAAAACGAAGGAAGACAACATATTTGTAGAGCTAATACGATGCAGAGTATCAATTCGGCTTTGTGTTTCTTCGATTCTCCCCCTCATCAGACAGACATCATCTCCTCAACAATTGTAGACATAGTCCCCACAACAAATATCGATGGTAACCAGCAGCCTATTCAGTTTGATATACCTGCCAATCCTCAAGATTATATTGACTGCCAATCCATTGATTTAGAGTTGTGTATACAAATTAAGAAGACTGATGGTACAAATATCGATTCATCCAAGGATAAAGTGGGGTTAGCAAATCTTCCTATTGCCAGTCTGTTCTCAGATGTGTACCTAATATTGAATGACAAACAGATTGAAGGAGGGGATCGAGCATATCCATATGGAGCATATATACATACAATGACTCAATTTCAAAAGCAAGCTAAACAGTCACACTTGCAAGTTTCTGGGTGGTATGATGATCAGCAAGGGAAATTTGATGATGTCTCAAATACAGGGTTGAAAAGATGAATGGATTTAACAGCGGATTCAAAGGAATTATACTTGAAAGGACCCGTCTATCTTGATTTCCTTCGTCAATCTAGATATCTGCTATCACAGGTTAAAATGCAAATAAAATTTATTCGTGCAAATCCTGAGTTCGCGTTAATGGCTTTTGGAGCTACAAACTATCAAGTCAACATAAGTAATGCCGTGCTCAATGTAAGGCGAGTAACAATGAACCCGTCAGTCATCAACGAGCATGCGACAGGATTGAGGAAAAACAATGCAATATATCCAGTTAATCACAGTGTGTTGACAAACTTCACAATTGGTGCGGGATCATCCTCACATGCCTACCCAAATCTTTTTCCCACTGCAATGCCAAAGGCGGTGTATATCACATTTGTGGAAAATGAGGCATTCATTGGTGCTTTTGAAAAGAATCCATTCAATTTCCAACACTTTAATGTTAGCAAACTAGCACTCTATCAGGATGGGAAATTTGTATCTTGCAAAGCATATGAGCCTAATTTCAAAGATGGTAAATTCGCACGTGAATATGGTTCTATTTTCACCGCCCTCAACATGTTTAATACAGACGATTCAAATGGAATTACAATGGATATGTACAAGAATGGCTACTTCTTCATTATGTACAACCTCACAGCAGATGCAGATCTAGGTGGTGAAAGTGTAGGAGTTACAAAGCCTGGAAATCTACGACTGGAGGTATCATTTGAGTCACCTTTGAAGAAAACAATTACTTGTCTCATTTATGCTATCTATGATAGCAAAGTTGAGATAACAAGAATGAGAGACGTGACTGTCAGCTATCAGAGATGAGTAACTTAAGCAACATAGAAATCTTGAGGAAAATGAGGAAAGCTCATCCCTACTCCAAGACAATATTTCTCAATGTCTTTTCTAGAGATAATTTACCTGATTCAATTCCTTTCTATCCTTGTTCGCTTATCATCAATACGGATACCAACAATCTTCCCGGAAAACATTGGATTGCTGTATACATCAATCGTTATAAAGTTGCCGAATATTTTGACTCTCTTAATCAACCTCGTTTACATGATATCGCATTATGGATGAACAGGTTTTCCTGGACTGTTAGGAAAGTGACATCGTTCCCACTTCAAAGTAATACATCTCTAATGTGCGGTGGCTATGTACTCTATTTTGTCAACGAGAGACCATTGAAAAATAACTGTAAAAGTGCTTTAGAACTATTTTCAAAAAACTGTGATAAAAATGATGTAATTCTTACTAAATATGTTGAAACAGTTTTGAAATAAAGTTTTATGTTGTATCATTAACTTGCTCTCTTTTTTTCCAAAACAAGGGTTTATAAGGAAAACAAAAACATGCTCATATTTCATTATCTATTCACATATATACAAAAAACATGTTCACATTTCATTATCTATCCACATATATACAAAATCTACAATTTGGTTTTCATGAAACATTTTTTCAAATCACATATGATGGGAGGCACATCACTTATGTCTTTAATGCCGGTTATCACAATCTTTCCATTATGGAACACATGAACATGATATGGATGCCAGTTAGTCAATTGAGCTGCTGGAAATAACTCCACTTCATAAGTTAGATTATGTGATGATGTAACTTTACGGAAATCATAGTGATAGTGTAATTCACATAACACGGTCATTGTCTTCACTTTCCAATCAGATAATGAATCACCAAGTAAATGTTCCAAAGTTAAGTGTAAATATGAGAGATCACCCTCCATGACCCTTCCAATACATTGGATTGTTCCATTTGGAAAGAATAGGATAGTGAGAGATCTATCCTTCCTCTGAATCCTCCATGTTAACATTGAGGGTCTTCCAAGATGTAAGCTCGTTGTCGGCTTCAATTTGCGTTTTATCAGTAACCATTGTTTTCGGTTGGGTATATTCCTCTCGATCTCTTGTAGATTGAGTTTTGACTTTGCTTTTGTAGTTAACATCCGATTTACAACTTCCAACCGTTTGATGTCCTCCATCTTTAATGAATGACGTTATCTGTGGTAGTATCTCCCTTGTAAAGGTTTCCCATGTGACGTCACTGAAACGAAAAAATCGATATTCAACATCTTCACGTTTTGGTGAACAGACGTATAGTTTGACTGATGAATCACACTTTATCCATACCTTGTCATCGAGAGGAATCTTGATCCGAGTCTTACGGTTGTCAATGAGATCCGCAAAGTCTTTCAGTGAAGGCAATGAGTCAATACTAATGCAAACGCCACGATGTTTTCGATCACTATTTGCTATTGAATGACGAAATGCTATTCTTTTAGAATTTGTTATGTGAACGTTTTGAACGTCACTAAGTTTCCATGTTCTAATGTAATGAGGCATGTTCCGAAAGCTATGTTTCAAATTTAAGTTTAATGTTTGCCTAAAGTTTGTTATTTTATTAGCTCAACATATCGGAATGATGTTGAGTACAAATTCTTCACATATTCATTCACATTAGGACTACCTATTTATTAGTAATCATTTCTACATATCGGAAAGATGTAGAAATTTCAATTTTAGTAAGACTACTTATGTATTAGTAAGTGTTGCTACATGTCGGAAGATGCAGCAATCGCAAGATCTATTACAAGTGGAATATTATATTGTTTTTATTTAGACTTATTCTACATCACCTGTGACAGGAAGGCATCTCCTTCTCTTCGACGGTGGGGGAAGACCTAGGCTATAGTGTCCATATGGTAATGATAAATTTTTATCCAGCCAACAGCGCTTATCCTCCCAAAGTGAAAGACCTCGCTTCCTAAATGATTTTGTGCTAACTATGTGATTTTTTGAATTTATAATTGTCATATCTTCAGTTGTATCATTCTCACTATAATAGACACTCCTATAGTCATCATGTTTCAATTTTTTAACTGCTGCTCTCTGAATTCCTTTTGCACGTTTGATGCTATGATTCGTAGAGTCTAGATATTTCAGGGAATACATTTTCGGTTTTAGTAGGATCATTTCCTCAAGCAACTTTCCAGCACACTCATCCTTAAAACAACCTAATCTAGCTTTGTTTGTAGTTGAGTATAGTCGGTGATGACTGTCATAGTTTGAAGAGTCAAACTTTTCACCGAAGTATAGAAGTATATCTTCCAGACGGACAGATGGTGATGTGTATAAACATAGGAAGAAACTATCGGTATCACCTCCACAAAGTCGCGTACTATTTATCAGTGGACATCCTTTTAGATCATTGTAATATAATTGATACATTTCCAACTTACTATAGTCAAGTACTGCTTGACCAACATATATTAATTTATTTAAAACTATTGAAGGTTTGTACATTTCCATACCAACCAGATCTTCATCAAATATTTTGTGTTGAACATAGAGAGGATGATTTGACAATTTCAGTAGTTGTTTCTCATTGTTGACTAGTTTAAATTTTTTCCTTCTCCTTACATTTTCCATTGTTTTACCATATAAAGAATTATTTTTCAATTTGTAGAATGACTTTTCGAAGTCAGTGTTTGATTGAGCCCTCTTTTGAGAGTTCATATCAATGTATGTTTTTAACCAAGGCTTTTGTGTGAATTTTATGCCACTATGAATCTTCTTGATTCTCATGCCCACGCTCAAGTAAAATTTTAAAATTGAATAGTGGACTACATAATTTTCCCTATCAAATTGATGGAGCAGAAGTTTCTTGATAGAAGAAAAATGTGTATTTGGTCTTACTTTTTCATATAGATTTTTCATATAGTGTGAAAACATTCTCTTTTCAATCATCTGCATTTCTGGAGCTAATGGGAAATCGGCAGTGTCATCATGAATGGCTGCAGGATACTCTAAATCTAAATCAAAAATGTAGCCGATTTCACCATCATCATCTATATTTTGAACATTTTCTTCATTTAAAAAATTATCTAATTCACTTTCATTCAACCATTTGAAATTTGAGTGGGGTAGATTCCTACTGAGTGAAGAACCGTAAAGGTTATTAACATCTAAGTAGGTCAAATGTCGACTTTCATGTATATTATTTCCTAATTCTTCAATGCGTGCACGCGCTCGGTGAATGTTGGTGAAAGTCATACCCCCTCTAATTCCTCGTTCAAATAGATTGTACATATTTTCATCTTGTATGTAGTGTGGGGGATCATTGGAAGAGAAATTTAGTGCTGAGGTAAAGCTAAGATGTGGGAGACTGACAAAATGTACAGGGTCGACTTCATCCTCACGTTGACTCAATGCTCTAAACACTTCAAATATGTCTGCCAACAATAAAACATCTAACTTCAGATATGCCAGCATGTAATCACCAAATGTGCTACAATTAAATTCAATCCACGCCTTGTTAGCGTGTTCATATTCACTATCGGAACAGTGCTCACGAGTAAGATCATTATAGAATTCAAATTGTGGTGGTAGACAGTCTTCCGTCAACGTGTTTAAGTTTTTGAAGTATGAATATGGAAACACTCCCTTCTGATATAAAACATTATCACTTAATTGTGGAAATTCTACCCTTAATGTCTCTACATGCTCATACGTTTGCAAGCCCTTGGCTAATTCACTCAAGGATGCACTTAGAAATTGATATGAGTCTAAGAATTTTAGTTTAAAGTATACTGTCTTCCCTTTGTATTCATTTACAGGGACACTGGCGGATAAAGTTATATATTTTTCAGCAGTTGCTGCTACAACATCTAATTTCCAAGACTTCATTCTTCCAATCGCTTTATAGCAAACGATGTGGCTATCATAATTTTTAAAATTGTGGAAAAATATGGGGAGCTCCCGTCTGTTAAGTCTTAACCGGAGATTGCATTTCCTACATAATGTTTGCCTATATCGTCCGGTGATATGATCATGATCACGAACTTTTATGACTTCATCGCTGAATTTTGATTTACATTTGTTGCAACATTCTGCATTCTCATGGCGTGCTTTTTCATCCGCTGACAGTGTCATTGGCTGCCTAGTTGTTGCACATTGGTTGTCATATAAGTCTTGGGCTACAGTTTCTAAGTGGTGCAAGAAACCAATAATGCAATTTTCACCTTCAAAGAGGTAATACTTGTTTTCAAATTTTGATTGAAGGGCATTATGCCAGACATGATAACCTCCAATGGCCGCAGGTTTATGTATTTTATTATCAATGTAGCACTCTATATCTGCATAAATTACTAAAGGAGGACTTAGTTGATATTCCATGCTACTTGTTAGTACTTTTAGATCTGTCGGCATTTTTTCTATTTGTGCTTTTCCTCGAATGCAAAACTGGAAATGTCGTTCTAGTGTTGTCTTATATGTGAATGACTGAGTGCATCTTTCGCAGAAGTATTTATGTCTTTTTAAAGTTCTCCTATACAATCTTGACAGCTTTGGAATTCCACAATAGTGTGCTGCTCCATTGTTTAGAATTAGCAAAATATTAACCGTTTGCCTACCAGTAAAGTTACTATTGTAACGAACACCTTTGAGTCCATTTTCATAAAAGTGAATGTTAATTTTAATATCATTATTTTTCTCAAATTTTGGAATATCTTTGATTGATACTGGTGTGGAAATGCCTTCCATATTTAGCTCAGATGTCCACTCACTATATGATTTTACTTCATTCCTTGAATAAGGTACTTCATTATAATGCAATATTGATAAAACTGCATATAGGAAGCAATCATTTGCATTTGAATTAACATTAATGACAGCTTTAGAGTTTTTTAACTTCTTTGGTAGAGGAAATGATTGTCCACCTGACAGTATTGGACTTGTTATTACATTGAACTCTATATTTTGTACATCATCTATAATCCAATTGCTACCCTTTTTTGTGAAGGCTTCAATATGATTTATTAGACTATTTAGATGATCCTGAAACCAAGCATCATAGTCATAAATATAGTTTGAGGATGATGAGGTAAAGTGTGCGAGAAAAGTTTCTTCTTCTTGAGGATTAGAACGGACATAACGAATTTGTGCAATCAGACGACCGCGCAATTGATAGCTCCTTAGTAAGTCAGACACTAAATTCCCTAACATGGAACGCATGCTTTCTAAAAATGATGTTATGTCCACAGTAGGTGTTGTTGGCGTGATATCATACACACGTGCATGGCCATTGAGTGCGCTTTCACTGAGACTAACAGTTCCATAGTTATTATGCATATTCATCTCACTATTTGTGTTATGTACATTCATATGCTGTCGAAATCTACTTATAGAGTTATACGTTTTGCCACACCGAGAGCAGTATTGCATAAAGTTTTGTATGTTAGTTGAAGCGCTGGTTGTTGGCTTAGAAGTAGATCTATTTTGATTATTTGAATTTGACTCTGTTATGCTATCATTCGGTTTATTATTGCATACAAGTTTATGCCTCTTAAGATTATCCATCCTATTCGTCTTATATGGACACTTGCTACATTGATACGTTTTTCCTAACTTACAAAATTTTTCATGTCGTTGCAAATTGCCTATGAGAGTGAACACTTTTCCACACTTGGTACAGACAACCATGATTATTGATGAGGATTGAAATTAGCAAGCCCTTATATACATCTACCAGCTAATGACGTCAGCGTCATCACCAGCCAATACCGTATGTTCCGATCTGTTGTAAAGACAAAACATATAATTTCAACAATTATTTTTTTTCAAAAAAGAAGAAAATAAAAGTTAAAGTAATAAAGTTACAGTCTGACACATTTAACAATACCACTATGGTAGAGTTTTAGGTGACTGCAGCTGTCACTACAGCCACCCAAATCGTCCATCCTCGTAAGGCGCACTCTTCTGATGCCATTTTGGGAGCATTCCAGGTGCACAAGCGTTTCTTTGTTATGCTGTTGGCTGGTGGTAACTTGGGAGGCCAACAGGAGGTTTGATTGAGTAATATTTCTTAGAGACTCAATCAAACCTCTATTGTCCTCCTCCAACTTAGCCTCGCGGGCCTCAGCCTCCTTTAGGCGCTCTTGGCAACGACGGAGTTGCACCTCAACGTCTTGTACCTCTGCTGTCGCGTCGAGATCCACATCATACTGCCGGACAGGGAGAGCAGCTGGAGGTGCGGGCGCAGCAGCGTGAGGGGAAGGATCTGCGGCTGGGATCGGACAGGAAGGAGCTGCGGCTGGGATCGGAGAGGAAGGAGCTGCGGCTGGGATCGAAGAGGAAGGAGCCAGTGTCATCATCGGCGATAATGGAAGGCGCACACTCCAGCTCGGAGAAGCCCGGATGTGGCTGAACGAGACTTCCTCCTGAGATGCACACATCGCGGAGTCCTGTAATCGAAAGAAACAATTGTTTATCATCTATTTAGCATTTTACCATTGATGAGATACAGAAGTGAATTTCTCTTACCTCCGGCTGGATTGTGACCTTCTGATCGGTTCCAACCTCCGTCTCACGGGGCAACGAGTCATTCTAAAAGATAAATCAATCTATTACAAACAAAAAACATATTTTAATAGAAAATTCTGTACTCATGCAGTTGACCAACTTTGATACTTACATTTGTAACAGGATCATCATCCTCATCGGAAGAAGATGTCGGGGAAGAAGTCGCTGACGACGTTTCCTCATCAGATGAAGTCGCTGATGAGGTTTCATCGTCCTCTGATGAGGACTCCCGAATAGGATACGGCTTTTCCTCATTCTCTTCCACCGATGTACTGGTCGCTGGCGTCGAAAGGAAACTTCGATGCTTCCTGAGGGACAGCGATCGCGCAACCTGCAGAGAAAAATAATATAACATGTTCGCAACTCATTGAGAAGCATACATGTTCTTGGAAATACTTCATGCATTGAGAAATATTATTGACAAATAACTAAACAATGACACTTACGGGACTAGGAAGACACATCTTCTCCGGTGTAGGCAAACGGGGTATACTGTTCACACCTGTAAACAGCTGAAGAAAAGAACATATTCAATTTCGCATAAAGAGCTAATGAATAACTTTAATACTTACATTTCTCAAGCATTCAGCCGCTTTCTCCTCTTCAAAACTGATACAATTCTGTTGAGGCAACTCACTCTGAAATGTTGTGACAATGTTGAAATACTTTTTACATGATAGAATAATTAATGGAGTAAATGTATTCTCACATTTTTAGTGACGATCTTTTTCTGAATTAAGACCTTGGTCTTCTTAGGAGGAGGCATCTCATCATTATCCTGAAATGATTAAACGATATATGTTTTTATGTATAATGGACCAATAATTAATTTATTCGGATTTAAGAAGCTATCCTTTGAAGGTTTTATGTATGATTGGCAGAACTCACCTCAAAATCGCTTAAGGTGTCATCGATGAACTGTCGTGACTTGGGGGCTTTCTTTGGGGCTCGGGACTTGATAGGTTTCTTTATTGCTGTAGGCTCATCAACCTGTGAAAGGACACCTTCCATCGGCCTCTCCTTTTGAAATAACCGCTCCAACCTCCTCTTTTCAGCCTTTGAGGTGAGGTTGATTCCCTTCCTCCCATTTTGTTGAGCACATGGTGTATGTTTCTCAATGAATGCCTTAGAGGCTTCGGTATTAACCTTTTCAGTACTCCGTTTATATGACTTGCAGGTTAGGCAGTACAGATACGTGCATTCACTTTTGAAGATACAGTTCTTGTGGCCGCTCTTATTAGCATGTCGAACGGGTATTTTGCACGTTTCACAGAAATGAAAAATTAGGCGCTGTCGTGCAAGACTCTCTTGTCGGACCATCTCTGTGGAGGAAAAAAATTTGATTATAATTTTATCTCTTATTAAATGAGAACTCATTTATATATCACCAACAAAACATTATGAAGTACTAACTTGATATTGAATAAATCTTAGAAAGATTTGAAATCTGAAGTTGAAATTGAAACCGAAAGTCGAAAGTTTAATTTTCATTCGAAAACGGTTTGCTCATAGAAAGAGTTGAAATTTACAAGTAGCTGTCTTGAAATTATTTAATTTCGAAATTAATTTGATGAAATGAAAGTGAAATTTCGAAAATTTCAACCAATCCTCAATTTGTTTAATTAAACAAGTTTGAATTTTATACATCTGTTAGCAGATGACAGACTGAATATTTAAAATGGATGAAGGCTTTATTTAGGTATCTTTTATTTATAAACAAACTGTGAAAATCTTGTTGATTCAAATACACTTACATTTAAACTGATATATTCATGTCTCTCGCTCAGTGACTTAATATAGGATGAAAAATTAAAAAAAAACATGGTTAATAATATAACATAAAGTGTTCCTATCCTAAAAACCCAAGCTTCTATATTTAAAGCTATTTGGTTATAAAAACTTAATAAAGTTCCTACTCCCGAATATCCTATAAAGTAGCACAACATGACAATGAAACTCACTTCAGAATTGTAATAAGAACCGGAGAACGGAGGAACGACGTCTGTTATGGACACTAAATAATTTGAAAATGAGTGAAAATTCGTTGTGTGCAACTTCTTTATATATGAAATTGACAAAGCAACTATGAACAAAGACCTTATGACATCACATCTTGGAATTGGTACGGTTAAACAAAATTGATAACTCAAACAAGAATTGGAACAGCTGGTTTATTTTTAACCTTAGAAATGGAAGTGCCATCATATGTGTTGAAAGATTTCTACATGTAAACAGTAGAGTGAATTCAAAGTAATATGAACTGATGGACTGATGTATTATTTGATATACATATTATTATTAATAGTCATATAATGATTCATATTTGAAGTTATAAAACGTGTGGTTTGAATAGAACATTAAAATTTGAATTAAGCGCTAAATTTCGAAAATTCAAATTTCGCGCCAAAATTCGAATAATCAAATTTAAAGATTTTTTCGAAAATTTGAATTTCGCGACAAAATTCAAATAATCAAATTAAAATACTAGGTTAGGGTTAAGGGTTAGGGTTAGGGTTAAGGTTAGGGTTAAGGTTAGGGTTAAGGTTAGGGTTAGGGTTAAGGTTAGGGTTAGGGTTAGGGTTAAGGTTAGGGTTAGGGAAGCAAGAAGAGTATCTATGGCACCCGGAACCCATGGGTAAATAAATTTTCGAGTGCGCGAAGCGCACTCGAAAATTTATTTACCCTATAATCCGAAAAATTTCGAGGGCGCGAAGCGCCCGAGAAATTATGAGGCCCCCCCCGCCGTGTATGAAGTGTATGAAGTGTATGAAGTGTATGAAGTGTATGAAGGTCAAAGGTCAAGGTCAAGTGTAGAGGTTTGTATATTATGGTCATTTTTAGTTGTAAAACTTTAACTTTGAAAATTTGTAAACTTAGTCATTTTTGTAAAAAAACTTGGAATTTTTCAAGTTGCATACAGATGCATACAACTAGGATTTTTTCACTAAATGGGTACATACAATATATCATTCGAATGCTCTTTTCATGCTGATTCTAATGGTGTATTGTATGACACATGTATGACATATAACTAGAGAGCTACATGTCTTTAAAGAATGGGCTAAAAACTTAGTGAATTTAAAAATCTAACATTTGTCTGCTTGCATACAGTTGCATACAACTAGGATTTTCCCATCGAATAGGTACATACCTTATATCATTCTAAAGGTCTTTTCATTCTCATTCTTATGGTGTCGTGTATGACACATGTATGATATCATCCTGGACTGCTACAAGCATTTTAAAATTAACAACATAACTGTTTCTTTAAAAGTTATATGTTCCTATTTATTTCAAGTTGAAGTCTTCATACTTGATTTTTTTTGTTTCAATTCAGTTATTGAACATCATTAATTGTAGATAGTTATTCCCCTTTCCCATTCAGACCTTAATTGAAGACCGATTTGTGAAATGATAAAACAAGTCTGTTCATATATACAAATAAATATTAAATAAAGAGATTAAGAAAAAACACACTAAATGTCATCAAGGTAAGGAAAGGGTACAAGTTTTTTCAAGTCCACTTGCACATGGATCCTGGTCTTCTTGGGCGCACAGGGACAGCGACGTGGTGTGTCAAGGTCGATGACCGAAAATTCGAGAGCGGTTGTGAGGTTCCGCTCGTTCGGCTCCATCCTCATGAACACCCGTTTGGTGTGATACTTTTTCGGGGCGTTCTTGACTTTGACCGTGACCCGTCCATAAAGTGGCGTCCGCATGGACTTCTTATTCATGTGACGCATCGTCTCAATTGATACGTCACTATCCTCATCACTCGAGTAGTCGGGCGATGCAGGGGCTTGGGTGAACACCACCGGCTCCTCGTTTGGTGTTGTCGATCGCTCCATCGGAGATTGGGGAGGTGTACTGGTACGTTCCACTGGCGAAGTGGTACGATCAGCAGTACCGTTCTCAACTGCGGCTTTCTGTTTGCGATCCATTATGACTTGTAGATTTAAAATAATTGTAACTTGTAAACGTGAGGATTAGAACCTTTGATAAGAATTGGTACAAACCTCGGACTTATATACTTTTTAAACAAAGGAAATCCTAACAGCCAATCAGAGAGGTACCGAACTTCCCTAAAGAATATATATAACTATATAAAGGATGACATTGTTCCAAACTGTTAAGTACTTATCCTCAACGTTCCATAACAAGAAGTATGTCCTCAAAACCACTACTTTATTTTCAAAATGACAGCCAAGTCATTATGGGAGGTCAGTTGGACATGACCATGCATCTGTCTTGCGGCTGCAAAGTGGCCCTATGGAAGACCTTGACTGTCTCTGCACTTCAAAGGCGGAATGGACTACCGGTGAAGTGTCCGGTACACGAATGTGACCATGACTTTAGTAAAAATCCGACATTCCATGAGTGGTGTGATGACTTCTTGAAGATCATGGAGTCGCCTGAGGGACGTGATTTGCACCCCTCATTTATTTTTCACGCTTAAATTAAACTTACATTGTAAATCTCTTGTCTTTTCATTTTAAACATAGTTCTGGAATTGGTTTTCTTATTGGGGAGCAACTAAATCATAACTGCACAGTAAAGTTTCACATCTAAATAGTGCTACATTAAAAATAATTGTCACAATAGTCGCAATTGAGCAAACCCATTCAAAATCAAACAACGGACGTCTATCGGTACGTACCCAAGTGCTCAGAACCAAACCACACAAGTTCGATCATAGACGTTCCGAAACACAGTGTACCAAACACATGTACCTATCCAGTAAAACAGATCTCATACAAGTTCCTATTGATAACACTGAATTATACATGTACCTATCCATGTGCCTATCGATAACTAAAGTATACATGTACCTATCCATGTACCTATCCATGTACCTATCCATGTTCCTATTGACAACACTAAACTTTACATGTACCTATCCATGTACCTATTGATAACACTAAACTTTACATGTACCTATCCATGTACCTATCCCTGGCAAGTAGGGCACAGTTTTCACTACTAACGGACCACCTAAATTTCGCTGAAATTCAATCGATTCTCATGTCTTCCTATCGTGTCGCACATCAACGTGCCATACATCATTCGAGAGCTTGCATTTTCAGCTTTAAAATGAGTTACGATAGACTTGCATCCGTTGTTGTATTTGCTGAGCAGTGCTCAAAATATGAAAATCACTCAATTTACAAATTGCACTTTTTTCATAAGAAAACATGTGAATAAGGCACCTGGGGAATAGCATTTTCAGAGCTCTCTTTTGAGATATTGGTCATCGATGTGAGTGGTCTAGGACAGAAATAGTGATTTCCTAAAGTCATAACAAAATCATGGCTCTTTTGACTGAAAATGTCATATTCTCATTACTTCATGTTCAAAAAGTTTGGTGTCTTCAGAATCCTTGTGTTGTAAAGGAGTAAGAATATAAAGGTTACATTCAAATAAGTTCAATAGTTCTTTTTCAAACTTCAACATTTCTTTTCATTACCATTTAAGTACAGAAACTTTCAAAGTAATCAATCTGCAGTCACCGTGAGAGAACAAAAACATGCCTTAGCTATTTTTCTTGTTTTGAACATTCGTTCACCTTACAAGTTGTTTGTGTACTTTAGCGTTGATGAGAAAAAATGTTGGAAAAATTTGAAAAAGAACTATTGAACTTGTTTGAATAAAACTTACATATTCCCATTCTTTACATCGTCAAGATTCTAAGACACCAAACATGAACTTCTTTGACGAAAAAGTGAGAATATAACATTTTTAGGCAAAGAAGTCATGATTCCGCAATAACTTTACGACATCACTACTTCTTTCATAGTTCACCGATTTTGATGATCAACATCTCAAAACAAAACTCAGAAAATGTTCGTTCTCTCCGTACCAGAATAACTATCATGTTCGCATGTTTTCTTATCAAAAAAGTGATTTTCATATTTTGAGCACTGTTAAACAAATACAATAACGGATGCAAGTCTATCGTAGCTCATCATGCATGTCACGTTGATGTGTGACACGACTGGAAGACATGAGAATCGATTGAATTTCAGCGAATTTAGGTGGTCCGTTTTTTATGATCAGCTATAATATAAAATGAGCGAATTTCTGTTGTCAAGCACTAGACCTTGCTTATGGCATTTGGCATACATTAATGATTTATGTCCTTCAATAAACAGTAGCTGAAGAAATATTCCACACACGCTGAATACAAGAATCTTAATGATGACAACCCGTCTATAACTTGAAACATGTATTCAGCATTGCGATTTTATCGCGGTATGAACATTGGGCTTAAATCGCTGCCTCAAGCGATTTATCGATCTCATCTGCTCATGTTCGACCAGATGAACATGGAAAACAGACAAACTTGAGAAAACCTTCGCAAGTGATTCAATGCGTCGAATGATCTCATCATTCCACTTTCACAACTGAATTTCAAGCGTAATTGTAATTCGTTTTATTCATCGAGTCGCATTGAAGTTGAGTAATCCACATCCACATCCTCATGCCACCCCAGCATCTTAAATTAGCAGCGTTGGATCACCTGATTGTTCAAATGAAATTTAAGATTATCAAGTTGAAAAACAAAAATAAAAATATAATTAATGAGTGTCTCCAACACCAATAAATCATACACTGTAAGAGTTAAAACGCCACTCAGATCATCACATGAATATATCACAGATCATCACATATACTCAGAATCCACTAAGTCTCCGTACACTGTCATACAGTCCTACTCATTTCGGGGGTGGAATGCTGTCACAGCATCCCCCTTTGCTTACGCCAATGATAAAAACAACACAACATCCGTCCGCTATGGAGGGCGAGACTTTCGATTTAAAATGGGTCTACACCAAAGTTGAGCCAGACTTTCTCCGTAATTTTGATGGATGGGGTTTCCAGAATCTCGCATTGAATGCAGAAAATGAACATGAACTATATGAATAGAAAAATCCTATTATGATTACCTTACATTAAAAACGGCATAAAAGTAGATGTGAAAAATGCAAATATGATAAATGCAATGTAAATATGACAAACATGCAAATACCAGTGTGGTGTCTGTTCAGGCATTATCGTTCAGTAGCATCAATTTCAGTAGCGTCTATTACAACTTCACTAAATGCGCTACCTATGGACTTACAAGTGTGGCGAAATTGTTGTGCCAGAGATACATGGGAGAAATGTATATTGCTAAAGCTACAAGAAAGTGATAACTTTGTATGAGAAGCGCACTGATGTTAGGGAGACTTGTTGGATGCCGGTAGTGGTACTGAAGTGGATAAAGCTGCACAAGCAGGGCTCCCACTCCATAATTTGCGAAAATTTGCGCAGCTTTTGATTTCAGGGATAAAATTCGAAATTCTTGTGCCTAGACCCCCTGTGTCGCCATCTTTGTGTTTGTGATTTATTTAATTGCTTCAAGTTATTATCTTATTGCATTTCTAAAATATCAATGTAGACCAAAGTTTGAGCTAATGAACTGCTAAATGATTGTCAATCAATATTTTATTATATCATGTGATAGTTATCTAAGAGTTAAGTAGGACATATGCAATTTAGGCATAAGGCCCTACTTGTAATAATGTATGTCATTAATTGTAGGGCCTGGTCAAGCATGTAATCTATCGAGACTTACTATCTACAAGTGATGTATCCTGTAATAGTTTTTTAAAAACAAAGGAAAAGTCATGTTTATGATATCTTTATATAATGGTATTCAAACAATTATTTTTTTGAAATCTCGATACAATATGGGCAGATCTAAACGTACAAATCTTACGAAACAGCGAAATATATGAAACAGAAGCTTTGGCATTGTAAACATAAAACAACTCTAAAATGAATGTGCATATAGAAAGAGTGGCAGTATACTAAAAGAAGGTATACTAGTTGCAAGTGTAGTCGCAATTATGCAGTTTTTCAAAGTCGTTTCACGGACCAAGTTTCCTATCGTGGAATTATATTTAGGTACCGTCTAACATAATAGATGTCGATATAATATTTGTCATACAATTAATAAGTTTTTGTCGATAAAGACAGAAATGTTCTCTATTAATGATGATATCGAGGATGAAATTAAAATGAATTTGTTTTGGAAATAATATGACTTTGGAAATAAAAACGTTCGAGACAGTTGATGGTTAGAAGCTTATATTTCAAACTTAAGTAAACATAGCATAATTATGACGTTTGTTTTGCATGATTACTAAAACTCAATAGGCATTTTGATTTATTCGGAATGATCAGTCGATATTGTTTTGAACCGTGAAGAAATTCTTTAAAAAACGAATATTATGTAATAGTATAAGAAAAGAACCTGTAAAACACAACAAAATTGTCAAATTTGAGTAGAAAATTGGAATTTCCTAAAATTTGCGCATTTGCGCAGGAGTGGGAGCCCTGTGCACAAGGCCAATCAGCATGGTGGAAATTCCTTGAGCTGCACCTAGCCCTTCATGGCCCTACACAGCATTCCCGATGCAAGGTTTCGACTCGTGCGCTAGACAATGCTTGCAGAAAATGACGTACTGAAATGAAACATGGACAGTGACGGTTGAAGAAAATGGAAAGAATGTCCGAAGGACTGAAGAATGATTTGTTAAATTCATGGCGCATCTCTCATACGAAAAATTACAGCAAAGAACACCCGGACTCCTTGAATGCTTGAACCAGCAGAGAATTGAGGAGACCATGAAGTAGTGCTGCTTTCAATGTGGTTGGGAAAGAAAGCAACGATTAGGTGCAGAATGCGTGGAAGTTAAAGCTGAATGAACCAACCGAAATGCGCCCTAATGCCGGCAAATAAACCTGTAAAGTAGTTGGTGATCTTAATTAGGACGTAAAAGGGCATTAAAGAAATATCGAGGGGTAAATAACAGAATGAGCTAAGTCACTCAAAAGTTGTTTCGAGAAAATCGATGTTAAAGTTTCAAGAATGAATGCAAAATCCGGATATGAGTGTAGAAATATCCTGTTTACAGGATGGATATATATATCCATGCATGTTGTATCCATCCATGCATATATGCATATTGTGACATTAGACTTTATTTGTTAAATTTAAATTTGAGTCAAATCTTGATGGTTGAGTAGTGCTATTATCATACAAACACAACGGGAGTGGAAAAGGTGAGCTTAACAGATATAAAACGATTATATTCATCGGGCTGCAATGTTTTGCTTTGAATTGCTTTTCGACCACCCTCACCGATCTATGTCCTTGAGTTTTATTGAGTTCGGAATACTAGTACTGTATAGGTGAATCAAAATTCCATACCATGCATATAATTTAAGGACAATTCCAGGACATTCAAGGACAACTTTAACAGAGCATTCCAGGTCAGTGGATAACCGGATGCCCTGTTCCCTGTTGATAAATGGTATCACAACACCTGTACTGTAACCCGACGGGACGGACAGCTTACCTTCATTTTTGTGGTACAATTTACCATGGATTGTAATTGTTTTCCCAGCCATTTCGTCTGACTAAAAGAAGAACAACAAAACAACGATTAGCATGATGCATCTCCATTATAGCAAGAATGTAAAAACCAACGTTGGAACTGGGTCACATTTTCGTGACCCGAATCCTCATTTACGTGAGCAAAATAGGGGGTATTTGAATAGCAGCCGAATTCGGCATTATTTGAAAGAAGTGGCACTTATAGATATTTGTCCAACCACCAGTGGCTTAATTCTGTGATCTTCTGTAAAAATAGGAAAACAATTTGGCTCTTGTCTCAATTGCTACAAGCTGTAGCGGACGGGACACATTCATAAAACATAAATTTCTTTCGCTGTATGGTTATCATTCATGATAGTCCTACAGAAGCATTCCTACCATAGCAGGCATGATGTGGTATGCTTATTCGGTTGGACAACAGACTGCGATGTGCCATAGAAAACACACATGGTGCTAGAATAAAAGTTCACACGGAATCTGGACCCCTTTGTAGCACGGATGCGGAGTCGGAGTCCTATCAAAATGATAGGAATCCGCATCCCTGCCTTGTAGGCATGGTCACGCTAGTATAACAGCTCTTTCGATTGCAAGACAAATCCTGGTGAGTGATAGGACACCGTCGAGACCACGAAGCGGTGTCGACACTGTCGTGCATCAACCATTAAATAAACGTCACATGAACGTCGTGTAACAATATTTGTCAAATATGCACTGCTTCTCTTATTTCATTAATGCACGGCATACGAAATTTTGGCCGTATAATGGTCATGTAGCATTAAAGTGCATTATGTTTTACCTGACAGCAAAATTTTAACCACGATAACTAATTTACTGGCAGTAAAACAATTTCATGTATTATATAAAGGAAAAGAAACAAATCCATTTCAATTACAAAATGGTATACCTCAAGGAGATAGTCTCTCTCCAACTCTTTTTTGCATATATATGAATGACCTACTCATCAAAATAAACGTTGATAGTGATTTCACACGACCCATTAAGATAGGCAATATTCAAATCGCATGTCTTACGTGCGCAGACGATATTCTCCTGTTGAGTGAAAGTGAGACAGGGTTGATGCATCAACTGAAATTAGTTGGAAACTTTTGTACAGAAAATGGATTAACAATTAATTTCGATAAAACAAAAAGCAATGATATTTAACAAGTTTCATAGCAATGATAGCATCGAAATAAAAATTGATAATATGAAATACGATATAAATATAATTGATGAATTTAAATACCTTGGAATGTGGATATCTAAAAACAATAAAAAACATATTGAATACTTGGTAAAAAAAGGTAAACGTGCTTCATATATGACTGAAATGAAGTTAAGAGAATTCGGCCATGTAAATGGAAGTATAGTGAAGAACACTTTTGAAATGTTAACATTGTCTAAAATGAAATACTGTGCTGAATTTTGTTGTCACAACAATCTAAATTGTATGAATAAGATTCAGTACCAGTTTTATAAGAATCACTATCATTTGGCAAAATCAACCCCAAACTATTGTTTGATCGGAGAATTCGGACTTTTTCCAATAGAATTCTATTTCTATAAGGCGGCGATCACTTTCTGGATAAAATTAATAAATAATAAAGATAATAATTTGGCTAGAGAAATATATACTGAAATTTATAACCATATGAATAACTCTCAATATTCCTACACATGGACAGCCAAAGTGAAGATGTTACTGAGAGAAGTCAACCTATTACACCTATGGCAAAATCAAAATGCTGTAGATAAAAAAATGATGGAGAAATGTACACGTAGTACTCTGTTTGAATACTTTCGCACTCAATGGATCGATAGTGCCAAAGAGAGTAATACTGGCAGAAATTATTTGGAATTAGCAAGATTCTTGATGAATTTGAAGCCTTATCTAGATTTAGACGTACCAATGGAAATAAATACGTTAATAAAATATAGAGCTAATAACCATGACCTTATGGTAAAGACTGGTATATACAAAAGTAAGAAATTATATGATGAACGTTTATGCGAAACCTGCAACAATCAAAAAGTTGAAACAATATATAATTTTTTTGTTGAATGTCCTGCATGACCAAATTAGAAAGAAATTTGCACCATTCTTGAGAAACATAAGTTGTAAAGAAGAATTCTACTATAAAATAACTGCTCCCAGTATCGCCGAAATGAAAGGTATCTACAAATATCAAAATAATTCAAATAAAGTTAGGAAGAAAGACAAATCATAATAAATTGTCAAGTACATGCAGCTTTAGATAAATCAGGTCATCAATCTCATTTAAATCAATAGCTTGATTCCATACCAAAGCAGTCGCATAGATTTCTATGAAAAATCAAGGTCTGCCTTGATATTTCATGCTCTTCATTGTTTGATTTCTATGCTGAACCGTATTGAATAATACTGAGAATATCTACGAAACTTCTGACCCTGACCCTATCTTCTAACAATGGAAGTACCAACAAAAGCAAGCAAAATCGATACGATGTTAATAGTATTCATGCCGATTGATAAAGTAGATTGAAAACCAAATCTCTACCCAGTCAATACATAACTAACGGACGAAATACACGGAGAGCCGGTCATTGCTACGGAATATTAAAAATACATATCTCTCAATCATTGTCAATTTGATTGCAGGTGAGTTGCTTGATGACTTCATTTTTATCTGATTAAATGCTTGCTACTGTATATCTGTCCTTGCATTAAATATTGACCGGCTCTCCAAAACTTATTAATAAAACTTATAAACAAATTGTGGTTATTATATATAACAAGAAATTAATCCAGAAAAGATACAAAATCACAGCTAAGATTTATTCATTCATAAGCATACTAAGACGTGAGATAATGTTAATATTATTGAAATTGCATATTTTTCAATGTACAGATAATTCATGATCAATTTTGACATTTGAGTTGTGATGCATGTAATGATTTACGCATGGCCTTTTCTTCCGATCCGCATCATAATTTCACTAACTTGTACATCTCATCCGCCATCCATCATTCATTGTATATGGACATTTTTATCATTTCATCACTCATCACATCAATGTTATGTATATTTGTATTACGTTTTCCAAGTTGGAAATAAACGTTTTGACTTTTGACTTTTGAAAGATTGTTTAAGTTCATTGCGTAGTTCCATTGCGTTCGGCTTCGCACTGCACATTCACTTGCGCGATCATCGCGTGAGAAATCTTATCTCTGTTATCTGATTACTATTGTCTGCAAAAAAGTCTCGACCATTTTCGTTTTAGCGACTTCTCTAGATATGTCCAAGATGGCATCACCTGAAAGTGGAAGTCATAGGTTTCATGCAGACTGTGAGGTATTTCAGCAGGCTTGTCAGATCGTTGTTCCATCTTTCTGTGATGTATTTCAACACATCATTGCGCAGAGTTGCTGGCAATTGTCCCCGGATTTGACTTATTTGCTTCAGTATTAATGTGTTGATACCATCAGCGGTAAGTAGAGTAGCCCCGCTTTTCCAGTACTTCGACTCCAATTTTGACTGGTTCGAGCAGCAATGCAAAGTTTTCAGAGAGGTCCCATTCCTTTTCTGTAATAGTGAATGTATTTCAAATCAAACGATGCCTTGAGCAGACAGTTCTTGGGCTTCACGAACTTAGATCAGAAGAATGGTTATTCAGTATTCGTGTCAAACTGGAAGGACATTTTGGCATGGTAAATCCTCGCTCACGAACAGCTGTTTAAAGAAATTCTGAATTAACAATAGCATTCATGGAGAAACCATCTATCGCCACAAACTTCGCCAACACAACGTTGAGTCATGTTCAATCTTTTTCATACATTTCTCGATGGTAAGATTGTTGCAGTCGCTGTTTCTTGATTGGAACAGTAGGCTGAGACTCCGACGACTCCACTCATTCAGTATCCGTCGTATCATTAGTTCTCGAATCCGTAAGTGAAATACAATGAACTTCACGCAGATGACTGCGGAGCAGTGTTGCGATTCTTGGCGTAGGGTAAAAAAAACGCGCAAGGTCGAAAAACACGCGCACATGTATTTCCTTACAAATAAGCCAAAATGGCAACTATGATCGCTAATATTTGATGAAACGAATTTTTACAAAGCTTAAATTTGCAGATCAGATAGTAAGAGCTTTGGTATTTTTCAGGACAAGTCAGATACACACGTGCCTTAAGTGGTAGATGCATACGAGCAGTGGGCCTATAGGCTATCCATTGAGTGAGATGTCAATGAACCTAAATGATCTTTGATAGGCTATACATGTGGCTTATCTAGAAACTGCATGTAATTTGAAATTTTGATATCTTGATTTTGATATTTTAGACCCAAGTTTTCTATTATCAAAAATGAAAAATAGAAGTCGAAAACTTTAAAAAAACGCGCAAAATGGATAAAAACTCGCTTACACGCGCAAATTGTCAAAAAAACGCGCGCGCGTGTAAACACGCCCGAATCTCAACACTGCTGCGGAGGCCGCTTGTAGAGCCTCCCTTGATTGAAAGCTTCCATCCACAACGCTTGCATTCTGAATGGCTCGAACCTCGATGGTCAAAGTATTGCCATACTAGAGATTAATTCAACCGATGCGTAACAGCGCTGATGTCCATGATTCGATGACCAAGCTTTTATCTGAAGCCTTATGAAGGAAAAATTAATCGATCAGAGTAACGAATCAGTTGTCAGTCTATTTTAGTCCCTCGCCTGGATTCCCATTCACCCATAGAAATTGATTCTCTGTTGTAGCGCGCGACTATAGGCGACTATAGGGAAGTCACTCATAGTCAAAAGCATTCCGACAATCTAAGCAGAGACAATGACGACGAGCGATTAATTTCTTGAAAGTCTTAGCGTGGGGACCTTGGCTCACTTGCGCTATTCTGATTGATTAATTGAACGAATTAGCGATGTTTGGAAAGTTAAATGAATATTACAAAGTTAACAATACATGATTTCTATCGAAGAGAAAGAATGAAGAAAAACCGGTTTCAAAACTCTCATCTCTACCGACGTATCTGTCTTCAGCTCACGGTGCTATTAATCTCTGTTCCTCTCCTTTGTCACAATTAAGTTTGCCTGCTCATTCTTTCGTTAAGTCATTCAGCAAGCCAATTGAAGACTGGAAAGCTCCACTCGATCCAAGCAGCCAACGTGCATGGGACAAACTGATTCTAAAGTCAGCTTTCGATCAGTTGGTGGGTTCGATCGTATCACTTATCGAAAGCGCGGATTTGTACCGTCTCTTCCCAATATACAGGAGCATGATTGAATGAAATGCCCAATTCCATCACTGGGCCTGAAGTTGAATAAGAACCAATTGAGGATCGCATGTGCAGTGCATAACGTTTGGGTGCCACTTTTTACCAACAGCATGTCTGTGTCTGTGGAGAAACTGTGGATTACAAGGCTTCCGATGCAAAAAAGAGCGTCGGAAGGAATGCACGTCACCAAGAGGACAATGACCTTATTCGACGAGCCTCAGTATCCAGTGGAATTCCTGCCACCTTGGAACCTCCGGAATTTCCTGACAAGATGGTAGCTTCCCGATAGACTTGCTATGAAAACATGTAAAGGCGGACGATCGCTAGCCTGGGACTTTACTTGTCGAGACACCATGCCGTCTAGTTACATCACACATTTCGCGGGAAATCAGCAACTGATGCAGAAGAACGCAAGTTAGCAAAATAAGCAGACCTGACTCCTAACTTTCACGTGATCCCTTTTCGCATAGAATCGATGAGAGCATGGGATTAAATTTCCGAAAGAAATTGGTACTTCTCTAGTGGAAAGGATCGAACAACGGCATTCCTCTTCCAGAGATTGAGCATCGCTGTCCAAAGAGGGAATGCCACATCCGTCCTTGACACGTTAACGAAGACCGCGGAGTTGAACGAAATTTTTAACTTATGAGTTTTTACTTCTCTTTTTTGTCTCTTAATTAAGTGTTATACTGCAATTTCAATAAAGATATCTAGAAAAAAATCCTATTTCTCATTAGATGAAAAGACAGCTATTCAGGCATCTTCCCATTTTTTTAACTGAGGATGCAACTCACTATTCAATTATTTTATCAATTATCAATCAATTCAATTATCAGTGTTTTTGCTGAAAGCAACATTTGTTGATTACAGCGGCGATTGTTGTCTCTTATTCCCAGGTAAACACCTAAACCTATTAAACTTACAATCAACTGGCAAACCGCAGGTCCAACTATTATGCAATTGTTCGCCTTTTATCATATCATGCATGCGAGTATATACAGCATCCGTACACTTGTACCTTCTAAATGAAGTAAAAACAAAGCATTCCAATCCAACATTCATTTTTTCTTCAATTCTCTTCTTCTTTCTGACATTGCAAAAATGTCGATCGATAACATCGGAATGCCATTTTTCAGGGCCACTTTTTATCAGACGGGCTATGAGTTCTTTTTCAATCGAAAGAAAAGACAAGCTGCACAATCTCTCATCGGACATAATCGTCCTAGAAAATCTTATGATTATTTTGAGAGTAGAGAAGGATGTTGAAGGACAACTAGCCACACTAGGCGTGGTGAGTGGTTTGAGTAACTTTTCAGTCGTGGGAAAAACATCAGAAAAATCATGTATCAACAGGTTCAAAAACTTTGCTGCACCTACTGTCTGACCATCAAACTCATCGGTTTTATACACAGACCACCCAGCCGATTCGAATTTAAAAAAAGCGAAAAAACGAATCTTTAACTTAGAAAAGCGAAAAAAGCGAACCGATAATTTTTACATCAAGCAATGTAGAACAGCGTTATAACGACATAATATGCCATCAAGCCATACACTGCCACGAATAATGCGAACCTGTGTAGATTACGAATATTACTTTCTGCTACAAAAATGATAGCTTGTCGGAGTACCTCTTAGGAGGCATTTTTCTTGCATCTTCTTAAACGATTCGAAAATGCACCAGACCATATTTATAGACAAAACTAGCTTTTGTATTCTATCAATGATCAGACAATAACCAGAAATCGATTTAGATAGCTTCAATTTTAGACAAATGATGTAGACTCCAAGATTGTTTCATAGGATTGTTGAAACGTAGTATTGAAAAAAGTCAAAAAAACACTGCTAGAAAATTCAGCAGAATGAAGATGATTCTATAATTTCTAATATGTTTAGGGAAATTTCTCTAGCTACCATGCTTCCAACTGCTCAATTAGCCTAAAACTTTGAGCATCTCTTTCATCTGAATATTCCAAAGCACATTGATATTTCCAAGTATTTATTAGGTAGGTGTCTGTCAACTTAAGTCATACGAAATGGATCATATGACGAATAAAGGATCCTTATTAAGGTTTTACATCAATGTGGCAATTATTTTATACGGAGATAGAATGTACACTAAAAGTTTCATCTGAAAAATCTGTAGTTTTCTTCAGAACTCATAAGCCTAATATTATGCTAATAATATTGCTTAATAGGATGCATTTTTGTAAAGGAAGATAATGCTCATAATTAAGCTATAACATTGAAGTAAAATTGATATTTTATTAGATGGGCATTGTTGCAAACTTTAATTTAGATGCAAGTGTCAACTTGTATGTTTACTATCAATGAAATTGATATTGCTCAAATATGCAGCCCTATAGTGATTAGATGATATTTCAAAAATGGAATTATTCCGATAATAGACGACAGCCAAAGAGAGAAAATTATGTAGTCCGTGACTCACATTCGAGTGGGTTCTTTACAGACTCTTTCCGTCAAGCTTTTGAATGTAAGTGGGTCTATTCCAGAGATCAAAACTGCCTGTTGTGCGACATATATTAGTACTTTTTCAATCAATATTATAAATCTAAATTGATGAAAACCGAAGATACATTATAATACTGGCTAAATCTGTGAAAATATTCCATAAAAACTATCACTATGCAGCCTACTTCGAAGACCAATTATCAACATCATGCTCCATGCACTTCTACTAAAATATGCAACCAAGTCCAAGCTTCATTTCCGTCCTCGTTACTTTGCAATGAAATAACGAAAACGAAAATTAAATCAATATCTTTCAACATTGGCTCTTTTCAATTGAATCAGGCCTGTGATTAGCCGATGAAAAAAATTGAGGATTTTTTGTGAAAAATTTGAGGAATGGAAACGGAGCCTAATATGATAATTGCAAGAAAAACTACAAATTTTAGCACGGATTTTGGGCCAAACTTGAAATCATGAAAGTCACAACGAAGAAGGTAACCCAAGGGTAACCAACAGGGTAACCCAAGTAACCACACCCCACTTTTTGAAGTTGTGTATATTGCAAAGGAATACTGACTTGGTCATAATCACTTCCCGCGTTGTTACGAAATCAATTTGTTGCCTCAAGTATTATCTGCTTAGAATGTGTCGAACAGAGGATGTCAGATCAAGCTGCTGATATCGCTCTGCTTCACGCTATCGTCTCCAATTCAATTATGCTTGTCAGATTTGTATACTGTAATTTTTTTGAATGTAGGATATATCCTCAACCACATGCATCTGGGGCTTTGCAACAATTAATTTTTACGGACTTTAGACAAATTTGGGAGGAGAGTAATCCATAAGTATAGAAAGCTTAAAATCGTTGACGGAATGCTTGTGACTTAAAAAAAGTCAGTAATTTATCATGAAGGATACGCCACATTACACATTAATTTATTAATTTTACTTTATGCTACATAAGTTTTGGCGGGTTTTGTTTACTTGTTAGCGTTTGATCATATCGCTCCGATCTACATTCAAATGAACATGAATTCTCTCATACAACACAAAACAAGTGTCGGGAACAGGCTTGCCAGTTGAGTTGTTGGTCTCATACAGGCAAAGAGTGAAAGATTATCACCTCTATTCGCATGAAGTTGCGCCGAGATATTGACGTCCACATCTTGCAGTAGACCCAGGTTGAAAATCTACCAATCCAGCACTATGTGGTTCAATGTCTTAATTAATCTAAGTTCACATGCAACGATAAGCAATGTGTGCACTAATTTCACATCAACCTGTGTATAGCAAATTATGAAAACGATCTATACGTGAATAACTCATCCAGGATAAATGTCGGTCGGCAGACCCTGGAAAATGTAGCTGCAAAAAGACTCATGAGATAGCAGAGCTTCACACGCTTCCAACCCCCGCACGCTAGTGACCAGGAGGCATGTAGACACTAAATTTAGGGACCATCCGCTTTACCCCGTCGGATGTGTTCATGTTCAGCGGAAATAAAATGAAATAGAGTGAGTGAAACAAACGCTTCAGTTGATAAGAGCACTGAAATCCAAGTGGGATGGGCTACCTATATGTTATCATATAATGGATATGGAAGATCGATATCCTTAAGTTCTTTAAGAAGTACAGGCATGCATTTAGCAGCCAGTTATGCAGCCATTTATGCAGTCGCAGAAACATATGAAGAAGGTTATGACAAAGGTCAAGATAATTAATGAAAATAATAGAATTTGCATTTTATTGTTGGAATTCTAAGCAATATTATGAAGTTAGAAGTAAAAAATTGCAGTGTTCAAATATACAATTTCTGTAGGTTGATCGCAGTGTTTCACTCATTAAATACGTGAAAGCATTTAATGAGTGAGTTCGACAGACAATAACTTCGGACAACTTCTCTGCTTAGCAAAATAAGTCCAGACGAACCGGAACATCTGCAGCCCTGTAGCTTGCAGAAATGAAAACGACATTCAACGTAACAAAGTGCGTCAAGGTAACAAAATTAAAAAAACAAACTAACGACTGGTTAATTTTTGATGTGCTAAATATGACATGGCTAAAAGAAAATCATTATATCCTAAAATGTCTGGAAATTTAAAAATACTTACTAGAAGGACAAGCAACGGTTCTCCTCTCCTCATGTGGAATGAATTGGTGAGTAAGTCGCTCTTTTCAAAATTATGTTTATCCTCTATATATTGAAAAGATTCTATTTAACAGTCTGCCCATTCAGATGATAAAAGGACAGGTCTGTTTCCAATCAAAATATCAGATCTAGCTAGCACAGCGGGATTACGCTATCTAAAATCTACCAAGTGTGTGAGAGAAAAATCATTAAGTTATAAATCATGAGAGAAGAAAAAGAAAAGAAATAAATCATGAGTGATTCATGATTAGCAGCATGGATGTAGGGTACATGTTACAGGATTCTATCTTAGCTACTTGTTTGGAAGTTTACATATCATCGCCATTCGCCAAAAAACAATACATTATCCGACATTTAGTCTGTAGTGTGTCGTATTTGAGGAATTTCTCATAGTTTAGCTATATTTGAGGAATTTTTGAGGATTTGAGGAGTAATAAACAAATTTGAGGAATTTGAGGAGTAATCACAGGCCTGAATTCAATTCAAAATATGACAAATAGCCAAGACAATTTATCTAAGAAATAGTCCAAGCCTTACGATGCAAGGTTCTCATTGTCTTGGATCGTTGACACCACTCTCTCTGGTTAAATTTTATGTAGGCATTCCTATTTACTGACGCCAGAAGTCACGAGTTGTTGAAGCACACGAGATAAGTCGATACCGCATGGCTCAGCACACACAAGCTATGAAAATACATGTATACAGCGGGTGAAGTATGACGTAATCAGTATGACTGCAGTAATGTAAACAGCACTCAAACTATTTACAAAATAGTGCATCCATCAGAAAGTTTCAGGTGGCTATAAGTACATAGGCTACACATATCCGATCATATCAGCTTCATATTAATGTCCTTATCAGTAGATGCAAAATGATTACCATACACATTAGCTTTTTGCCTAGTTACACGTACTTCGCGAAAATCACAGTGAATAAAAAATTCAACAGAAAATATTCCATTGTGTATATTATCATCTCAATTTCTTAGGCCTATTCATCAACATTATGCAATGCACCTCACTCATTCGCATAAGCTGAACCGCTTGTTTCGCTAATCCTACATCAATCTTCTAAGAAAACTCGATAGTAATCCTCCCGTGTCTCTCTGGCAAGCCAGCATGGATTGATGTCTTGAATTCTTTGATAGATAACTTCGATGACATTCATTTGTAACATGTACCCCGTATGTACTTTCAACATGCATCAATTCAGAATCGTGTAAAAGCTATAGCGCTATGGCCTCAAAGTTACTGTAAAAAATTGTGCATTTACCGGAACGCACTACGACGAGGCCCTGTCTTCGAGAATTACTGCGTGACTTTTTTTGCTAATAAGGGCACATTTTCCAATTCCTATATACTATAGTTATTACATAAGATTATACAGTCGTCAAGATATGCATTCAATTGTCAACACAGGGATGATAGCCTGACTAAAGTAAATGAAAACATGCCAAAAAGTCACGTTGCGTTGTCAACATGTAAAAAAAGGCCTGTACTACGAAACACTTTTTCCTGCTCTACCAAGAAAGCGAAAAAAACGAATGCCACTCGATAAAAGCGAAAATTCAGGCATATTTTCGAAAAAGTGAATGTCTGGGTGGTCTGTATACAGAACTTGCAATTCAGTAAGCAATTTGTTTGGCAAAACATGCATCTTGTCCTTATCGATAGAACAAATCATTCGGAGATAAGACAGATATAGCATTCCCGTAACACTAGGTAATGTTTGAGAGGAGTCTTTATCCTGATGTCTCTGCTAACTCGAGATACTACTGGATGACGTTTATCAACAAACGATGTTTCCATGCCAATACATAATCACATCATGTGTGTTTTTTTAATATTGAACCCCGCTCGTCTGGGTTTGAGTGTTCAGATTAGGGGTCGAAACGCAACTAGACGAGTACCTGCTGATGACTGACGGACTGCAGTATTATGTTTTATATCCCTTAATCGGTAGCTGAAGTAGTGGTCGATGTATTGTAATTCAAATGAAGAAATGTGGAATTACATGAAGCATTATAGACGGATGAAGAAACTGGCGATAACAAATTCAAGTGAAGAAATAGTATTTTCCATGTGTAGTCTTAGGTATAGTGTGTATAGTTTCATTGCTTTCGGTGTAGTAGAGTGTCATTATGTAGTTCTATTGCTTACCTCCATTATCCACTTTCCACTTATCCACTCTTACCATTATCCACTTTGTGTAGTGTCAGATATAGTTCACTTGTAATCGGTGTAGTAGCATCGTTGTATTTCCATATTTTACCTCCACTTTTCCAATTTTTATTCATCGGTTTCCTGTTGTTTTATAATATCCATTTTTAATTTCCTTAACCTATGGTGACCATTGTCCTATTCTATTTCCACTATCAGCATCTGTAGTCGGTACAGTATATTAGACGTCTGTTTTGAACGTGTATGCGGTAGTGTTTGGAATCTATGGTATTAGTATATTAACAGTAAGAATGAGAAGTGTTACAAGACTTAAGATTTCCATTTTTACCAGATATTGGGCCAAAGCTGATCAATTTTAATTCGTTGCCACGAGAAAGTTCCATTGAGTTCTTTTAAGAACTTATTAATCCAATGGTTACAGTAGTAATGGGAAAAAGACCGTTCCAGGACACCATAAAATTCAAAAAATAGTATCTTTAAAAACGACATAAATTCATGAATTTTGTCCCTTTTTCAGGTTTTTAAGACCTAAATTCATGAATTTAGTCCATTTAAAAAGTATCATTTTTTGAAAAAATAGTATTTTTAAAAACGACATAAATTCATGAATTTAGGTCTTAAAAACCTGAAAAAGGGACAAAATTCATGAATTTATGTCGTTTTTAAAAATACCCAATTTTTCAAATTTTTCAAAATCTCAAATTTGAGAATTACAATTTTTTATCTCGAAAATCATGACCGTTCCAGGACACCGAAAAAATCATAAAAGTTAAGAAACTCAAATTTGAGATTATGACATTTTACTCCCAAAATCATGACCGTTCCAGGACACCGAAAATCATAAAAATTGGTATTTTTAAAAACCTCTTTTAAATCCATTTTTCAGGTTTTTAAAATGAGATAACTAAAATTATGTGTCTAAAAATATTTCTTTAAGAATGTAACACAATCTCTTACAATGCTGCTTTGCACTCTGATGAACCTCCCAATTGTAGGGAACAGCTGATACCCGCATACATGACATAAATGCAGTTACTTCTGGCATTCCTGAACCACTGAATTACAGAACAAGCAGCTGTTACCCGTATTAAAGATCAAAACGACGTGGAATATATTGCAGCATGTAGGAAGTAAGACTTCATTTTACAATTCCATTAATCATAACTAGTGACTGTTTTCTTTCTTCATTGCAAAATGCCAAAACGTACTGCCGCGGAAGCTTTTTCGTTTTACATGCCGATTTTACTAAACTTAATTAAAGAAGAGCACAAGGAAACTGCGAATAAATACTTTGAAGAGTGGAAGTTAGAAATTCAATCGAGAAAGAAGAACAAAGTTGTGGACTCTCAAAAACAAGTGGAGGATATTACAGTAAAAATAGAACAGTATCTGACCACTACTACAATTCCTCAGTTCAATGTTCCAAAAGAACATTTCATTATTCCCTTTCTCACTCAACCTGCGGCCTCAAAGCGGTGAAAGGGTGAAAACGGAGTCGCAATAAGGCTGTGCCGTCTGAAGCTCATGCTTCTTTGGGTTCTACCTTGTCGGAAAGGTTTATTGTCGGCGGTTTGTGACCGTGCTCCGGCTAACTAGCAGGCTCTGGAATATTATTTTTATTTTACTGGTCATTGAATTTATTTATGTTTGATTAATTTTTCATTCTTTTTCTCCACGTTTGTTTATTTTAAATGTGTGGTAGGCTTCGGCCGTCCCAATTAACACCACCCCCTGATTTGCGAAATATGAACAGTCATCAGATGTTTCATGTTGTTGAATCAGGTTTTTGGGCATGGCACATATTTGGCTCATTTGTGATCGAACTTCCTTCCACTGCTCTCTTTTGCACTTCCCCATTTGTTGCAGGTTAAGGTGTGACAGATCCAACGTATTCTCGGCATACGGGCGTCAGGTAGTTCGAGGGTCCCGAACCCACTGGTAATGCTTTGGGAGGCAGGCCCGGTCAACTGCTCGAAAAAAGGCAGTACAGTTCCACTGCCACGGACATGCGTGGGTAGCTTTACTGAGGGGTTTAGCCCGTGTAGCTGTATCCGGTTCCTCTGTGGCCTACCTGACTTGTACCCATTGTTACGGCAAAGGGGTTCTCATTTGGGTTTCTTCGAGCTTTTGCGACATGAACTGTGCCTATAAGTGTCTTTTTTGCGTATTATTTATTGCAGCTTTGTTGCTATTATTTACGTTTTTCTGATGCCTTCCAATGTTTCTTGTATCACTTTGTTGTACAGTATAATTTTCGTTTATTTGATTGATATTCTATGAGAAATTATGAAAATGAGAAAGACACACAAGAAACGTAGTCAAGCCGTCAAGCTCAAAACCCCTCTCAGGATCAGCTTCAGCAACGTAAGAGGACTGAGGTCCAATTACGACGACATCAACATCTTCCTGCAAGGTAAGTCACCAGATCTTCTAGCCCTGTCGGAAACCAGGTTAGATCCCAGTGTGTCATCAAGCGACGTTACTCCTGATGGATACATATTTCACCGGATGGATAAAGCACCTTGTCATGGTCTTGGAGTATATGCCAAGACAAGCCTTCCCTTGAGAAGGCTTCGTAGCTCAGAGGATCCAAGGCATGAGTATCTTGCCTTCATTGCGCCGCTGCAGAAGACCACTCTTCTTCTATTTTTCCTATACCGCTCTCCATCAACTAATGCTGATATTTTCAATGTTCTTTCTGACAAGATCGATTATCTTCTACAAGAGTATCCCAGCGCTGAAGTTGCCGTTTTTGGTGACTTCAACGTGCACAATGTTGACTGGCTTGTGCACTCACGCACCACCGATCTCTCCGGTCAGGCAGCCCAGGATTTCGCTGTCTCTCACAACCTTAGTCAAATTGTCACTTGTCCTACCAGAGTGCCTGACCGAGCTGGAGATACTGGATATCTCCTTGACCTGTTTCTCACCTCAAATCCAACTTGTTTTTCACACAAGGTTACTTCTCCCCTCGGCACGTCTGATCACTGTGTTATCACAGTTTCTGGCAAACAAATTTGCTCCACACCGTCTGCACCCTTCCATAGAACAGTTTATCAATTCTCCAAAGCAGACTGGTGTGGCTTCCGCACTTTTCTTAGTCAAGTTCAAGCTGAGAATTTGATTCTGAGCGAGAACGTCCACAAGTCGGCGCAAGAACTGACAGAGTGGCTTCAGATAGGGATGTTGGCCTACATTCCTCACCGTACTTTCCAAATGAAGCCCCACTCACAACCTTGGTTTACACCAGAATGTGCAGCTGCAAGTTGCCAGCGTGACCACTTTTTCCATAAGTATAAGCGTGACAGTAGCGCTGGCAATCTTGAATTGTACAAAACCGCACGTAGACATTGCAAGGAAACCATACATCAGGCCAAAAGCCGTTACGCTTTGTATGTACGGAAATCCATTGCTACCCAAAAGCTTGGCTCTAAGGACTTCTGGAGGATTTACAACAGTGTCACCAATAGGAACAAATCCTCCATCCCAGCACTCCGTCATGCCGAAGTCAGTACTTCTATGGCGACAACCTCAGCAGACAAAGCCGAGCTTCTTTGCAAGGAGTTTGCAAAGAATTCGTCATTAGACGATGGAGGTAGAATTCCACTTCCAATTCCCACGCGCACTGATGAGACAATTAGTCCTCCTTCAGTCACAGTCCGAAACGTCAAAAAGATCATCGCCGGTCTCGATAGCTCTAAGTCTAGTGGACCAGATGGCATCCCGGTTTCGGTCTTCAAGCATCTCTCACCTGAGCTTTCTCCACTTTTATCTAAACTGTTTAGTAGATGTGTATCCACCGGTGAGTTTCCCTCTTGTTGGAAAGTAGCTTCCGTGGTTCCAGTTCCAAAGAAAGGTTCTGACTCATCTCTTCCATCTAGTTACCGTCCTATCAGCCTGCTTCCAATTGCTGGCAAGATTTTTGAAGCAGTGATTAACCAACACATTGTTAACTTCCTTGAAACTCAGAACCTTCTATCTGAAGAACAGTATGGCTTCAGGCACTCTCGATCAACTGCAGATCTTCTTTCATATGTCACTGAACAAGTGAGTCGTGTCCTTGACAGACAAGGTGAGACGAGATCAGTTGCCTTGGATATTTCCAAGGCATTCGATAAAGTCTGGCATCAGGGACTCCTTATGAAGCTAAAGTCCTATGGAGTTGCTGATCAACTCTACAAACTTCTTGCTTCTTTTCTTAGTGACCGGCAGATATCTGTCGTCTTAGATGGACAAAAGTCTTCCACCAAGTCTGTCAATGCAGGAGTTCCTCAAGGGTCAATTTTGGGACCCACTCTTTTTCTGCTGTACATCAACGACCTCCCAGACTGCCTAGTGAGTAAATTGGTGATGTATGCAGATGACACAACACTCTTCAATTCCAATGAGCGACTCGCTAAAAACACTCAGCAACGTCAGCAGTTATGCGACGTTCTTAATGAAGACTTACGTAGGGTCTCAGAATGGGGCGCCAATTGGCTTGTTTCCTTCAATCCTTCAAAAACTCAGAGTATTCTGCACTCACGACTTAAAGGAGATGATGATGATCATAGCATTAAGATGTCAGATAATAGGATCAGAGAACAAGATTCCATCTCCTTCCTTGGATTGTCGGTTACGAAAGACTTGTCATGGAAACCGTACATCCAATCCATTAGCAAGCAGGCAGCTCAACGCATTGGTAGTCTCTATCGTGCCAGCAGCTATCTTTCACCACAGACTGTCTGCTATCTTTACAGGTCCACTATTCGTCCTCTGATGGAGTATTGTTGTCATCTGTGGGCAGGCGCCCCACAAACGCATCTTAACCTCCTTGAACGGGTTGAGAAACGTGTCAAGAATCTCATGGGTGAAAAACTTGCTAGCAAGTTGCAGCCGCTCTCCGTCAGACGGGATGTTGCTTCACTCAGTCTCTTCTACAGGTACTATTTCGGTAGAAGCAGCTCTGCAGTAAATGAGTGTGTACCCAAACCTAAGATCTTCTCCAGAAGCACACGCAGAGCTAATGCACTCGCATGCTATAATGTGAGCTTAGAACGCGCACGTACTGTGGGTCGCTCGAAAAGCTTTTTTGTTCGCACGGCACAGCTTTGGAATCAGCTTCCCCAGACCACTTTCCCTGACCAATACAATCTTGATACTTTCAAGAGGCGTGCGAATAGGTTTCTGATGGGGACAGCTTAATCAGATTGGAAGATCTGTTTTTTTTTTTAATTTTATTTATTCAAAATAATACAATTTGTTACTTTTCATTGAGTAACCCCTAGCTTCGTTCATGGCTAATAGCTGTGCTAGGGGTGAAAATTCAGTAAAAAAAAAAAAAACCATCGAGGATAGTGCTACTATGATTTCAAAAATGATTGCAAGTGATAAAGTACACCATGGGTCGTTGCTGAGAAGTGCTGCTTATCAAGGTTATGGGTTTAAAAGAATTCTGGAATTGAGTGACAATAAAAAAACAGATTTGTGGCAAACTTGGAACTATTTAGAATTTCCTATAACGTAAGTTATTGTTATTTCTTGATGAACTTATCAGATCTAATTCTACCACACGTATTATTTTTAAATTCATCAATGCCCATTAGTTTTGTTAGAAAACATTTTAAAGAAATCAAAATTTATATAGAAAAATTGAACCAACCGACAACTATAGAAGAAATGAGGTTTGGTTCCCAAGATGAATGAACATTAACTGTGTTGTTTCACTTTTTAAGATATGTGCAATGTACATACATATTTGATGCATACATATTTATGAAGACTTCCTTATAAGTAGTAACGCATTTTGGATTATTTTGAAATGTAATTAAATTTTCTTTTGTTCTCCAGTCTACTGCCATGAGACTGCCATTGTATAGATCTATATTTCAGTATGTAACATAATCTTTGGTATTTAAGCATGATTCATGGAACTTAATAGTAACGCATTTTGGATTATTTTGAAATGTAATTAAATTTTCTTTTGTTCTCCAGTCTACTGCCATGAGACTGCCATTGTACAATTGTGTGATAAGATTGATTGTTGTATTATTATATTTGATGCAAAATACACTGCCGTTGTTTTTATTTTTCTGTACAAGAAGTAGACATTATTGCAGTTATTGGAATTTATTTCATTTAAAATGAATGATGAAAATCCGTCAGTTATACTGAGTAATATAGGTGATATATGACCTCAGGTTAATAGCATAAATGAGTTTTTAAAATTATATGGGAAGCAAACAACTACGAATTTCGATTTAAATGAGATCGCTAATCAATTAGAAATAAAGAATTTTCACATATTGATGAGAAATGATTTGCAGTTGAATAAAGATGTGCGAAGCACTAACTCTGCTAATAAACCGATTCCTTACAAATGTACCTTTTTAATTTAGATTAAATTAAATCATTTCAAAATCGAAGAAGTAGTAAGGAAAGTCATCATTATGGGACAGTTTTAAATCAATACCCCCCTTCTGACTTCCAAGGGTCCCTATAAGAATTTTTTTATCATAAAATGAGCAACATAAATGAGTTTTGAAAATTATATGGAACGCAAACAACTACAAATTTTGATCTAAAGAAAATCGCAAATCAATTGGGAATAACTTATTTTCACATATTGATGAGAGACGAATTACAATAGATTAAAAATAAGCCATCAGGAACCTTCAGTTCCCGGAACAAAGTTCCAACTATAAATTTCATAACAAATCTTCACACATCAGATGAAAAAGGAGTACATTGGTCTGCAGGCACGTCTAATAAAAATGGAGATAATTACTATTTCGACTCTTATGGATTGCCTCCAACAAATGAAGTCAAAGAATTACTTGGAAATGGAATTTATAATACATTTCAAATTCAAAAACCAGGAACTACTTATTGTGGTCAATTATGTCATTATGTTTTATTTAAATTACAAAAAGGAGTACCATTTCTTGATATTATGTTTGAATTGAACAAGGGAATTTCATTCCCGAAACGTTAGTTCCAATAATAATGATAATTGAAAATCAAGCGAAGCTAGCTAAAGCTCACTTCGTTGTAATTCATTTTGATAAAATCGGCCTCTGATATCTTCATCATCTAAATCTTTGATTTCGTAAGTAATCGGATAAGTTTGATTTATTTTTCTGACTTCATATATTTCTTTAGTCCAGTAGCCAACAAAGCCTTTTTCAAATTTATTCTTATACTTAAATATTCGTACCCTATCTCCAATTTTAAATTTCGGATTAAGTTTCCGCAAATTCGGATTACTCTCATTCGAATAATTATTTTCGAATATTTTTTTTTCGGATTAAATCAGGGTCGTCAGAAGCATTCTTTGGGGTTTCTTCAATACCTGAATGAACTTTATTATTGTACTGCTCTACAATTCCTGGTAATATCTTCAACCATTTCTGATTTCTTTGCTCAGTAAATTTCTTGAATAATTAATTTTTTAACGTCCGATTGAATCTTTCTATCACTACGGCCTTCCCTGCATTTTCAGTTGAATAAACAGTTTTAAATAGTGGCTGAACGTTTCGGTTATAAAATTCCGACCCTTTATCAACAAACAATTTTTTTGGCTTTCTCTTACTTTCTTTAAAGATTTCTTCAAACGCATATTTAACTGAAAGACCACTTTTATTTTTTAAAGGCTTCACCCAAGCGTATCGTGTATATAAATCTATAACGGTCAATGCGTACTTAAACCCTCCTTCATTCGGCATATGAATAAGATCAGCACTCCAAATATCATCTTTATTAAATACTTTTACTTTCAATAAATATTTAGGCCTTCTATATTCTTTATGAATTTCGGACGCGTAGGTTCGAGCGTTGCTCTCAGACAGCTTTTCTGTCGTTTCATTTAAACCCTGACCGAATAATATTTTAGCTTGTAAAGCTTTCCTAACAAACATTCTTTCAATTTTTTCTCTAAATGTAGGATTTTGAATACTATCTAATTCTTGAATCATCTTATCAGCTGCATGACGAGATTTTAGGTCATGATTTCGATAAGCTAAATCATGTCTGTAAGCTGCGGCATCTACTCTATTTATTGGTTCTTCACCTGGTTTCGGATTATTATTCTCATCTAGTCTTATATCTAATCGAGTTCCTGGACCGGTATATGAATGCCCAGGTAGATGTTTTTCTTTCGAATATTTACTCCAAATAAATCCAGGAAAGTTTTCTGATGTTTTTTGTATATCACCTCCGGTGTGCAGCCGACCGCTGTGCAGCCGATCAGAATGCTAACAATTTTAGGTTTTATGTACTTTTAAGAGATAATTCAATAAATCTAGATTTGAAATTTTTAATTTAATTAAATTTTCGGAATTTGTAGAATTCATTTTAAAAGATAAAATAAATGTTTTACCTAATAGAACCTTGTTCAGAGGCTTTAGCCGATCGGACCAAAGGTCCTCAGGTTACTAACCTATCGAACCAAAGGTTCTGAGGTTATTACCGAATCATACTAGGACTTAGATATATTCCAGAACCATCTTTAGTTTCTTTAATTTCAATTAAATCATCAACATCGTGGAGAATATTTTTAAGAACTCGTTTTCCTTCATAAACTAAATTTAGTTTACTAATGAAATTATCTACTATTCCTTCACCCCTAGCAACTTTCTCTAACTCCCTATTATGACGTTTTTGTTCTTCTAATGCTGCCTTCTCTGATTTATTTTTATTTACTGCTTGGACAATACCAACTGTCCCACCTGCAACACTTCCTGCTGCTGCTATGCCTCCTATTATTAGTGGAATTAATGGGAGAATCCCGCCATTCTTTTCTTCTTTTAATTGAATATTCTCTATCATTGGTTTACTTATGTAATACTTTTTTTTATTAACACTAGAACCGCCAAGAATTTTACATACCTTTAACCGCCAAATGCAGTCAAAATGACTGCAACATAAAAGATAATGAATAGAACCCTGTAATTACCTGACATCCTAAAATTTCTACCGGTTATTATTGGCTCATCATTTATCATGGTAATTGGACATATTATTGCTATACTTACTTTCATAAACAAAGTGGTTTATATGAGTAAACATATATACTGTGTTATGCACTATATTTTCATTTATGCATTAAAACTAATTATTTAGAATTTGCTGCGAAAAAAATATCACTGTTTATTGGATAGTTGACTTTTTGCAAGTAAGTTATTTAATTTTGTCTAATAGCATTTATTTTACTTTTGGAATGATAAATTCATTTATTATTATTTATATTTCCTAAAGAATTGAAAATTATAATAAAAGGCAGCAAAAAAACAAAGTTCTAATTTGTACTGTAATTGGTTTTTACAGTAACTGCAAAACTGTCATGGTTTCCAAAAATCATTTGGCACAGTTTATACATGTAACAATGATGATTTTGTTTGCAGAACATGGACCACAGCACCATTTTTTGCATGTACTGCAAACATTCCCACCTTTGTTCTTATGTTTGCTTATTTGGCACTCCTTTCGCTTTAGTGCTGTTCTAGCTGGAGATTCTGAAACGGATGCAGGCAAATTGACCTCAAAAGGTTTGAAAATTTGACACATTCTCTCTCCCAAGAAAAGAAGATAATCTCGCCTTGAGATTGATTTTTGGCAAGCAATTTTATATATAATCCATGAATTTAGGGCAACGATGTCCAACAAATTGTAAAATACGTGCATTGGCCATCTGCGTGAGCCCGCCTTCGTGGAATACATACGTGTCATGCTATCGAACATGTCAACGCCATGTTTCGTTTTGTTGTAAAAATTGACCGTTTCGGGAAGATTTTTCGGTCCGCCGCCAAAAGTACAAGATTCATGCATCGACGATAGAACGCAGACTGATTTTTCTGATTTTGATTTATACACCGTCAAAGAACATTTCTTGTTAGAGTTCAAGAAGAATCTTGATTCGTAACGCATCATATCCTTTTCCATTTGAGGTAACTTTTCCGGTAATTCGCGGCGATTCTTCCTGATGGTACCAACCATGGTAATCTTTTGTTCTTCCAATGCAGAGGCAAGACTCAAGGACGTAAAGTAATTGTCACATGTGATGTTATATCCCAATTTCTTGTACGGTTTCACCAATTCACAAACGACGTATTCAGACAAAGTAACATTGCTTGGACGACTTTCCTCCTTTCCCAAATACGGTAAGCTGTTCAGGACATATTTTGTTTCGGTATCACACAGAACCCAGAACTTTATGCCGAATTTATCCGGTTTGTTCGGCATATATTGGGTAAATGGGCATCTGCATTTCGATGGCAAGAGCTGTTCATCAATCGTGAGGAATTCTTTAGGGGTGTACATGTCCTGGCTATTGTCAATCATACGTTTCCAAATATCACGTATCAAGCAGAACTTGTCGGATAAAACTCTACTTCGCCGAGAAGTTTTCTCATCAAATCTGAGAAATCCTATAATCTCACGAAAGCGGTTGCGAGACATAGTATTCTGTACTATTGGAATACCCCATTTATCACTCCATAATGCTTCAAGATCAAACTTTGAGGCTGACGTCGCACCACGAATATACATAATTCCAATTACAGCGAGCAGCTCTTCTTTGGAGAAGGACCATTCCGAATCAGGTTTTTGTCGATTGGCTTCAGTTATTGTACATGCATGAATGTGATTCACAATATAGTTATCGAATAGAAGATGAAAGGCGGAAAATACATCGTCTGAGGAGATAGATCGTTTGCAGCGATAAGAAAGTCCGGGTTTAGCTGTGAAGATATTCTTCGAAGAGATCGGTCCTCGTCGCTCACGATTTGTTTCTTGCCACAAAGTACTTTTATCTTTACCCAGATATGGTGGTAATTCGGTTTCTTGTCGGTCTCCGTTATTGTGCCCAGTCGGTCTGATTATTGATTCGTCGTCAATCTCAACATCTTCATTGTCACTAATGGATGAATTTTCACTCTCGATTATAAATTCGTCCATGGTCACCTCTTCGTCATCCGATACTTCTCCATTCAATTGCGTTATCATCTGTAAAGCAGTTTGCGCAGATATTCGTCGACGTCGTGCTGCCATCGTAAGACTTCTACTGTCCTTTTCTGATAGTCAACTTTCTTCTAAAGTGAGCGTATGATGAGAAACTAAACACTTGATCGATATGGTATATCCATGACTTGATCCTGTTCATGTTGATGAATGATGACTCACTGTTTTGTTAGCGTTAAAAATGAGATATCTAAGCTTGAAAGTTGAAGACTAATACTTTACTGATTTGCAGTCAAAATGACTGCAATTGGCGCTTAAAGATATATTGTCGTGTATTTTCAACCATAGATATATTTACTCATGAATTCTAACTTAATTTCATTCCTTGGATATGTGCAATAAATGTCATAGCTTCTGATTATCACAACTAATTCAGTTAAGGCTCTGGCTGTATTCAAAAATTGATTGCAGTCAATTTGACTGCAATGGCGGTTCTAGTGTTAATAGTAATAGTTTTAGGGGTATTTTTGTCAATGATGTTACGTAGTTTTAATTCGACCGTTTTATTATTATTACTTTTCGCTGAAAATTTTTTACTGAAAAATTTTAATCTAAGAATTTTTTTAATCTATTCTAGTTACGAAAATTTTTAATCTTTTCTAGTTATGAAAAATTTTTAAGTTAAGAATTTTTAATCTATTCTAGTTATGAAAAATTTTAATCTATTCTAGTTATGAAAAAATTTTAAGTTATAAAAAATTTTAAATTATCAAAAATTTTAATTAACCAATCGGACCAAAGGACCACAGGTTACTAACCAATCGGAGCGTAGCTCCTCTGGCTTTAGCCTATGATAGCCATCTTTCCATTAAGAATTTCAATAGAATATTTTACATCTTCTAGCAATAAACCATAAGCAATCAATGAAGTTGTGGAATCTTTCTTTTCAATATTAATTGTTACATCACAACCCTTTTTAATAATATCTTCAGATTGTGTACTTAAATCGAAACAGAAAACAGGATATAAATGTCTCCAATCTCCAGGAGTTAATTGTGGTTCAACTCCAAATTCTATACAAAGATTTCTATAAGAATCATATCCTTCCATAAATTGATTATTGGTATCATCGAATCTTAATGGATCAATTGGATATCGGGTTTGATTTAATGAAACTTGTAGACTTCGAATTGTATCAATATGAAAAAGATTATTGTTCTTATCAAAACTTTTTTTGGAGAATTATTTCTTTGAAGTTAGTAATAAATATCTTGGAGTATTCGCACTTCTAGTAAAATGCCAGTTAAATCTTTGTTCGGAAAAAGTTACTGAACTCGCAGTACGCTTTAGAAAATTTACTGGAATTGGTTTGTTATTATTTAATCTTTTTGCAATAGCTGTTTCAACCTCTAAACTAGAAGTAATATGCTTAATCCACCATTCAAGTCTATCAATTTTTAGATATGCTTTTTTTCCAGTCTTACCAAAAAAGATTAATTCAGTATTTCTTGTCAGATGAATTATTAATTAAAATTTTGATTGATATGATATTTTGTCATAATCTAAATATCCGAATAATGGAGACAATGACCAATTAACTGTCTGTTTACTTTTCTTGTTAAATTCACGTCTTTCTTTATATGCACTATTGTTTGTTTTATTTAAATGCTTTGCAATATTTTCTACATCTTTCGCAATTCCTGCTGCATCTGTTCCAGCGTGAGTTAAATCATCAACAATTATACCATCATTAGTATCAGGAAACCAACCTTCGATTTCATACTTTTTATTATTTTCACCAATTGTTACAAATCTAAGCATTGTATCAATTACACCTGGAGAATCACTTATTGTTTCTATATTTTGAGTTGCAACATCTAAACGCATTTGTGTAAATAATTTTGGAAAAAAATTATTCTCTAATGCAATATTATCGTATCTGGTAATGCAATCTGTAAATGTCGTGTGTCTGTAACTGTCGTGCAATCTGGTAATGGTGTTGTAAAATTGGCATCACTATATAAAGAATATTCACAGTGTAAAAATGAATCAGGTAGATATAAATAACTCTGCTAATTATCAACTTCAAAGATTAAATCTCCTCCAGTATTTACTCTACTGGAAGATCCGGGATTCATAGCAATTCTTATATAGTCATTCTTTTTTTGATTATAACTGACGAACGGAGGATCGTCTAATCTAAATTTATTTTCGATAAGCGAAGACATTTTTATCAAAAATAATTTGACTTTTTGTTTTTCTCACACACAGAAAAAATTTTACTAAAAAAGTTTTACTAAAAAAGTTTTACTAAAAAATGTAACTAAAAAAATTTTATTGAAATATAATTTTAGAATTTTGCTAGACCATTGCCTCTTATTTCTTCAATTGTTTTTCCATTATTTTTATTTTCATTATGTTTACCATCAGACGGAGCTCCGCTCCTCAAGGTTTCACCCCCCACAGCTATGTTAGCAATTTTGTTTTTTGTTTCCTCTGAAAGTTTTTTTAAATTTTTTAGTTCTTCGGAATCATTCCTAAGTTTACGAATAGCTTCTAGTTGTTTTAATTCGTTTTGAGACTTGACAGCATTTGATATTGCACTAGCTGTACTACCTATAGCAGCTGCTCCTTTTGCAGCAGATGTAATCAAATCTTTATTATTTTTAATTAAGTTAACGATACTTCCAATACCAGTAAATATACCGGCTCCTTCTTTTTGAACTGTTTCTACATTGTTATAATGGTAAACAGATTTCATGGATGGTTCATGTGCTATTTTTTGATTTGAAGCAAAATTTTTAAGATTGTGTTTATAGATTATAGGCATTTTTTAGGAATAAATTTGACTTTTGGAAAAAATATTTACGATTGGTTAGTAACCTGAGGACCTTTGGTCCGATCGGCTAAAGCCTCTGGACAAAGTTCTATCAAGATTTACGTGTGTGAATGTCCAACAACTTCGTGATAACTTTATTAATTTTCCGTTGCACTTTATCTATCGCGTCAAGCAGCGTGTGATGTACTTTAATTTCTTTTCTATTAACTTGCATTTTCTCCTGATTCATCTTCAACGCCGTTTTAAGAGCATTTAACTTAATTTTAAGAACATCTAATTGTCTTTTAACAGCATCTAACTGTTCTTTATTTTCTTTAGAGTTTTCTTGCAAATTTTTCTTTAATTCATTTTCTAAATTATTTTTAAGAGTTTTCATTTTATCAACTTTTTGATTAAGTGAGTTTACTTCATTTATTATTCTATTCACCTTTTTCATTTGTTGAGTAATTTTAGAACTTAATTCATTAACACTTTTTTGGAATGTAGTTTGTAACTGCTTTAAATTTTTTTAAATTCTTTCAGGTAGTTTTTCTATTTCATCTTCTAATTGTTCTTTCAATAATTTTATCTGATGTTTATTTTTAATGACTGCAGATTTTAAATTTATAGAAAGTAATATTAAAATTTTTGATTGTTCAGAAATCTTTTTAAAAAGTTTTGCTATATCTGCTTCTAGCTCTCTATCCTTTTTATCAAGTTTTAATAATTTTTCGTTTAATGATTTGTCATTAAGTTTAAGCAACTTTAATTCATTCATCAGTGGAACCAAAACATCGTTTATATATTTTTCTTTTAAGTCATTGATTTGTGTTTCAACATATTGTTTATTTGTTAACTCTGTATTTTGTTGCGAAAGAATAGAAAGATGCAATGGACCAGATAAAACGTCTCCAGTTTTCATGATATAATTTTCTATTTCTAATTCACGATTATTCGGGATACATGCACCTCCACCAACATTTGGTAACATCATTTTTTAAACAATAAAAAAAGTATTTTTTTATATAATGAGAAAAAAATAAATTTTTTTCTAATAAAAATAAAAAATTGGAAAAAGCAAATTTAAAAAAATTATATTCGCCCGTATCATCCTGTTCTTCTTATTCGATGAGATCAACGGGATTTGAAAATAAATGTTTTGATAATAATAATAATCCATGTATAGATGTTAATGTTTTATTTGAATTACAAGCCGAAATATTTAGAGAACAGACTAAAGGTCTACCTTCTATAGAAACTAATTATTGTATTTTTCCTGGTGATCCATTTATTAAATTTATGGATATAGTAAGTAAATATAATGATGTGGTTATGTAGAATTAAATAAAGAAAATATGGTTATAATAGGTCATAATAATGTTTATGGTTTTATTAGAGCAGTGTTACCAATTAGTAATACTGATTGGATGGAAACTAAAATAATTAATTATATTAATATTAGAGAATTAGTAAAAAAATTAAAATCTTTTTCAAAAGAAAAAATTAGATTATTTGTTGATGAACATAATCAATATAATATTCATATAGAGAGCAAAAAACATAATGAAGAATTATTATGTCAAGTATATTATAGAGATACAATTTATAAACAAGAAAGTTCTGATATGCCAAAAAGATATGATAATGGTAGTTATATAGGATTATATTCAAACTTAAATATCAATTTGTTAAAATCTTATATAAATGGTTTAGCACAACAAGAAAAAATTTATATGTGGACAATACCCTATGCTACTAACAATGTCCATAATCATAATAATTTTAAAGAATCTTATGATAACAATTTTAAAGAATCTAATAATAATAATGATAATAATATACATGATGATAATATAAATGATGATTCTGAAACATCTGAAAAAGGTGTAAATGGTAAAAAAGATTATAAAAATATTAGTAATTATAAAAATTTAAGTGAAGAAAAATTTATATCTCAACATGATATTAATACTACATATAATCAAAATTTATCTAAATTTCATTTTCTTACAATTGAAAATAATAATGATGGTATAGTTGAAGATACTGTTAGACAACTATGTGTCGGGTCTACAAAATTTAAATTAGGATTTATATCTAATCAATTAAAAATTTTATCATCTTTCATAAGAACTAAAAATGATTCAGATTATGGTGGTGTTATTAAATTTTCCAAAAGAGATCAAAGACCAATATTTTTCTCTATTATATTATTATCAAATAATAAATATAATTTAGAATTAGATATTCCTATCAGGGAATGGTATCCTATCAGGGAATGGCATCCTATACCAAAAACTGTAATTTATGATGTTGAAGAATCAATTTATGATCATGAAGAATCAATAGTTAGTGAAAATAAATTTAAATTATCTTTTGATAAAACGTTATATGATAAAACTTAATATGATAAAGAAAATAAAATAACTTAAGAACGTGAAATATATAATAATATATAATAACTCTCAAGACCTTGATATTAGAATGTTTATATCTAAAATTAAAACACAAATTTTTTCTTTAAAAAATAAAAAAATGGAAAATACCAAGTTTTATTGTGTCTTATGTAAAAGACAGTTGCAAACAAAAAGAAGTTATCAATCTCATTTAAATAGTAAAATGCATTTACAAAATGTAGATCGAGTTGATGAAGGAAATATATTAAAATCAAATAATTATATAAACTATCTAGAAACATTACCTACTGATATAAAAGTTAAAAAAATATTTGATGATTATTCACATGCGGAATATAAAAAAGTTTTTAATAGTGAAGATGAACATGTACGAACCGAAGGTTCTAGGGCTTGGCCCGTACCAGATGGAAGATATTTATTTAGCGATACTGATGAATTTAACGAAATAGATGAATTTGATGAAACTAAAAAAACCGATGAAGCCGTAACAGATATAAAATATTTATTTAATGAATCTGTACGAACCGAAGGTTCTAGGGCTTCGCCCGTTGAACATAATGAAACCGATGAAACTTTTTATAATGTATTAACAAACTTTTTCAAAATATTTAAGAAATCTTTCAAATGTTATATGAATGTAGAGGTACTTTATACAAAAACTTGGATCCGATGGAATGACTGAAGAAATAGTACAAGGACATTTTACACAGACACAAGAAATTCATAATGTAAATGATATACAACCCATATTTGAACAAATGATAATTAAATTAGAAAATTGTATAATTGAAGCCCAGTTACGTGAATCTGGTTGGAGATTTGTTAAAATACTATCTTAGAAAATAGTAATTGATTAATATAAAAATAATACTGGTGGTAGTTATGTTCATTTGCCTTTCAGTTCAGCACAAATAATCAACATAAAAAATGAAGATGATTATTGTTTTCTGTGGAGTATTATAGCACATTTACATCCTGCAAAATATCATAAAGACTAAGTCATTATAATAAAGAAGAATATATAAAGGAATTTGATCTCTCTGATGGCTTACATGAATTTCCATATGATTATAATAAGCTAAAAAAGTTTCATAAAAAGACTGAAAATTTAATAGAAGTAAATGTTTTTGAATTAAATGTGAATTATGTTTCTATTGGTGATATTACTCCATTTTACTCAGATTCAAAAAAAATTTATTTGAATAATAAAAATTTATGTCAATCAGAAATAGTATATAATGATAGAGGAAACTACATGCATCATAATATTTTTTACCAAGGAAATATAATGTGTACTGAAAAATTTCAAATTGTTAAAACATTATCACCAATAATGATTAATCATAATAATCATAAAGGACGTAATTATAATTATGATTATGATTCCGATTATTTATCTTTATCTTTAGAATATCAACAAAAATACAAAATTTAAATAAAATTTTACAAAATTGTAAAACAGATTATTTTCAACAATTAAAAATGTTAGTACAAGAATATCACCATAAATATCAAAATAAGATAGAAACGATTCAAGAATTAAATAAAGACAATAGAGAATTAAATGAGGACAATGAAGAAATAAATGAATGTTTTAAATAATATCAACAGCAATATAAAGAACAATATAATAAAGAATATGGTTATCAGTTACAAATATTAAATCAAAATTATCAAGTCTGAAAAAGATTTACAAAGATATAGTGACTTAACACATGAAATATATCAAGATAAATTTGAAAAATTAAAACAAACAAAACAACCAGCGCAAGCGAATATATTATATTATCAGGGTCATTTTATATTGTGTAGAGATGTTTCTATATTTACAAAACTTCAGATAATGCTAATTTTCCCTGTCTCCAATGTATGACGAGCTTTAGAACTAAAGATGAAATGAATAGACATTTGGAGAATTGTCAACAAAATGAAGCAGTCAGAAACACATTTCCAAAAGATGATTATTTAGAATATAATAAATGGTATTTTAAAAATAGAGTACCCTTTACTATTTATTGTGATTTTGAAGCATATAATGTTAATATGACACAAAATTCTGAAAATGATAATTCTGAAAAGGATAATTATGAAAAAAGTGCACCTGAACAAAGTAAAGAAAAATATATATTTGAACAAAACCATTATGTTGGAGAATGTACATCCATTCAAATTATCATGAATTATTTAAATCAAAATATTATCAATACTATGGTGAAGATAGTTCAGAAATGTTTACAAAGTAAGTAGAAGAATTACAAAATTATTTTTCACAATGCTTGAAACAAATATACCAATGCTTCCATTAACGGATGAAGAAAAAATTAATTTTGTTAATGAAACAAGTTGTTATTACTGTGGAAAAGAATTTACAAAAAATTATAAAAATGGCAAAGGTAGATATCTTGATAAGCGAAGCGACGGCTCTGCCGACAAAGAAAAAGATCATGATCATCTGAATGGATTATATAGAGGTGCAGCACATAATTCTTGTAATCTTAATGCTAATAAATTTAAATATAACTTTGTTCCTTTATATTTCTACAATGGTTCTAAATATGATTTTCATTTAGTAATGAAAGATTTATTTTCATCTGAAAAATTACAACAACAACAAATAAATGTACTATGCAAAACTGAAGAATATTTTTCAATGCAATTAGGTTGTATTAGAATTTTAGATGCATTTAGATTTTTTACTCCTTATTCATTAGATGTTATGGGAAAAACTTTGAAACCTGAACAATGTAAAATATTAAATAAATATAATTTAAAACCTTCAAAAGGAATATTTCCGTATGAATATATAACTGGAGATATAAATAGAATAAATTAAATAATGAAAGAACAAAAACTTCCTCCAATAAATAAATTTAAATCAACATTAAAACAATCACAATTATCTGAAGAAGACTATGCAGAAGCTGAAAAGAATTGGAGAGTTAAATTGTAGAACAATGTATGATTATACAATGAAATATCTTCAGATAGATGTATTAATCCTTGCTGATCTTTTTGAAAACTTTCGTGACATGTGCTTAGAATATTATGGAATAGATCCATGTTATTGTTATTCTACACCAGGTTTAACATGGTTAGCAGGATTAAAACATACTGGTGTTAAACTTAAACATTATAAAGAAAATACATATGATAAAGTATTATTTTTTGAATATGGTATTAGAGGTGGAGTTTCATCAGTTTTAGGTAATCGTTATGTACAGTGTTACAATAAAAAAGTAAATCCTGATGATTATGGAATAATGAAACCTTTATCTCCAGAAGAAAGCGATCAGTTTATAAAATTGTTTAATCAAAATATAGAAGGACTTATATCAAATGAAGAGAGTCAAGCAACAGTTGATGAATTCATGAGAGAAAACTATTTGTTATATTATGATTTTAATAGCTTATATTCTTCTTGCATGATACAAGAATTACCAACAGGTGAGATGGAATGGTGTAATATTCTTGATTATCAAAAAACATATGATGGAAATTATAATTTTGGTTATATATATGAAGTTGATTTAGTATACCCTGATGAAATAAAAGATAAAACAAAATATTTTCCTTTCTGTCCCGAAAACAAAATTCCCAATATAGAAGATTTTTCAGATTATCAAAAATCTATAATGCCTAAAAAATATAGACCAACAAAGTATAGACCACAAAGTAATAAAGGAAAGTATGTTGTTGAAGGAAGAATGCTAGATTGGTATTTAGAACATGGAATGATTCTCACCAAAATACATCGAAAACTATTTTATCAAAAATCTAAATGGTTAAAAAATTATATAGAGTTCAATATTGAAAAACGTAAAATAGCTAAAAGAAATAAAGAAGATTTTGGAAACGTGTTCTTTAAATTAATGAATAATGCATTTTATGGTAAGACTTTAGAAAATGTGCGTAATAGACAAAATATTGAAATAGTTTATGGTATAGGTTTCAAAATTTAACAAGGAAACCTACATATAAAAGAACTACTAGATTCAGTGATGAACTATGTGCTGTACATTTACGTCGAATCAGCGTAAAACATGATAAGTTTAATTTTATTGGATTCACTATATTAGAACTAGCTAAGCTATTCATGTATAGATTTATATATGATCATTTAGCACCTGCTTATGGCAAAAACTATAAATTACACTTTACAGATACCGATTCTGTTTTCTTAGAATTAACAATACCGTATAATTCTTCACTTGATGAAGAAATTAATAGAATAAAAGATATCATTCATCCTTCTGATTTATGTAAAATAAAAGATGAATTAGAAGGAAATGAAGATTTCATAACAGAAGCTATATTTTTAAAATCTAAATGTTATTGTTATAACACAACTAATAATATTAAAAGACATAAAACATTAAAAGGAATTTCAAAGGCATCAGTGGCTAATCAAATAACATTTCAAGATTATAAAAATGTATTATTTACTAATGAAATAAAAACAGCATGTAATTATAGACTTAATTCAAAGAAACATAAAATGTATTTAATAGAAGAACATAAATTAGCATTAGATCCATTTAATGATAAAAGAAAAATTTTACCTGATGGAATAACTACTTTACCTTTTTAATTTTCTAATTTCTAAGATAGACAAATTTGATATATACATAAAATAAAAAAAAAAAATATTGTAACACTATATTTGTATATTTTTTATCACTCGGCAAACAAATGTTCTATAACTCTATCATGAATTTTTTTATCAATATTAATTGTAATGAAGCCATAATCTTTTGACCAAGCATTGTTACACGATTGTTTAAATTCATCTTTATTTCTTACGCATAAATCTCTTAACAAATCACTTAAGTTTCTTGCATTTATTTCAAATAGTATAAATACACGTATATTTGCATTCTTTCGAATAACACTTCCGTCTAATGAATACATACTTTGTGTTAAATAAAAAACACTACAGTTGTTATGTCTACCTCTTGTGAAATAATTTCTCTGAACTGACTGATTTCTATCATTAACACAATCATCAAAAATTACACAATGTTTCATTGTTTTATCTAGTTTACTAGGATCTTGCATATTACCACTATCATCTATTAATTGTATTTTTATATGCTTATTTCTATTGGTTTCTACTAATTGATTATTTTTTGCTGCTTCTTCACACCACGAACTTATTTCTTCTTCATCTTCAGATTTTTTATATTCTTTGAATAATGAAGCAATTGCTGTTTTTTTAAGATTATTTTCAAATCCATATTTTAAAAATTGATAGACGGGTTGTTCTGCTGTTGTTGTATAAATTATAAGATTGTTATAATCCAAAAAATTTGGAGTCGTTAAATTTTTTTATAATAGATATGTTTTTCCACATCCTGATCTTCCACATATAACTGACAAAACTTTATTAGATAAATTTGGATGATGATTAAATTTAAGTTTTTTTTATTTAATGGGGACACTTCACTCATTTTCAATAAAAAAAAATTATTTGTTTTTTAAAGAAGAAGAATAAGAAAATTAAACTTCTCTAGCTTCGCGTGGGAGTTTATACCTCTCGAACGGGAGTTTATACCTCCCGAACCAAAAGATCTATCATAATCTCTTCACCTCCAAAATTTATTTCTTTCCTTTCTCATCAGTGATTCTAATGTTAATGTTGTTAATAGTTTTTCTTGTAATAGGGAAATATATTAATGTTTGTGGAATTACATTTAATCTATAACCAATGGGTACAGTAAAAGCTGGAAAACTGAATATTAAATTTGACAATTTACCATTTATATATCCTCCTTCAATAATGTCACAATGTACAACAATTGAATTTATTTGTTATTTTTGGAATCTTCTCACCTAAATGATAACCTTGACTATAGGTTTGTTTATTAAATCCTAATAGCTTTGACAATGATCTATCATGATTAAAATCAACTTGATGATTTTCGTCTAAAGTAAGAGAAAATTTATTAACTGCCGGTTCAACTGCAAAATGTAATTGTTTCTTATCTTTAAATGATATACCTAAATGTCTCTTAATTTCATTTGATATTGATTCAACTTCGTAAGAACCAAGAAGAAAAGTTAGTACTTTCCACATTTTGCCTTTATCAGTAGAATATCTAAATTGATCATTCACATCTTTGATAACGTTTTGAATAGTGTTAAATGTGGAGAAACTAGTCAATGCAATTTGATAATTTTTATTTTTTTCCAAATGTGGAATGGGTTCTAAATTACAAGTGTGTAATGAAGTAGTTGTTATAATTTTTAAAGTCGTACTAAATTTTAATGAACCCAAAATCTCTGTTAGATTTTCTAACTGATTATTAATCTTGTCTAAATCTGCTGATGATAATTCTCTCGAAGACATTTTTTAACTAAAAAATTTAAATAAATATTTTTTTATAAAAATTAGAAACAACATATTTCAGCTACGGGCGAAGCCCTAGAACCTTCGGTTCGTTATACTTTTATAATCCTCTTCATTTAGAATCTTCTTTTCTAACAGTCTTTTCATTATAGCATGAATTTCATTGAAACTAGAATTATGTCCTTCTTCTATTGCAGATATTAAAATATTTAATCTATTTAGCAATTCTTGTGGATCTTCTGGTAAAAATACAGTTGTTTCTGTTTTAAAACCTTTCCCTACTTTAACTCCCGTTGATAATAGATTTTCTAATTGTTTATAACGTCTAAGAGATTTTGCTGCACCAACTCTATCTAACATAGCTTTATATTTTATGAGATCTCCTACAGCATAATTTTTTAAATCTGCTCCTCTTAAAAGATCAACAAAATTTCTATCTAAACTAAAAGTAGATTTATCTGGTGAAAACATTAAACCTCGAAAAGGTTGTGGAAATATTTCTTTTTGTCCGAGATAAAATCTAGGTATTGTTTTTCCATCTCTAAATGAAATAGAATGTTCAAATTGCATAGATTTTGGTAATTTCTTATTAATGTTTGATTCTAGTAATCCATAGTCATCTAATATAGTTTTGTGCTCTGGATCTGTTATATCAATTTGTTTATCATTATTTGTAAGTTCTTTTTCAAGAGTTTTAAATGGTTTCATAGTTTTCTCAAAATCAGTTTTTACTTGCTCGGTTTGCTGCATTTTTTCAAACATATCAGATTGAATACCAGCTTTTATCATTCTATGTTGAAGATGATTTTCTTTCATAATATTTCTTTGTTTTATTAACTCTTCTAATTGTTTTATTCTTTTAAAATTATCAGCTCTAATTTCATCCATTTTTTATATTATATTTTTATATATTTTTTTTGATTATCAGCTTTAATTTTATCCATTTTTTAAAATATAATATTTGAATTTTGTGGTAACATTGGAATACAACAAAAACATTTTACTGAACAAATTATTTTTTTATTGCTTTGTTGTCTGACATCTTTTCGTTTTAAGTTTTGTTTAATAAAGTTTTGCTTAAATTTTCGCTTAAAGTTTTTAGTTCTTCTAAAAAAACTTCATTTTCTTCATTAGAAATTTTACCATCACTAAAAGTTTTACCATCCTTTTTATTCTTGTCATCAACTTTTTCTGTCTGTAATTGAAATGATATTTGATTTACTTCATTAGCTATTTGATCAAATTTTTCAATCTCATCTAACGTAATAACATTATCATCACATACTCTTTGAAAGTAGTAATGTAGTTTATCATAGACTTCTTTAATATGTAAATGCTTAGTTTTTAATGATTTTCGTTTCTTAGTTATTAAAGATTTATCTAACATTGTAACAAGTGAAGTTGCAAAAACACCCGTACCTGTTAAAGCTTTAGCAACTACTGGAATTACTAAAACACCTGAAGATATAACAATTGTTAAAGCACCTAAACTTATTGTTAAGAATATTCCAATTCCTTGTGTTACATTCTTAACTTTACTCCATCTCTTTCTTAATTTTTTATAATGTTCTAATCTTAATAATAATTGAGATTCCTTATCTTTCATATAGCGTATTCTATCTTTATGTTTTTCTTTATTCATTTTTTCGATGTCCATTAAAGTAGAACTACGTTCATATGATAACGAAGGATATATTCTTGCGGTTTCTTCCACTTTTGTTTCTTCCATTTTTAAAGAAATATTTTTAGACACGTAAGTTTAGACACATAAGTTTAGTTATCTCATATTTTAAAAACCTGAAAATGGATTTAAAAGAGGTTTTTAAAAATACCAATTTTTTGATGATGTGTCCTCGAACGGTCATGATTTTGGGAGTAAAATGTCATAATCTCAAATTTGAGTTTCTTAACTTTTATGATTTTTCGGTGTCCTGGAACGGTCATGATTTTCGAGATAAAAAATTGTAATTCTCAAATTTGAGATTTTGAAAAATTTAAAAAACTGGGTATTTTTAAAAACGACATAAATTCATGAATTTTGTCCCTTTTTCAGGTTTTTAACCCTCGGGAGGTTTAAAATTCGCTATTCCATTTCGTGAAAATCTGGGTCCACGTGGACCCAGAAGATTTATTTTCACAATCAAGCACAATTAGTACAGAAAGTACGAGTCACAGAGTTCGAATGTTCATCACAACAGTGATTCCCACACCGAGCACAGGTTTTTCTCGTTTTCCGATCTTTCTTCCACCCGCAGAGTTGACATCTGTCTTTTTTTCGTGTTGCTCTCTCAACATCCACCTTTGCTTCGATGATTGGCCGTGGCACGTCTTTTCACTCCAAAAATGGCTTGACCAGCTCCTCTCCTAAGCATCGCAGAAATTGTCTTCTTTTGTGAGGCTTGTCTCTTCCCCAATGAGGATCAATTTCGCAATTCAACACATATGCATTTATCCCACACAAATCCAAGAGGTTGCAAAACACGATTGTGTGCCATCTTCGGCTGATGTATTTCACCGTATATGTCGCCACCATTTGGTCAGCTTTATCTACACCTCCTTTGGTCGCATTGTAGTCTTTTATCATTTCTGGAACCTTTCGGTCAGTCTGTTGATCAACAACTGGCTCTTGATGGAAGGTGCTCAAAAGAAGGACACAATCATTTTTCTTGCATTTGTAACTGAGGAGGCATGTTTGATCTTCGAGGTTGAATCGGAAATCTGAAGAGTAAACAGCACGGCCCTGTAGATTCTTCATCTGCGGAGGAACTTCTCGTCTGTTTTTTCCTCAGAGTTCCTAACAAAGTCATGCCTTTTGAGCGGAGAGAGCGTGCGAGCTTCAAAGAAGTAAAGAAATTGTCAGTTGTTATGTGTCTTCCAGAATTTTCTAGAGAGCTGGTCAAATCCATGACAACACGTTCTCCAAGTCCGTGATGACTGGGATTGTCTTCTTTGCCTGTGTACATTTGTAGATTGTAACAAAAATAATTGTTGGCATCGCACAACAGCCAGAACTTAAGTCCATACCTTGATGGTTTGCTTGGCATATATTGCTTATATGCACAGCGACCTCTGAAAGGATATAGTTCCTCATCAACGGTAAGAAATGCACCAGGCACATACGATTTTTGACAGTTGTTCGTGAAACCATCCAAAAGAAGACGAACCGCTGCTAATTTGTCTCGCAGTTGTCGAGCAGCCCTTGTTTCAGGATTGTCAAAACGAAGCATGATACGTAACTCTTTGAATCTTGAATGGCTCATTGTTATTTTGAAGATGGGCCTTCCGTGTTCTTTCGACCACAGCTCTTCAGTACTCTCCATGTGAGAACGATACACGCCGCGTAGATATAACAGGCCAATGAAGGCTAACATTTCTTCCATCGAAGCGTCCGTCCATGCTGCACCTTTGATAGATCTCCCTCGCCGATTTGTCTCTTTTAGTATTGTCTCCATCATATCGTGATCAAACAAAATTTCCCAGCTATTTATAATAGTATTTGGCGCGCGAATATGCCGCAGAGAGTAACTTGTAAGACCTGGTGCTGGTCTAAGCAGATTCTCTCTTCGCTCCCTGCCACGTCTCTGTTCTTGAGGTAGGAGAGAAGTCCATTGCTCTCCATCAGCGGATGAAATATTCACTTGATTGCCGATTGCTTGGTTAATGGATACGTCGTCATCAGAAGGTGAAATATTGTCACTTTCATCGATATCAGATGAACCAGATGATTCACTGGAGTCCTCCGTGTCATTCGCAGATGAAGAAGCTTCGGGAACGTCTTCCTGCGCGCCCCTCAATAATCTCAAAGCTTCAACTTTTGAGCTCCGTTGTGAGCGTTCCGCCATCTTCGCTCGTAGCATAAAACAGCAGTGCGGTGTAATGACAGAACGGCCTGCCTGCGCGGTCTCATAGCCAAGCGCAGGCAGGGAGCATTGTTCACGCGTCACATCAAAATCGATTTCATTAGTTCGTCACAGTTGCACCTGCGTGCGACAATAGCGACGATAGCAAAAGCTTTGAAGCAAAGCGAAGTTTCAGCTGCGTTATCCCGTGTGTCTTTGTGTGCAGGGAAGGAGTGTGCGTGTGTCTGTGTGCAGCCAATAAGCACTACCGCTATTCCGATGCTTCATTATCTACTGTTTCGCATTGTATCAGGCGAGTTGAGGCGGCCCAATCGGCCTGGGCAGATCGACAAACTAATCGATGGAATCGTTTGCAAGTGCGCCTGTGATTTCAACGTCTCCAAAATCTGACCAGTTGTCAGCCTTTGAAGTGCATGGCGTTAAGGCTAAAAATAGAAAAAATGCTACACATCGTGAGCGCGTGACGATAGCTGCCTTCACGAATATGACGGTCAGGATAAGGCTAAGATATAGCGTCGCTAAGGATACGGGAAATCCTTATCTGGTTTCACGAATACGGGCCTTTGTTATTTGGAATAGCAGTGACTGAATTTCTGCGCTATGACGACCGATGAAACGAATCAGTGTGACTGGGTCCAGCTGGACCCATAGATTTACTAAAAGGTTTGCGATGTATTGCAATTATTTAAACAACAGCTAATACATTTTCACTTGGCAGTTATAATTGACATATCGATACAGATAAAGTCCAGTGATATCAATAATAAATAATGAAAACTTAATAAATAACAGCAAGTGATCTGGAAAAATGGGTCCACGTGGACCCAGAAAACCCCCCGAGGGTTAAGACCTAAATTCATGAATTTATGTCGTTTTTAAAAATACTATTTTTTCAAAAAATGATACTTTTTAAATGGACTAAATTCATGAATTTGGGTCTTAAAAACCTGAAAAAGGGACAAAATTCATGAATTTGTCGTTTTTAAAGATACTATTTTTTTGAATTTTATGGTGTCCTGGAACGGTCTTTTTCCCATTACTTACAGTAGCATTGCCTTTGTACACTTGCGAATCAGAGAACGCCATCAGTCCTCATTAGGACTACTTTAACTAATAATTTTAATTAGTAAGCATTATATTCTATTATAAATGGCTGTTGGGATGATTTTCATCATCGTATGAGAATTCACCGTGTAGATTTCACAACTGTGATGTGTTACTAATAAGCTAAAAATATAGTAGTACAAATATGAATAATTACCTATGATAAGGATTAAATTTCTAAAATTTACTTTTAGAGCGAATTGGTCTATCATTAAGAATGAAATGGCAAAAGTTGGTTTCATTTAGACAGTAAACACTGTTTACCTTAATTACCCTGAGAAATCGCCACTGGTTGATTATTGCAGGCGCACCAACTTAGGCGATTTGCCAGTAGTGCGCTTAAAGTGATATCGAGAGCTTAACAAACCTTGTCATTGCTATCAAACAAGGCTTATGGGAAGTCGTGAGTCACATTCACTGCATAACTCAATCTACACTGTAAACCGTAAATATACGTTAAAATCAACAGCTAAAACTGGTTTAACCCTCTAACTACCAGGGATAAAACCATCATTAACTACCATGGGGTCATTTTTTGACCCCAATATTATTTTCATAAGACAATCATCGTTTTTGTAAATTTTGGCATACCGATTTGTGTATGGAATACAAAAGTGAGTATTAAAACCAATACGAGTTATACATGACAGTAAATTGTATAATTTCAGACCGAACAAGTAGGCCTACATAAGAAAGAGGAGTGGTTATTGCTAATTTGTTGGGCAGTGAGTACAAACGCATGTGAAAGATTTCTTCTTCATTTTCGTATGACTTCTGCAGATTGTGGCACCACACTTACAACACTCGTCACTGCTTTTCCAGTCATCCTCGCGAGGACATAGGCTGCATCTCTTGCGCTTGATTAGGATGCAATCAAAAGAAGCATTCGGAATTGCGCGGCTTTCTCGATCAGTGATTGCATCCAAAATCATCATGTGAGACAATTCTTCTAAGAAAAGTCTTCTTCTGTGTGACTTTCCAACGTGATAACTAGAATGAGTGGATAAGAAGACTACATAGGCGTTGTAACAGGCAATATCGACGAAATTGCTAAACAATGCCATTTTCCATGGCCTTGTCTTCCTTTTACAAGAATATGTTCGAGTCAGCTTGTCGATAGTATCAACAGCTCCTGGAAATAAAAGAAAAAGTGGATTGTATGAGGTCGACCAACTGCCGTTATGTAATCAGCATATTGGTCTTATGCTTTCATTTTATTCTATGGTCTATATGAAACTAGAAGCAAATGTAGGCCTGTATTATGCATCTGAGAAATATTATTTTAGCTCTAGATGCATTTTACATGTAGATGCATCTGAGAATGTGCTCAAAGGAGTATAGAAATTTTGATATAAATTTGTTGCAAAAAGACAGTATCCCGCTTTGTTAGCACATGTATGTTTTGATAAACTTAAAATTTTGTGTCACTAAAGCTGGTTTCGAAGTGAGAACATGTTTCTATATGTAAAACGTCTGAGGAAATATCCTATGATTTCAATTGGTCTGTTGTTTTCAAGCATGCAGTGCATGGACTATACATGACGTGCATGTGAATGAAAGTCCAGCATCTAATCAAAACCATCAATATAGAAGTGCTGTCAGTATGAAGTGGTTTGGATTCATGATTGCCTAATAAGCCAAAAGTCCAAAAGTAGGGTTACCTCCAAAAAATTCACAAATTATTGCTCGAAATTTGTACTTCAAGTTATCAAATAATAAAGAATATTTTGAGCAATAATTTGTCTGGAGTTGACCCTACTTTTGGCCTGTGAATCAAAACCATTTAGAAATAATGTACAACTGAACAATGAAAATAATTTATTTATGCTTACCTTTCGTTCGATTGTATTCTAAAATCATATCAGGTTTCTTGTCGACACGATCGGATACTTCTGCACTGTGATGTTGTGTCGACATCAGGACAACCAGTCTTCCTTTTTTTGGAGTGTATGAAACAAGAGTTGTATTCGATTGAAATGCAAATTTCGTTGATAATTCTTCTCGACCACACTTCGATGTTATCACTGGAGGTAAAAACCGTTTATTTTGTCGGACTGTACCAACGTAGGTCAGGTTATTTGATAGCAGAGCATTGCTGAGAAAATTGCTGGAGAAAAAGTTATCTCCTGTGACATTGCGTCCGGAATTCTTCAAGTGTTCTGTCATTTGCATGACCACTCTGGCTCCTTGGCCGATTTCAGCTGAGTGCCCAGTTTTTCCACAGTACACTTCTAAATTTGAGCAGTAGCTTTTCTCAACGTCACACATGAGCCAAAGCTTGATTCCATATTTCCCCGGTTTGCTGGGTATATACATCTTGAAACCACACCGTCCCCGAAATAACACCAGCTGCTCGTCTACTGTAACATTCGTCCCCGGTTTAAAATTTGATCGACACTTGGCAGCAAATAGATCATGAAAATCTCTAATTGGAGCTAGTTTGTCTCTAGAACGTCGGTCAGTTCTCGTGTTTTTATCATCGAATCTCAGACATCTTGTGAGTTCACTGAATCGATTCCTCGACATTGCTTTAGCGAAAACAGGGCGTCCATGATCTCGGTTTCACAGATGTTCAATAGGTTCCAATCTTGCACGATACACACCAGCCAGTATAAGAAGTCCAATATAAGTTTGCAGCTCTTTTTCGTCAGCGTTTTTCCATCTATCTCCAAGAACTCGATGACCTTCTTCATTGGTATGTGTAATTATCATTCTTATCATACTTGGTGTTATGAAACAATAAAAAGCTCCCAATGGGTCACCCGATCGTTCTGTGGTTGATTTTGTGGGACCTGGTTGCTCACGCACAATGTTATGTTGCCTTCGACGACCCTGTGACGATGGATGAGGATTCCAGATACTTCCATCTCGCGCATGATAAGACTCAGATGTTGTTTGAGTTTCTTGGTCTTTACTACTTTCCGAACTTTCATCCTCCAAGACGTCATCATCGTCGCTCACTTCAGATAATTGATTAGCTGGTTCACTGAAGTTTTCTGCTTCTGAGACATCATTATCATCAGTGGACTCTTCTTCTATATTAGTTCCAAACAACGTATTATTCGCCAGAAGAGCAGCAGCTCGCTGTGTCCTTCGAGACGAAAAGCCTTCGGCCATAAACACCTCAAATGTAATGTCACTGTTCACAAGCGTCTGCCAGCCACAGAATAAATGAATGTCACTGATACCGCGTCTTTCCACTACCTAGTCGTGAGTCATTCGATCGAAGTTCGGATGATTTCAGTGCACGTGCAATTAATCAAAACAGATAGATCTTGGTATGAAGCGTGCGATCTCCGCTTTGTGTGTATGGCGTTAGAAGTCGCTCAGACCGCACGCCTGCCAGGAACACACGTGTGACGAAAGCTCATCGTCAATATACTTGATGTTGATCATGCGATATTTAAAGGCATATTCTGTTTGTGAATGGATATCATCAAAGCTATATAGGCCTACACAAGATGGATCGAATAATGGAGTAATTCGATCTACTACAGCAACCTATTATTTCAGACAAAGAGATAAATCAATTAAGTTGGAATCTGACAGCATTGTAAAATTGGCACCAGTAAACAAGATAAATTTGTTAACGCATCATAACATTTTTCTGGTGCATTGAAACTTGGGGTCAAAACATGACCCCCATGGTAATTAGTGATGGAATTTTGATTTTCCAGTGATGCGCCTTTATAAATAACATTATTACATATCCAAATACATAAATATAAGCGCAATATTCATGCAGACAAAGTCACAGAACCATTACATGTTGGAGAGCTTGTGAGAAATTTGCTATGAAAAAGATCATTAGTGGGGTAGTTAGAGGGTTAACGGTTTTTTACAGTCTGATCTGTAAATATCCGTAAAAGCAGACGCTTGTTTTATCTGATGTGGATGGAATCTACCTGCTACGTCATCACTCATCATATTGTGACGTCATCATTTTAACAGATATTTTCTGTGAAGTTTAACGGTTATTTTAGCTGTTTTTTAAGGTGAACAGTTTACAATGTACCACGACAAGATGGCATTAGAAATTGGTTGAGAAATACAAAAAGTAGACGAAAATTATTTCAGAAAATAGAATTAATTTGACTGCCAAGTAATCAACAGATCTTTCAACAGCCGTCAGAAAAACATAAATATTATTCAGTGAGCTTATGTTCCTTTTGGCTGACGGCAGAATTTATTTATTAAAATACAAAAGTGCTATAGAGTAGGGATACGGAGTCGGAGTCCTATCAAGTGATAGGACTCCGGCCTATAACCAGACCAGAAACATAATACAAACAAATTATTTGTCCTCGTGCATATCTGTCACTGTCTTGATGTCAATTTTCTCCGTCAAACAAAAGTACAGAGACACTTCTGCATGCAAAGCTTGTAATAATTAAGGGAATGAACCGTGAAAGTGAACAAAGGATTGTCTCTTCACTCGGCGATTTAGTAGAGAAGACAAGCCTTTCTAGCCTCGATCACACCTACGCACCAAAGGTCATGTCAGACACAAAAATGAAATACTAGTTTGTTTGAAGACATTGCCTCTTACCCTCACGTTAATCTTGTGTAATGGCTCCTCCAAACCGCATATTAAAATCGAAAGTGTACTCATATTTTTTGAAGAAAGATGGGGGATATTCCTGCCTGGTAGAGACTGGAGAAAAACCGTGTAGGGCACACATCAACAAGATGGGAGGAGCCGAGTCGCATGCATCCAACTTAAAGCGACATTTCATCAACTTTCATCGTAAATGACTGATACAGCAATGATCACTAAAGATAGGTTCACGTAAGCTTATATTGATCTATGATGTATGTTACCAGTTTTTTTGAAAAAACTAGGCTATATATACTTGCCACCCGGAGTCGGAGTCCTATCAACCCCCGGAGTCCTATCAAAATGATAGGATTCCGCATCCCTGCTATAGAGCATCAAGGCAGGAATCGATCGTAAATAAAAGCATGCGCTTACATCGAGCAACTTTAGTTTTTTCTAATTTGATTCGCGAATCTCGATTCTCCATTAGCAAGTTTCTAATTTAAAGCGATGACTCTCTACGTAGGAGTAGGCTGTAGGCCTACATGCGTGCACTGCAGATCTTAGTTATTCCGCATGCACTCTACTTCTACCCAACAGCGGCGCATTACGTTGAAACGTTTTTTATAACACGAACTAGTAGCTGCGTACATTAGGACGTTGCATGTTAATGATCATTTAGTAATGAATGCCAGAAGCATTCTGCTTCTTGAGATTTCCAGTTGTACGGTTATACTGCAGAATGAAAAATAGACTTTCTATGCCTGCATATACATTTACATAAATACCGATCGGATATCATAGAGAAATGCTCTAAATTTTTATTCAATTTTTTATGAACGCTGTCTGTGCCGGTTGGAAAGATTTTATGGTGAACGATGGTTTCTATGTTATCTTAGGCGGATAATCAGATAAAAATAAAAATTCAACTATTCACTTACAGAAAATAACCTACACCACGTCTTGCATATACAAACACAGAAAGCGTCCTTTCGTCCGGTACATGCATACTTTCAATCAGTGAACATAGCAGAGAAAAAAATATTTCACTTAAACGATTGTATTTAACTATCTCAACTATTCATGTATCGTAGGAAGCAGTACGGACAAATATCCTGCTCCAAATCCCTATGCTGTTAGTTTTCTCATCATTTACAATGTGTCACACTTGCAAAGACCACAATGACATCAGAATCATTTCAACTTATGAAGAATAGATTTTGATACACAATTATCCACACAATGAACTACATCAAAAAGTTCTTCCTCGCATGTCTCTTCCGTTTCTGCTGCATTTTCCACTCTGGTCTGGCATCGGTCGAACCGCGATATGTACTTTTGACAGTCTTTTGTATCTCGGCATTCATCCTTCAACGTATCCTGAAAAAATTATACTTCATATGGTGAATGTAATGGTTTGACAGCAAATAAATAAAAAAAATGTAGTTATAAATTACACATGTTTAAAGTGCTGCATGATGTTTATCTGCTTCGTATTATTCGACAAGTGCCTTTTGAAGGTAGGATAAAAATGAACATTTTGTGACTACAAGCTGTAAATGATATTAGCTGCAAAGAATAGCACATTTTGTTCACCTAATGTTTATGGATCTATTGTATATCAACCCTCGCCCCGTTGTTGTCTTCTCCGAACGCGACTATTTCAGGGGGGGGGAGAGAGCAAATGTTCCCTCTCAGATCTTCTAAACTAAATAAAGGACCTTATCAAAATAGGAATATATTTCAGATATGACAAAATCAATGGAATCCATTTCTTTCAGAATCGTAAGCCTTCAGGCCATGAAATAAAGCTTGTATTTGTATTATTTTTGAAAAAATTCCGTTTCTTTGGCAACATCGTGAAATCAAGCATAAAAAATAATTTTTCTTCCGCACCATTTCGGTGGAAACTTAGGTCAATTTTAAATAATATTGCCAGCCTAAAAAAGCAACAAAAACGACAAACATGCATAAATTCTGAAATTCTCAGGGAGATGTTGACACATTCATCGTCGAAAGCTAAATAATATATGCATGTTACATGTATAAGACACTTCAAGTTCTGAACTGCTAATATGCTGAAGATGTGAAGAAAGTTAGGACCAGCAGATATGAACTCAAATGTTATTTCCGGATTAGAGAGCGAAATCTGTTGTTCATACAATTTATGTATTTCTGATATTTCGTTTTGTAATAGCGATGCACTCTTTTTCCACAATAGTATTTTCACTTTTGCTTAAGATGTTACACAGGTCTCTTATGCCTTCATGCTTTTCTGTGAATATAAGACCTATTAAGTGTATATATATCTTACGCCATAACATCACGAATCGAATTCCATCATGTTTCTCTCATCACCATCAGTAGACGATCGACTTAAATCGAATATCTAGGCTCTTATATTCTAATTTCAGGGCTGCAACTCTTATCAAAAATAAAAGCCGTAAAGTCAAATCGGAATGCCCCCCTAAAATGCGTAGCCGTGGGCCCCCTTAAAGTAAAAAAATTACGATCATTCGATGTCAAACAATCCGATAAGTCTTGAAAGCGTTCATGCAGAAATTGGTTCTGTGGCAGCCAAGAAGGTAATGACTTTCTTGTGTATAAACAGGCTAGAAACAGTTAAACTCTTGCCATAAAAGAAAGTGTGATCATCCGCCACTTGAAATAAATTCTGTGCTTACAGAGAGAATGTTTATTTCTTCTTTGATTTGTGAAGCTTTATTGCTTGATTTTAGTTTTTATTGATTTTTTGTGATTTTGGACTTTTACTGTTATTACTATTTATCTTCGTTAGTACCATCTATGAATCAATTAGACGATGACATTAAAACATACGTGTCACCGCTTGTAGCTGCATAGCATTGGTTTTCAATGAATTTTATTCAGTATTATACCTTCGTGTTTGTGAATGCTGCGCATCATTTATTCGTTGTGTTCCACGAAGAGATTGGACGTGACCATGAAATGAGACTTTTCATATTCAAATTCATTTGGAAGACCGCTCCAACAAATAAGAAAACACACGCACCAAATTGAGAAGATTCTGACAACGTTACTCCACTGATCTCGTCTTAGTACCTGTATATCTTGGTCCACTTATTGAGAAAAGCCAAAGACTGACCGCGTCAATTCAAGGAGTTTTGGCAATTCTCTTGATTGTTCTATTCGGTCGACTTGTATCCGGGTTTAGAGACGGTTTGTCTTCGAGTAGATTCCCACAAAAATTATAAAATACGAAACTTGCACCGAAACCGTGCCATTCGTAAAAACTGGGGGCTCAGCCGGGATCGCGCTCAAAATCCAATCAAGCGTATTCGGAACCTGAAAAGCAGCATCATCCATTCCTAAGAAGATAGTAAACTCAGCGCAACGGACTCAAGCAACCTTCATTGGTATTGGAACGGAGAACCAGACAGTGGCAAGCAGAGAAGAGGACACTCAAGGAATCGAAATTATCAACCCAGCTTTTGATCTTCGAGATATCTACGCGAATATGACTTTTTGTGGAAAACTTCATGCCTTGAATTGAATTTGATGACAATCGGACTTTGAAGGAGAAAGTTGACGAAGCCACCTGTGTGTGGGTAAGGCATCTATTCTCTCTCTGCATCTGTCGGTCATCTAAGTCATCTCTGTTTGTCTGTCGTAGTCTTTCTAAGTCGGGTGTTTGAATTTTGAGTGATTTATAGCGTTTTGAGAGTAATTAATTTTCTCCTTTCTCCAACATAAATTTTAATCGCAGCGTTTAATGAGTCTTTCATGTGGCTGCGGCTCAGTGCGTGTGGTTTGCATTACTTTGATTATTTCTTGTGTGCGTTTATCTCTCTCCCTCTCTCGGTATATCGTTTTTTTGTCATAAGTTAGGCTGAATACTTCCATTTTAAATTTATCACTTAGTTTGCTGTTTATTAGTTATCTCTGGGTATAGTTTCCTCCAGGTACAGCTAATTATTTTGGTTTTTGTGTCATAGCTTATGAGTTGTCTATAGATAATCTTTTAGGTCAATTACTATTATTTTTGTAATATCTTCCAACTATGGATGAACTTATAGCGACGGGTCGTGAATTAGGTATTGATGGACAGGAACTGAGAGAGTTTGTCTTGAAGTAACAACAGACAATTCGAGGAGCGTCATAAGGAAAGGGAAGCTAAGAGAGAAGAGGCAGAAAGAGACGCTAAGTAAGCGGAAATGGCTCTCTCTAGAGTTGGAGTCTGAGACTGTGGGCTGATACCGAGAGAAGAGAAAGTAACAGCACTAGGAGCAACTGCGGAACCTGTTAAGGCACCAAAACTGCCATGCTTCGTAGATGGAAAAGATAACCTCGACAGTTATCTGTTGTGGTTTGAGCGTAACGCGAAACTGAATGGGCGGCCATGGGTGGCCACGGAGATTATGGGCAAACTGCCTTAGTGCATTACTGAGTGGGAAGGCGTCAGACGCATAATCTCGCTTACCAGACGCAGTAGCTAGTGACTATGACGGCTTGAAAAATGCATTGTTGCGGCGATATGACTTGACTGAGGAAGACTACAGAATAAAGTTTCGAGAAGCTAAACCTGAGGAAGAAAAAAGATCCGAAGAATATATACATAGTCCCATTGTTGAATTATTTAGAACGATGGATCGAAATGGCGCAAGTAGACGAAGGCAAGGAATGTATATAAGAACTGAAGGTGAGAGAGCAGTCTATGTACATGCCCAACTGATCTTGCAACATATTTGAGGCTGAATCCCATGATTAACCAACGGGATATGGAGAGATGTGCAGATGACTTCCTTTCAGCTCACAAGAGAAAATTAAATTCAAAGTAATCATCCATGACTGATGATTCCCCGTACGAAAATAATTTTGCAATTCATTAATGTTTCATCTAATGAACATGCAATGTTTCATTAATGACTAATGAAATTCCAGCATTTCATGATTAAGCATTTATGAAAATACTAATGGTTCATCTAATGAAACATTAATGTAAGGTTCATTAATGAAAACTGCAATGGTTTCATGTAATGTTTCATTAATGAAACATTAATGTAAGGTTCATTAATGAAAACTGCAATGGTTTCATGTAATGTTTCATTAATGAAACATTAATGTACCATTCTATATTTAGAATCCTTGCCTTGGATTATTCATGTTTCCCTATTGTGTGTTACCGCAGTGACGTCATGTCACGACAATGCGTGAGCCGTCAGTTTCTTCCTATGCGCATTTATCGACTTTCCTCGAAGTTTAATGCTATCGTCTCTATTTGGTAATCGACATGCAACGCGGAAACACGGACCATTTCATCAATGCGCTGGACGTAATTCAGAATTTCATAGTGACCTTTTCGCCTCGTCGTTGTCGTCTCATCGATATATCATGCACAGTCACGTCTAATCCCGTCATTGTCGAAAAACAGCAGAGGAAAGTCTAGAAAATTTGAAGTTGCTACAAAAAAGTTTAATGACTTCTTACAATTTTTTCAAACAATGTGACCCAAGATCCAGAATGTAACAAGAAATCTGACAAACCGCATGCAGAGTCAAAAGAAAACGAACTGAAGCGAAAGATCAAGGAATTACGAAAGGAAAACGGTAAGCAGTTATAATGCTTTTACTATTATAGTACAGTAGCGTAGCGGCAGTTTTGTATTCATACCTAATTAGATTAATTAACAACATTAATTTACAAGTAGTTTATTTTGTGCGCATATAATTCAAATTAGCGATTTCAGATCGTTCACACAAACACGAACCTTGACCTTGAATATTTAGTGCACAGCAACATTACGAATATGTAATTAGATTGCAATTGATGAATGAATTTGATGCAGGCACTAGCGGATTAGACAGTGGACGAGTAATATCAAATGTTATCAAAAGTTTATTGCATTTAAATTGGGCACATCTATCAATTGATATTAGTTGTGTCAACATGCAATTAATTGATAGCGATTACTCGTCTTCAGAAATTAATTAATTCTATAGCAGCTGATAAAACCTTTCTAGTAGATGTAGAAATTATGCACTACGTCAATTAACATTTATACACTAAATATTTGACTATTGTATCAATTTAATGCTTAAGATATATATATATATATATTTAATTAATACGCAATGTGAAGTACTTTTTTTACTTTACAACATCGTGACGACTCTTGAATTGTCATGTTCGGTGCATAATTGCTAAGAACGATGGGCCCAAATGCTGAGCCTTGAGCTGACCCTTCCGGAAATGCTTCTATAAATTCATGATTATTAAATATACAGGGTGGCGCACGTAAACCGCCGGATTTTAAACTTTTATTACTCCTCAAATATTCATCCGATCGTCATGAAATTTCGATTCATACTAGTTTGGAGTATAGGATTTATGATGATTATACCTGTTGTACTGAGAATTGTCAGAAAATTCTGATTCTATTGACCGAATGACATGTACTCATTTTGTTAATATCGAAAATCTAGATCAAGTTAATTAACTTAACATGAATCGCATTCTGCACAACGAATTGTGCGCAGTCTTGAAGTGAATATTGTTCAGTTACTTCCATGTCATATAAATTACCATTCGACGATTAAATCACTATCTGAAAAGATTCGAACATAGAAGAATGGATGATTAATTATTCGGTTGCAGAACGAACAAAATGCGCGGCTTGGTACGAATGCCTCAAGAGTGCAGTAGAGGTACAAAGGCTTTATCATTCAGAGTATGGCAAGAACGCGAGAGCACCGGATGCCCGTACCATAAAGCGGTGGCACACAAACCTGTTGACCAGTGGTAGTGTGGTGACTGTCAAGCGAGACCGGTCATCTTCTGAACGAACGGAGCAGAATGTGGAACGAGTTGTGCAGCACTTCGAGGAGGACCCAAACACCTCTACCCGTCGTGCATCTAATGCTCTTCAAGTGAGTCGCCGCACTATCCAGCGCATCCTCCATGACTATGGATAGCATCTTTACAAGGTCCAGGTGGTGCAGCGATTACACGAAGAAGATCTGGAAAACCGAATGGAGTTCGCAGAACAGGAGCTACAGCGCATCCAAGCCAACCCAAGCCATCTAGTGGAACTAACCTGGTCCGATGAAGCTCACTTCCATCTGGATGGTGGTGTGAATCGCCACAATTGTCGTTATTGGGCCATCCAGAAGCCTCACTGGATCAACCAAGAGTCTATGCACTCGCCACGCATCACCCTCTGGGCGGCAATCAGCTAATCAGGTATCTACGGACCGTTCTTCTTCGACATCTCCGTCAATAAGGATCGGTATCTCAAGATGCTACAGGAGGAATTTTGGCCAGCGGTGCAGTCGGACAGAAGAGGCAGGAGCATCATATTCATGCAGGATGGTGCACCTCCACACTGGGGACTTCCTGTGCGTGAGTGGTTGAACAAGAAGATGCCTAACAGATGGATGGGACGTGGATCTCCTAGCATTCCCTGGCCACCGCGTTCACCTGACCTGACGCCTTCGATTTCTTCTTGTGGGGTTTGTCAAGTCCAAGGTTTACTATACACGGCCAACATCCAACAACCTGAAGGACCGCATCATACAAGCATTTTAAGAAGTGACAACTGAGATGTGTCGAGAAACTGCTCTGACCTACCAAAAGCGACTCTAATCCGTCCTCGAGAATGGAGGAGGACACGTTGAAGTTTGATGACTACTAACACTTTTTCCTTATGTTTTTCATTTAATAAATGTTTTCTATGACATTTACCTTAATTCGTTTTGGTCATTATTGATAAAGACGTGGGGGAAATAAAGGGAAAAGTATATCATTAAATTTTGCATGTTAAGATACATTGTTGGTATGTCAATTTTACTGCATGTCATTCGGTCAATAGAATCAGAATTTTCTGACAATTCTCAGTACAACAGGTATAATCATCATAAATCCTATACTCCAAACTAGTATGAGTCGAAATTTCATGACGATCGGATGAATATTTGAGCAGTAATAAAAGTTTAAAATCCGGCGGTTTACGTGCGCCACCCTGTATATTTAATTAATACGTAATGCGAAGTACTTTTTTTACTTTACAACATGACATATGAAGCCACTCATACCTTAGATCTAATCGAACACTGAGTACCTTAAAAACACGTGTCTGAATTTACAATTGGATTTACAAAATTCAAACCTTCGTTTGATTTTCGAATCTGCGGTCGAGAGCACATTGCTCCTGATCTTGGACAGATGAACTGGCTTCCGATAAATGAAGGCTCAACACTCAAGATTGGATGCTTGTGCTATAAAGGACATTACTTGAATTCGCCTGTGTACATTAATCAATAATCGTTCCCGTTCTCTTCGATCATCTGAAGACCGTTGCTTATTGAAGGTATCTCTCGTCAAAACAATATCCGGGGGAGGTCATGCTTTTTCTTTCTATGGACCTTCAGTGTGGTACTACATCCCTATGATTCTAGTATAATTCGAGCAGTTTGTTAACTTTCAAGCGTCGCATGAAGAGCTGTTTGCTCATTAACACTTTTTCTTCCATTTTATGATAACTTTATGTAATTTGTGACTTTATTGTTCGTTTTAATGCTGTGAGCCTTTTTGGGTACAGCGCTATATAAATTTGTCCGGATAGATAAATAAATTTAAAAAAAGTCAAATCACAATTACTAACATACCATGAATTCATGCATTGAATGCTGCCTGTATTTTGGTAAGGTGATGATAGTGAATTCTCTGTCAGATACCATTGCTTTAGAAGCCTTTAAGCAATCAGTTAGTGATGATTCTCATAACATATCAAATGTAAGTAACCGTATGGTATGTTCAAGTAATGCTTATAGATATCAAATTATGATTATACTAGCTCGAATACCAAAGCAGTTAAACGTGCTTTCTTCTGTTTTTCTGTAGCTGGCTTAATGGGAATAGACTTTTGCATCAACTGAAGATTACTTTTAAATTGTAAACCTGTTGACAAACAGCAACGTGCATTGAAAACATGCATGCATGTAGGCCTACTGTAGTTCACATGCAGACCTGCACACCGCATAGTGGACTTAGTTATAGCTGAAGTAATGTGTCATTGGCACACAGAAATGTGACACAATATCATAAATAGAAAACACTATTGCAAATAATACTAACATTTAATATAATCACTAGAAAAAAATTGTAGTTTCCGGTCGGCCTAAAATCAAAAGTAATTGAACAAAAATATGAAAATTGGGATACCGAGAATTGATGGCCCAATTTTTTTACCACTACAATCAACTGAAATAAATTCTTAAAGCGGGTATGTGACTACAATTGTGCGTGCTAATGTAGGAACATGCACATACATGTAACAGTTGTAAGTTTTCATCCTATCTGATATCGAATATCAAATGGATTTTTTGGAGAAAATTCAAATTGCAATTTTAATTCAAAAGCACTTCGTCAAAGCATTTAAACGCATTATCGTCATACCAGTGATTTACCAAAAATGTGTATTAAAAAGGGTTCCGTCTTCTTTTCAGCAACGTCAAAGTCGACATTAAGAGACTTGGAAGAACCGGCAACCGAGGAATTGTGAGAACATTGGACGTATGCTGTCTGTATTTGTAGTGGGCAACTCTTTTAGAGACAAGTAGATAGATAGTGTTAGCTAGATAAGCAGATACATGTACGTTGGAATAAAAAAATACAAACTTAATGATGGTATTCTTTTTGCTAATAATGACACATTATATAATGTAGGATCATTCTAGAAATAACTATGTTGCATTATCGTAGACCACAAATGAAAGTACCGGGGAGCATTAATGAAACATTAATAAGAACATTTATGAAATAACATTAGGAACGACGTTGAAGAAGTACTAGGAACACTTATGAAACAGTACTGTGAACATTAATGAATCAGTACTGTGAGTATTAATGAAACAGTACCGGGAACATTAATGAAACAGTACTGGGAACATTAATGAAACAGTACTGGGAACATTAATGAAACAGCACTGGAAACATTAATGAAACAGCACTGGGAACATTAATGAACCATGCATATGCTCCTTGTAATGTAAATACTAATGAAATACTAATGGAAATACTAATGAAACATTAATGAAAATACTAATGAAATGGCTAAATTTCCGTAGACAAAACATTAATGTTTCATTAGTGGTTTCATTATACTGTTTCATTATATTTTTCATTAATGTTTTCCAAAAAATTTTCGTACGGGTCACAATCTAATCTGCAAATTGATCGGTCTGATAATTATCTAGCTATTGGATATCGGAGCATCATTTGTCGAGTTTGTGGAAAGTCTGGGCATAAAGCTTTCCAATGTAATACCTCACGAAGCGACCAGGCTCCTAGGAGATGCTGTGCCAACGTGTAGGACATACGGCAAAGGACTGTCGGCTGAAGGCTGAGGTTAAAGCTGGAGTTGGTAAGATTGTCGAGACCGTAAATAATCCGGTTTGAGTCACGACTGACTCAGATGATATAGAAAAATTTATTGACAACGAAAAGTTTAGTCTCGCAAATGGAAAAAGGTTTCATCAATGGAAATCATGGGAAATCAAGGTTTCTTGTGAATTATCAAGGACACAATAATTGACCATGTTATTTTTTAATGTTTGACACTGTCTTTCTTATCCGAGATATTCAACAGGGTTATTCTTGTTTCACGCTATCTACGAAGTTGCTGTTTAGCTTAGGGTGAAAATTCATGAAGTTGTGGACAAACCTCGTTCCTACAGCTGCAACATCAGTAATGTTTCGTGTAAACAGAAAATCTTCAACTTGACATAAACAGCCTTATTGACCGCTGAAAACTTGCTGATAAGTTGGAAGACTAGTGAAGTGATAAAAAGATCAGATAAGATACGGATTGGATGTACCATGGACTAATAGATTACCTGGTAAATTAGTAGTCCATGGATGTAGCCAACAATGCATGACGACTTTTACCCGGAGCAAGGATTCTTGCTTTATCTGACGCGCCCACAAATTCGCTTAACGCAGATTGAATGTTTTTGGCAATATGAAAGGTTAAGTCTTTGAAGGGACCGCGAAAATTCATTGAAATTAAGTTTTGCAATAAGAGAAGTTGCAACAACAGAGGCTGCATGGCTATGGTAAAGATAGGAAAAAATTGGGACCGAGACATTTTGTTACAATATGACAGGTTTTACAATAAGAACGGTTCGACTGTAATCGAAAGGTGTGATATGCATCTCCAAATGTCATTGTTCGTAAGAAGGATGGAACTTGAAGTATCTATGTCTTACTTAGTTGTAACTATCATTTCCGTACATGTTTGATTTCCATGCTTTCTTCAGCCTTCTTTTTATGGATACTATGTCCTTTATATCATGTCGCGTCATGATGCTGTGATATCCATGACAACCATATTTGAATTTCATGTATTAAGTTCGTAGAGCTGGTTTGGTAATATAACTTGTGTCGGGTTTGTGTCGATTATCGACGGTTGAACAAATTGACTGTTTTCGATACAGAGCCAATACCAGTTATAAATGATTTACCACAAGAAGTGAAGCAAGATAGGTATTTTTCAAAAATTGATTTGAGCACAGATTTTTATCAAATTCCTGTGCGTAAGAAAGACATTCCAAAGACTTCTTTCGTCACCAATGAAGGAAAATCCGTCGAATGCCTTTAGTCATGAAGAATTCTGGTGCGACGTTATCACGATGCATGAGAAAAGTTTTATCGGGCATACCTGGGGTCAGCAATTAACTTGATGATGTCTTGATGCACACGACTTAGGAGAATCACCTGAATAGCATGGTGTGACGTGTTTGTTACACTAAAAGAATCAGCTTTGACTGCTAGACCGTCGAAATGCGAGTTAGGAAGCAAATCCATCGAATTTCTAGGACATGAATTGAAGGATGGTCAGATAGGATTGCGAACGGCTAATGTTAAAAAGATACTGGCAGCCTAGCGCCTTGAAAAAAGGAAGTAAGATCATTTCTTGGATTAGCAGGCTTCTATCGGATATTCATCCCTGATTATGCAGGAAAGACAGTTAGCTCCATTGACAGATTTGACTCGACATGTTGAAGCAAATCGGGTGAGATGGAAGGACCCCTATGAAAAGGCCTATCAATCATTGAAACATGCGTTGAGTGAGGAACCAATTCTCAAGCTACCTGATTACGATAGGTAATTCGTTTCAGAACTGATGCCAGTAATACGGGAGTTGATAATCACCTGTTCCCTCTAGGTTACGCGAGTCGGAAACTACTAGAAAGATAAAAGAAGTATTAGACAATGAAACGCGAATGTTTGGACTGAAAAAAGTTGAACTGTATCTGTATGGTCGCGAATTCATCCTACAAACAGATCACGAACCACTTGGCTATATTAACAAAGCGAGGGTCATCAAAGGTTCAGAAAAAGCAGCAGCAGATTTGTTAGGTATAGTAACGGAGGAAGAGACGTAGAAACGAGACACTGTTGACATATTTCTAATTCTTATGCCTAATTCTTTTCAGTTTTCTCTTCCCTCGTTGGTTTAATATAGTTATTGCCCTGGGACATGAAACACTATTGAGTTGAAACACTCAAAAACTTTTTGAGTCGAAATTTGAAAATTCGGCTAAGGGGGTAGTTGTGACGAAATAGAAGTTTGATTTTATTTTTCGAGTGTTTATTATTTTCTTTACAACTGAGATGTTGAGTTGGTCAGGTCGTGTTGCTATGTTTGCCTTGCTGTTGAGAGTTTCTTCTTGCCTGATTGAGCCATTGTTGTGTGATGTCTTAATTCCCTTGCTATTGTATGATGAGGCCAGATAGGGATGTTTGAGGCGTGATTGCAATAAGCACTTTCTTTAAGTGACCGCCAGGGCTGAGAAAGGGGATGCCAGCCAATTATTGCGTTCTATGCACGAACTATTTACTGCAATTGTTAGTAGAAAGCATACACAAAATTGAGATGACTCTGACAACGTGACTCCACTGAGCTCGTCTTAGCACCGGTATATCTTGGTCCTCTTATTGAGAAAAGCCACAGATTGATCGCGTCAATTCAAGGAGTTTTGGCAATCTCTTGATTGTTCTATTCGGTCTACTTGTATCCGATTTATAAGACGGTTTGTCTTCCAGCAGATCCCACAAAAATCATGAAATACGAAACTTACACCGAACCCCATGTCCCATTTGTAACAGTGCTGTCTTACAAATAGATTCATCAATGCTAATTCACGCACACTTTATATTTGCATTTGAGGTTCATACTGCCTTTTCTTGACTGGCTACGGCGTGATATAAAATGCACAAAATATGCTACGTCGGAAGTGCAATGAAGTTGCATACCGGAATCAGTGAGCATTTCAAATCTAAGGACTCGTCAATGTATAAACATCTTAAAACATGCCAGACCAGTGACCAATAGACATCAGTATCAACTATAGACCATGATAGAGATCTGATAAACCCTAGATTCCGAGAGGCTACGCGTGTCAAAATCTTGAAGCCATCTGTGAACAACAAATATGACCACTAGTTCCGCTCTAGGATCAACTTTTCGCAAGGTTCCATGTGTTATTTTTCCATAATACCCGTTTCACCTTGTTGTAAGAGAAATTTCCTGAATAGAGGAGAATTTGCCATTTTCAAAAGTTCGGGGTGTGTTATGGACCGCCTGATGGGTTGTGATGGACCACCCACAAATATTTATAAAATTGCGACAATCAATAATGTTCCACAAGTCAAATTTAAGATGCTCCCTACAGATTACAGCGATTTGCTTATTTGATTGACCGATCAACCGGTTTAGATAGGTGGTTAACCGGCATAACTTAAATTTTAACGAATAATTATACCTTCTTGCTATGCGAAGGTATAATAATCAAAGTTGTGATTGAAAATAATCAGTATGGGAGCTGTAAATTAGCACTGGTAAATTTATTGATTCCATATTTATCAGAAAACTATTTGAAACCCAATCATAATCGTTCTAGCTACACCAAATTTCTGAACACTAGTTTGCAACCTCACTAGATGTAAATATGCTATAAAAACACTGACATGAAACGACTTATTGATTGACAATATTGCATCTTGAGAAAGCAATCCAAATAATTACGTGATTGCACAAACATACCGTGGGCAAGCCCCTCTGCAAATACGAACTAGGCTTATTTCTCCTATCACTATTTTTCATCCGATGGCTCAACTTGCTAGGCTTCTTGTAGCTTACTCGTACATGCTTTAACTTTCGGTGACCTTTCACAAAAACGCACTGTAAGTAATTTTCCTATTGGCTATGTTTGTGCTTGAGTAGAGTGAAAGAAATTGATTTTTCTGGTGACTTTTTAGGTTTTACGGTGATTTGTGGGGTGGCTCATAGCACCTCATGCTCGGTGGCCCATAACTCTCCATCATAAGCATATTTACAAGATCAACTGTCAATAGAAAAAACGTCTACTTACAATGGGGTCAACCATTTCCTCCTCCTCCTCTTCCTCTTCGGGATCCGAGTTGTAGCCGTCTTCTAATGCACGAACCATACTATTAGAAAAGAGAAATAGCAATTAGTGATTGTTTATATCAGAAGTTGGAATTCAAATGTGACATTTCTTTCGCATAGTTGTAAATGCATCAATTGATGTGGTATGAGAGGAAATACCATCAAAAATGCTGTTGTATCCATAAAATGAATTTGTCAAATACATAAAAACAATCCAAATTCAATGTTGATTGTCCCATTAATATTGAATATCAGAGTTGTAACCGAGCAGACGGGTTTTATTAAACCGGTCGCCGACCAACCGTTTTTGCATACGCCGGCCCGGCCCGGCCAGCCGGTTTAGATAATTATATCGCTTCTGAGAAGGCGTCTGTCGATTTTGAAAATTTTGTGAAAAAAGGCGCGTGAGAGATAATACAGGGTGGCGCACGTAAACCGCCAGATTTTAAACTTTTATTACTGCTCAAATATTCATCCGATCGTCATGAAATTTCGACTCATACTAGTTTGGAGTATATGATTTATGATGATTATACCTGTTGTACTGAGAATTGTCAGAAAATTCTGATTCTATTGACCGAATGACATGTACTCATTTTGTTGACATGGAAAATCTATATCAAGATCATCTGATCATTTCCTGCGCGTGAGTGGTTGACCAAGAAGATGCCTAACAGATAGATGGGACGTGGATCTCCTAACATGCCCTGGCCCCCGCGTTCACCTGACGCCTTGCGATTTCTTCTTGTGGGGTTTTGTCAAGTCCAAGGTTTACTATACACGGCCAACATCCATGCAAGACCTGAAGGACTGCATTATACAAGCATTTAAAGAAGTGACAACTGAGATGTGTCGAGAAACTGCTCTGGCCTACCAAAAGCGACTCGAATCCGTCCTCGAGAATGGAGGAGGACACGAAGTTAATTAACTTAACATGAATCGTATTCTGCACAACGAATTGTGCGCAGTCTTTAAGTGAATATTGTTCAGTTACTTCCATGTCATATGAAATACCATTCAACGATTAAATCACTATCTGAAAAGATTCGAACATAGAAGAATGGATGATTAATTATTCGGTTGCAGAACGAGCAAAATGCGCGGCTTGGTACGAATGCCTCAAGAGTCCAATAGAGGTACAAAGGCTTTATCATTCAGAGTATGGCAAGAACGCGAGAGCACCGGATGCCCGTACCATAAAGCGGTGGCACACAAACCTGTTGACCAGTGGTAGTGTGGTGACTGTCAAGCGAGACCGGTCATCTTCTGAACGAACGGAGCAGAATGTGGAACGAGTTGTGCAGCACTTCGAGGAGGACCCAAACACATCTACCCGTCGTGCATCTAATGCTCTTCAAGTGAGTCGCCGTACTATCCAGCGCATCCTCCATGACTATGGATAGCATCTTTACAAGGTCCAGGTGGTGCAGCGATTACACGAAGAAGATCTGGAAAACCGAATGGAGTTCGCAGAACAGGAGCTACAGCGCATCCAAGCCAACCCAAGCCATCTAGTGGAACTAACCTGGTCCGATGAAGCTCACTTCCATCTGGATGGTGGTGTGAATCGCCACAATTGTCGTTATTGGGCCATCCAGAAGCCTCACTGGATCAACCAAGAGTCTATGCACTCGCCACGCACCACCCTCTGGGCGGCAATCAGCTAATCAGGTATCTACGGACCGTTCTTCTTCGACATCTCCGTCAATAAGGATCGGTATCTCAAGATGCTACAGGAGGAATTTTGGCCAGCGGTGCAGTCGGACAGAAGAGGCAGGAGCATCATATTCATGCAGGATGGTGCACCTCCACACTGGGGACTTCCTGTGCGTGAGTGGTTGAACAAGAAGATGCCTAACAGATGGATGGGACGTGGATCTCCTAGCATTCCCTGGCCCCCGCGTTCACCTGACCTGACCTGACGCCTTCGATTTCTTCTTGTGGGGTTTTGTCAAGTCCAAGGTTTACCATACACGGCCAACATCCATGCAAGACCTGAAGGACCGCATCATACAAGCATTTAAAGAAGTGACAACTGAGATGTGTCCAGAACCTACCTCTGGCCTACCAAAAGCGACTCGAATCTGTCCTCGAGAATGGAGGAGGACACGTTGAAGTTCGATGACTACTAACACTTTTTCCTTATGTTTTTCATTTAATAAATGTTTTCTATGACATTTACCTTAATTCGTTTTGGTCATTATTGATAAAGACGTGGGGGAAATAAAGGGAAAAGTATATCATTAAATTTTACATGCTAAGATACATTGTTGGTATGTCAATTTTACTACATGTCATTCGGTCAATAGAATCAGAATTTTCTGACAATTCTCAGTACAACAGGTCTAATCATCATAAATCCTATACTCCAAACTAGTATGAGTCGAAATTTCATGACGATCGGATGAATATTTGAGCAGTAATAAAAGTTTAAAATCCGGCGGTTTACGTGCGCCACCCTGTACTTTTTGGACACAGATTTCAAGTAGTAGTCAATGCACCCCATGTTCCTCTCGAATATTTATGTTACGAATTCAATTCTACTCATACATTTCAATGATGTTCTGAGTGCATGGTCTCAATTATACCTCCTGGTCTCAATAGAATTGACCATCTTCTAATCATTAAGTTTCTAACTTTTGAAATTGATAATATGTTAGCCATATATCCTGACAGCAACATCGTTATTTCCGGTACGTGAATAATTTTCAAGGTAATACTTTTATGAAAACATTGTCTCATAAATAGAGTGGATGACTCCACAAGGGGTGCTTCCATACTCGACCAATTTTGGATAGATCTAAGTTTGAGTAAGCTATATGAGCAGTCTGCCTCCGTTGGTCCGCCTATCAAGAACTCAGAACACAATTGTGTATTTCCAACACCAAATACATTTACCGCAAATCCGTGATACTCATCGTTGCGCTAGTGTGGGATTACCGTGATTCCTGTATCGCAGATTATTTACAAAGTCTTCTAGGGGTGCACCGGATTTGAAAATTTTAAATCCGGCCGGAACTGTACATGGAGATAAAACAAATCTAAATTACATTAAGCAAATTTGCTTATTCCTAAATAGTAAAATGCATCTATAGCAGTTACTGCATTGGACGTTTGAAATCCACATTTGAAAGATCTGTTGTCTTACCTGTAACTTAGTGATATGGCCCTGAGGCCGAGTCCTCCACGTACCCGGTTCCATAATATAAAGGGTTCAAAAGAAAAGATTCTTCGGGTACTTCCAAGCGATTATTATTGCGTGTGCGACGTTTCGCCCCAAAGGCTTAATCATGCACGAATGAAGATGTACAGCGCAACATTCACATCATACGACCGAAGAAAATCGATAAAGAAAATTATCACGTGAGCACATGTTAAGGTTAAAAATTCTACTGATAACAAAGATTAAAAGTACCATGAAAATTAAGAAAATCTTGAGGCGGATGTGCAAAAGTTCATATGGTTGAAAGATTCTTGTCTGTTCATAGCTTGGTTACCAGCATCATTGATGTATCTGCTTTCCAAGCTCCTTCTCTTCACATAACCTTTCAGATTTCGGTGCACGATCTCCCATTCAATATTCATTGAATGTCCTTTATGGTCAGAAACAAAGTGTTCCTTCACTGCAGAGGGATTACTCGACATTACGTGTTCCTTTATGCGCGTCCCTACCAATCTTGATGTCTCACCGATATAGTATTTCGAGCACAATTTGCAGGTTATCTTGTATATCAGGTTTTTCTCAAAACAGGAATCTTTCTCTTTTTTAGAAAAGTTACATGCACAGCAATCGGCAGAGCATTGAGGCCTTTCCTTAGGGGGGTGGAATCTCCGTTTTAAGCTGCTTCCGGAGTCGTACCAAATGTTCATCAGGTCATGTACACCTGTTCTTTTCATCAAGTTGGATATCTTCCGTTTCAAGACTTCATCAATGAAGGGGATTTTCATTTGGATTTTCTTTTCTTTATCCTTCTTCGATTTAGGCTTGTCTCTAGATCTTAGCTTTCTGTATCTCTTTTTGATAAATGGCAATGGATATCCATTTCTCACGAATTTGTTAAAAATCAAATCGATGGAATAATGACGGTTTGCTTCGGTTGTGGACCGTCTCTCTGCTCGAATTAGTTCCCCGATCAATATTCCACGTTTTTGAGAAATAGGTCCTCCCGCATTCCAAGGGAAAATGCAGCCACTGTTTATCTCCTTCGTGTAAAGTCCCGAGGAGAACGTATTGTCAAAACTTAGCTGTATTTCACAGTCGAGAAAGGGAAGATAGCCGCTGGTTCTCGGTTGGTCTATGGTAAATTGTATGGCTTTGGAGACGGAGTTGCACGTGTTCAACAGTTCCGCAGAGGAGATCTCTGCTGGCCAAACAATCCAAACGTCATCAATATACCGTTTCCATATAGTGTCAGGGGGTAATTGACTCAAAATACTTCTTTCCACAAAATCCATGTAAATTATAGCCAATTGAGGGGCTATGGAATTTCCCATCGAGGCCATCATTTTGCTTATAGGTAGTACCATTCATAAGAACGAAATCATTTTCCAAAGCCATTGAAACTAGCGTCATGACATGATCGATGTCCATAGTACTCAAAATCTCATTTCTGTGTGAATGTCGCGAAACGAATTGTCTCAATACTGTGAAGATACCAGGTTCTCCGTTTGCATCTGTCCTAGGCACACTACCGTAGAGATTGACAACATCCAGAGATGCTTGACTGAACGTTTTCGTAGGATCTGGCTTCAAGGATGCCAACCATTGTACAAAGTGATCTGTATTCGAAATGTGGGCTTCTACATCACAAAGAAGATCATTTAGGCATTTTGACAATTCTTTTGACAATGTTGAAGATGGAGCGTCTAACGCAGCGACAATTGGTCGACCTTTCAAGGGACCTGGTTTATGATCTTTGGGAAGAGCGTAACAATTTGAAGGAATTGGTTCTGAGCATTTACAATTTTCCAACCATTTATAAGTTTTCTCATTCCTCGGTTTGTACTTATTGGAAATTTTGGTCAAAGCATAATTGAATTTCACTTGCTTAGTAGCAGGTTTCGTGTCTCTCACTTCCATAAAAGCACCAGTGTTAATTGTGGCCTCTTCCACCATTTTATCATATTGATCTTTAGGCATTGCAACGAGCCTACAGGTCTTGTCAGTCGGAAGTATGACGAGATCCTCTCGTAGCTTTTGGATATCATCTTTGATTTCTTGAGTTAGCGTATTAGGCCTGTGTTTCTTAGCACGAGATATTTCAGACGACTTCTGAAGTAAGGTGCGCATACCACCAGAAAAATCATTTCTAATGATGCACTTGCTGATCTAGAGACAAGCCTAAATCGAAGGATAAAGAAAAGAAAATCCAAATGAAAATCCCCTTCATTGATGAAGTCTTGAAACGGAAGATATCCAACTTGATGAAAAGAACAGGTGTACATGACCTGATGAACATTTGGTACGACTCCGGAAGCAGCTTAAAACGGAGATTCCACCCCCCTAAGGAAAGGCCTCAATGCTCTGCCGATTGCTGTGCATGTAACTTTTCTAAAAAAGAGAAAGATTCCTGTTTTGAGAAAAACCTGATATACAAGATAACCTGCAAATTGTGCTCGAAATACTATATCGGTGAGACATCAAGATTGGTAGGGACGCGCATAAAGGAACACGTAATGTCGAGTAATCCCTCTGCAGTGAAGGAACACTTTGTTTCTGACCATAAAGGACATTCAATGAATATTGAATGGGAGATCGTGCACCGAAATCTGAAAGGTTATGTGAAGAGAAGGAGCTTGGAAAGCAGATACATCAATGATGCTGGTAACCAAGCTATGAACAGACAAGAATCTTTCAACCATATGAACTTTTGCACATCCGCCTCAAGATTTTCTTAATTTTCATGGTACTTTTAATCTTTGTTATCAGTAGAATTTTTAACCTTAACATGTGCTCACGTGATAATTTTCTTTATCGATTTTCTTCGGTCGTATGATGTGAATGTTGCGCTGTACATCTTCATTCGTGCATGATTAAGCCTTTGGGGCGAAACGTCGCACACGCAATAATAATCGCTTGGAAGTACCCGAAGAATCTTTTCTTTTGAACCCTTTATATTACCTGTAACTTGTCCTTAATTTCAGTTTTAATTAACCGGAGATTGATTTACTCAGGTTTGGTAGCAACAGAATTGCTGATTTATAGTAGATATCGGCTGATTATACTATCGCTCTTTTCTTATCAATTGAATAGGTATTATCTAATTTGTTGTACTAGTTTGTTACAACTGCAAAAAACCATCGTCCATTTATCACTCATATTTTGATTTGTCTATTTTGTTATTCCAGATAAAATGAAGTTATGGCTATTATAATTTTTCTCGATGGTCTATGGAGCAAGCCAGGAAACCATACATTGCAATTCAACATCGACAGTCTATTTTAGATTCATCAATTCAGAATAATCTAAATCTTCAACCATCCTTAGAACAGCCTGCTTTCTAATACTGTTGACGTAATCCGGCTCAGTAGGTTGGGCGCCTTGATTTTAATAAAAAGTCCACATCGGAAATACGACACAGGGTCAATCCCCTCGCACGCATGGATAGGGTTAATATATGACCAGAGGTGATTTATAGTTTATCACTTAATTTCTCAGCAAGAAAATGCTACCTTGCCGTCACCTCATTTGATGTGGGCCAGTCGATAATAAACAAATTCGAAGGGAGTACACTAGACTTAACAAAAATTCTTTCAATTAATTTTCCTTGAAGCGACATTCTATTTACATTCATTCCCAACGTAGCGCAACATACGCTTCACTCATTTCCTTGTACAAGTGACCTTCCTGAACTTATGCCATTCGATAAAAAAACCAACTATGGTCATCAGATGACTGATAAATTATATGTAGCCTATATACAACAATAACATATCCATTCTGCATGTATAGGTAGATTACACGGTGTGAATTGATGTAACAATGCTTGAAATATTTTATACCATGTACTGGACATAAATAAAAATCAAATAAGTATATGAAATATATGTCGTAGAACTCCTTAGAAGAACGATAAATACCGGCATGCAGCGAGTAAAATACCAGCTATTCAGATGCTGAAAATGCGGCCGGAACCGGATTTGGAATAAGTGTCAAATCCGGTGCACCCCTTAAGTCTTCATTCTTCGGATTTCTTCGGATACTCATCTATTGTTGATTCGATGTGTTCTACTCTTTATGATTTGCTGTCAAAATACCTGTCCACAGTTCCATGTCAAATTATGTTTTATATACAGTAGGTATTCTAAACATTTTACTAATTGAATTAGGAAAAATTTTATCACCAGAAGTTTTCAAAAAGAATTTTGAATGAGGATTTTACTTTTTAATAAAATCTACACGCCGAATCTTTTTTACACGCCACACTTAACCACACATGCACACCACGAAAGCACTACCAGTGTATACACTGCTTTATCTAAAACATCAATGGGCCTATATACCAGCGGCGATTATTGTCTCTCATTCCCAGGTAAACACGTATACCTAATAAACTTAGAATCAATAGGCAAACGGCAGGTCCAACTATCATGTAATTGTTCGCCTTTTATCCTATCGTTTTAAAATGCATACGAATATATACAACATCCGTACACTAGTAGAACACTTTCTGTCTGACCAACAAACTCATCGGTTTTATACAAAACTTGCAATTCATCACGAAATTTGTTTGTCAAAACATGCATGTTATCTTTGTCAATAGTACAAAAACAAATCATTAAGAGGTAAGACAGATATAGCATTCCCGTAACACCGGGTAATGCTTGAGAGGAATCTTTACCCTGATGTCTGACAACTCGAAATATCAACATTGATGACGCTTATCAACAAGCAATTTTTCCATGCCAATACATCATCACATCAGATGTGTGTTTATCTTCTTAATATTAAATCTTCTTCCACCATGTCGATTTCGCCACTGTGTGATGTGTTACTAATAAGCTAAAAATATAGTGGTACGAAATAATTACCTATAATAAGAATTAAATTTCTAAAATTTACTTTTAGGATGAAATTGATCAATCATAATAAGAATGAAATGGTAAAAATGATTTAACATTATAACGTGACAATAAACACTGTTAACCTTAATTACCCTGAGAAATCGCTACTGCTATATACATCATCTGTAACTTAGCATACACAAAACTTGTTCATCTCAAACAAACATGTTGCATTTCAGCCTGTAGCTAAATTGATGTTTGACTTTCATTTTTCGAAGACATGACAGCAATGTATACATATTGCAAGAAAATCTAGTATATCTTAGTACACATCTGTCTCAATCTTTTTATTTTTCTACAATTTTTTAAGAAAATATTATTAGAGAAAATTTTTACAAAGCTATTTCCGCCTCTTGTTCCCTGGTACTTCAAGATCAATTTGATGAGACATCTATCGAATGCCTCTAGGACAGATTTAGAAGTTCGTTTTTCAATTTCTTTTCTCCAATTTCCTCATCGACCTTACCCTACATTTCTTCCATTCGCCTTCACAATTTGCTTATGTCTTCGCACTACATTCTGATGAACATATCTGTCAATTCTGATGTTTTTCGAAGGTAAAGTAATTTTGAATTGTTCAATTTTGAAGCTTCGACCTTAGTCACAACATATACATCAACTTCCAACTGTTGAATTCCGTATCAAAGGATGCACAAAACAAAATGCAAGATAACTTTTGAAATCGTGATTGTAGTAAACGTGTTCCAAATGAAGTTCGAAGGACCGGCAGCACCGGTAGGAAGAAGTCACGAGCAATCTAAAGTCTTGTATATAAGCATGAGGAAACCGTACGGCTGGAGATGTGAGCAATGACCCGAGGAAAAGGTGAAATGGAGACCACATATCGATTGGAACACAGGTTGAATCCATGCATGTATTTACCACACTTTGATTGACCACTTGAAAGCAAGATTCATGCATGCATTCATCACAACTTCTGATTGACCACTTGAAAACGAGATGTCACCTGATATATCAAAATTTACTTATTTGTAAGGTTTAGACTGAACAATTGGCCAAATTTATTAGCGCTTTATGTCTGTCTTAAAACATTCAACAAGCAGCGGATACATAATGCGAAAATCGATATAATCTCATCCTCGCATAATAACTATCACTTACATTATCAGACCTGCCAACCTTGAAACATGAAAATCCGGGACAAATTTTATTACCGTAACTACCCGCGTACAGGACGATACCATGTATAGGACGCAGTGAATATTTGACCCAAAAGCGATGGAAAGACTGTGTGCCTGCGTATAGGACGCATCCTAATTTTAATCCTTAATTTCCATTATTTTTTATAGAAACGGTGTCATTAAGTTAAGTCATCTCCATTCAATTGCTACGATCGCAGTGTGTGCTGATTCATGACTCCCTCATCCTGTCAGTCAAAAATATTGATATATTGATAAATATTGACAAATATTGCAAGTATGAAATGTTTATAGGAAATTTTTGATTTTTGATAAATGCATTATTTTTTTATAATAAAGGTGTCAATGGATAAGACGCACCTGGGCTTCTAGGTCAACTTCTGAAGAAAAAAGTGCGTCCTATATGCGGGGTATTACGGTATTACCAAAATGGTCGAGTAGCAACCCCATTTCATCAGCTTTTCAACTCCATTTATGATTTGGAATCAAAAGTAGAAAAATATCATTTATAAACAGGCATGGGATTGAACCAATTATAAAAAGCCGGATTTTTAAAGAGTAGCTGAATCAGCGGCGCATGGCGAGCGTTTAGCGAGCCTATAATTGCCGCGAAGCGGCAAAAAATTTTGAGGTTATAATTCCCCAGAAAGCCTAGAAATCGTCTAATTAAAAGGCTTAATATTTAACACAGGTCTTTACTTTAAACTATTTATATGACTTAATATAATAATTAAAATACATGGGTATTTACACAATTTAGAATATGTTAAATGTACAAAAATCGAATCAAGTAAGAACCTACATGTACATAGATGAGCAGTAGAAATTCATAGTAGGTACGTAGGTACAAATGTATATGAAAAAGTGGGTCTAGTTAGAAATCTTAGCACGCTTAGCAAGGGAAGAAGTGTGTTTCTTCAAGGCACGCTTCAGTATTTTAGAAGACATTTTCTTTGACGCAGCTTTTGACACTACATCTAATGAATGCAAGTTCAGAGTAGACTTCTTTTCATCCAGAATGCGACGACGATGTTCTTGTTCTTTTCGCCGATTTTGTGAAGCCAACCGAAAATTTCCACAGAGACTAGCATATTTTGCTTATCAAACGAAATTATCAAAATGATTTCAAAAAGCCGAAAAAGCCGGAAAAATCCCATGCTTGTATAAATGATAAATACGTCTATTTCATAACAGCAAGGCAACTGTGGACCATAAAAAATGTTAAACTAAAGGTCTACAAGACTTGGCGAATTTTGTCGATTATGATGGCAAATGATCGAATGAATAAACATTTCGATATAGAGCAACTCTTGAAATCCTAACAGTTAAATCTGTCGTTGGTTAAATTCAGATTCCTACCCATAGGTTCGAGAAACCAAACTCTAAGATCAAGGCTACGGACGCTTTTATCTAGGATGCCGTGCAATGAATTTAAAAACCTTTTTAAACTCGATAGAAGGAAATACATCCGGGCTGCAAAATGATTAATAAAAGACATCAGCGTGAAAAGACAATGCCACCAAGAAATCCGCAAACTTCATCATCATGCATGTTTCCTTATCTTAGGATTGCGCGCGCAGCGCAAATTTTTGAAATATGCGTTCTTAAACGATCTATAATTCATCTTAGGTTAATAAATTCAAAATCCGGGACAGCATTTTAACTTTTCCGGGACATCCGGGACAGCTCCAAAATCCGGGACTGTCCCGGAAAATCCGGGACAGTTGGCAGGTCTGCATTATTCCAGCGAAAAAAACAAAACACAACAACACAGATTGCAAATCTACATATGCATGCAAGAGGGCTACTGATCTAACACATAAAATGAGGGAAAGGGATCAACAAGATAATGTTGCGATCGAAGTACCAGCAAAAGTCAAATCCTTCTAACAATTTGTGACTTATGTATTTTGTGACAATTTTGTGAAGAAAGAGCTTAGGCATTCGGGCGTTTTTCTGAAGAAAATGTTCAGGCATTCGGGCATTTGTTTGAAGAAAACCTTCGGGCACTCGGGCGAAAGGTTTTGGTATTCAGGCATTTTCGGACATTCAGGCATGAGTAGGATCGCTGTGATCACAGTGCGATCGGTGGAGTCTGAACATATGCCGCATTTCCTTTAATAAACGCAGCGACGTTTACTTATAATCAACCATTTACAGGGATGCAAGTGCAAATTGATGAAAAATCCGGAAAATGAGCTAGGATGCGCCTTTTACTTACTACTAACTTAAAAATTTCAATGATTTAGATAAAGGTGGCCCAGCCATGGTCCCTGTCATTCCGCACATACATCCCACGCACGCACATCCCTGTCATACCTTCACACCTCAGCATTTGAAGTGACAAGATAATATCTTCAGAGGTGACTATACCGGCATACGTACATGTACGCTGCACATTTTAACTGAAATCATGTTCATACCTGCGTCTGAGAAAGTATAGGTCTAGGGGTTACCCCCTTAATTTTTATGGCATTTTTCAACGAATCCCGAGACCCAATGAAATCTTGGTCAAAAATCCGGAAATCCGGATAAATCCGGAAGTCTTGCATCCCTGCATTTAGTGCGGCGTTTATTAAAAAGTGCGACTTTGCACTTGCGATTTTTCCAAATTTAATAAAAGCGATAATTACAGGTAAATACTTCGTGGAAAAGTACAAATAAGTGGAGAAAACTAATCTACAATAGCATGCTTCTTACTACATCAACGGTTAAATCATTGCCGACAAGGCGTGGTGGTCTTCACGCTGATTGAACACTCGTCGGACAAATTTCTGGGAAATACTACCGGCATTTGTATTTGCGGTTTCCTTTCCATGGTCACTTGAAGGTGGGGCTCAAACTAAACTTGAGTGTGATGAATAAGTGCTCGACGGTACAGTTTAGCATCAACCAGAGACGAGTCACCATCAGCAGCATGTAATTTGCAGGGTAGATTTTTTTTCTAGTAAAAGTGTTTCGCAACATCTTCCGATCAGAATCGTCCCCATACAAAGCATGTTGATGATATAATAAACATTGTAAAGGGTCAGATGAATAGTGTGAGTTTGAGTGTGACGCCTTTACTATGTAACTTCTGTGATCATAATGTAGAATGCATTGGCTACCGTGCAGCATCAGCAAGCATTCCAGTGACGGCTGATAACTGTTTCTGCTATTCTTGCTATTTTTTAGCACAACAAATGATGCATGTACTTATAAACTCATCATTCCCTCCTAATTTTCCTGGTATCATAGGTGAGGCGTTTATTAAAAAAATGACCTCTCAGTTGCGGCGCCAATTAGTGGGCGGCGTTTATTAGAGGAAATACATTGTAATGTGTTAATGTACTGTCTTGATCTTTCGGGACTATTCGACAAATTTCAGATCAATCGATTATTTGAATTCATGTGGTATAAGTCATGGTTTCGAGAAATGGCTCTTGCCTTACCGGTCTTCCCGATGGATGCATGTAAAAGCTATAAGCAATTTTGGTTCTCCAATATTCATTCCATACTGTGTTGCGCAAGGTTCAAGATTGGACCCTTTCTCATTTGCTGCTTGAGTTCAACATCGACAACACCAATAATATGAAATGCGTCAAATAAGCAGACGAAGTTACAATAGTCGGTCAGTGTCAAAAAAACGAAAGATCGGGCGTCTATTTAAATGTGCTAGTACAATCAAGCATTCCAGTGACAGCTTGACTCTTAATGAATCAAAGTACGGCCAACTTTATATGAACAAACGTGGGAATGTCTCTTCGATCACAAGTGGCGGTTTCAAAATCACGAATTCAACCAAAATCTTTGGTTAAATTCAAAAGGAACAAGTAAATTTCGAATGTTTTGATGACTGCATCCTGTAGACTTCACATAATCAGGTGTCTTAAGTATGTTGTCAATTGTGAGGATCTTATTTGTATTCTTCATGCTCTAGTAACTTTATTCTTCATATGCGCCTCTCCTGTTATGGGCGGCTAGCTCTCTTACCCTATTGAAAAAACAATCGATTTCCAAATCGTGCTCATCGTTCGTGATCAGGACTCAAGGTGCGATTGCGAAGATTCCCATCGCATTTGATGATGCTTGAGAAAACGGTTTTCATCTTGTGAATATGACATGCACGGTATCGAAATAATAAATTCATGAGTCATGTAATGCCAAACGCAAGATAAGAGTGGAAAATTTTATGTCCCTACATAATAAATACATCAAATCTCCAAAAGTCGAGATATCGACAACAATCTCGACATATCGAACGTTAAAATGTAGCCAATGCAATGACATCGATATCGGATTCTCGAAGCAGTAAGTGATTTGGATTCGAAAATACTTGATGAGGGATTAATAACTTTTCGGGCCACAGGGGAAACAACTCATTCCTTATTGTGAATATGGGTGTTAAGTTCAGGTTAAACAATAGAAGTGCGGAGACTGTCACTCAATGATTCAAGCGAACCCTAGTTGCTCACCGCATCAGTACATTACTTAGAATCGACAGCATTGTCCACAAAATAACAACCACAGATTTCAGGAGCGACTATAATTCAAAATTTCGGAATTCGGGTCAAGTTATAGTAGAACACAATTGTTGATATGTTTTCTACACAATGCACGTGTATTTTCAAGTTTGAAGGAATTTCATCTACAAAAAAATTAATATCAAAATAATAGTAATAACAATAGTAAAAATAAAATAACGATCCTAAAGTTTATGGACTCCAAAAAACGTGGACGAAATTGAAAGCTTCCAGATAGTGACAACTTGCTACTTTAAAAGCATGCTCCGTTATGTGTTTACTTACCAACTTGAGCGTCATAATCAAGATTAATAAAGAGTAGTAAGACGGTGATCCTTCATTTTACCAGTGTGACAGTATATGTCAGGCTGTCTACCGAATAGAAAGTCAAAAAATGAGAAAAAATGACGAATTTTTCAAGAAAAAAATTTATTTTTGGGGGCGGAAAAATGAAAGAAATGATAAAGTATCCACTAAGAATCGAACAATATAGCGCATCACTTTCATCATTGCAATAGTATAATGAACTTTTTAATTGACTCCTGTAGCATTTCCATCCAAACAACATGCCCGACAGTCATCATTCAAAAGATTATACGCTGCAAATCTTAAGGTTAAAAAAAATCGTACGTATCAAAATCGTGTACCCGTATGTAAAGATTTAATAAATACAATGAATGCATCATTAATTATCCATCACTGTATACCGTCTCTAGATATCGATGTCTCACTTAACATTACCTAAGTAAGTTGTACATGCTCAACATCCAGTCAAATTAAAGCATTGGTGATAGAATTACAAAACCAATCAATTCATGAATAATTGCAAATATATAGTTCATGGCTTCAGATCTTCTTTCGATTTTTAACATTATTCATGTTTCTCGAATGCACACTTTCGCTTCGATCCAATCTCTGCTCTTTTTATGGATTATTTTGTATTTAATTCGCTCAGCCTCGAAACTTTCTCACTCACTGAGGAGTACAATTCTTGAGCAAATCTAATACCCACCACATCATTTGCAGCGATGGAGTTGTCCAGTTGCAACTTTGCTTCTTTTAACATCCGCAGCGAGATCTCGTATTCTTCCGTTACTTCCTCTTCTATTTTCTGTAATTTTTCCTTTTTCGCATCTAATTTCTCGTGTTTCCTAACAGATTTATCAATCAATGCCTGGCGTAATCTTTCCTCCTCAACAGCTTGTTCCTCTTTTCTCTTTGCGATCTCCAACTCTTCGCGTTCGCGTTTCTTCCTCTCTGAGAATTTCCGATGCGACTGTTGTACGGAGGTCGTTATCTCTTTGGAGAGCGTACACACATTCTCAGAGCCACCATATTGACGTGCATGCTCCTTGCACCTTCTCAAGGCCACCAGTCCTTCATCATTAAGATTAGTTCGCTCAACCGTTAGCGTGTTCTTATTGTCCGATAAGCTACGCTCGACATCAGCATTACCATTGCTGATGGACAGACAACTCTTGATCAATTTACCAAGAAGTTCATATTTCTTCTGATTACTATTCTCGAACTTGATATTCATGACTTCACTCCAATATTGATCGATAGAAAGCAATTTCCCTGTTCTATCTCGGAAAAGTTCATCAGGAATACTTTCTGATTGATAAAGCTTCCACTAATCACGCAAAGCTGACATTTCAGACTCTTTGATGATATGCGGCATCTTTGAAGCCAGTCGGCTAATGGCGTTCAATGAATCTGTTTGACTCTCTTGCTTCGAACTGGGGGATAGATAGGTCAAATCCTTCAACAACTCCGAATCTATAGGTATCTTTGTTTGCAGATGTTCAATCATAGCTATATAGGAGGTTCTCATTGATTCACGGCTTTCTTCTTTCGCCTTTCTGACTGCATAGCGCTCATGACATTGGCTGCTTGACCAAATTCAACTTCTTGCAGATGATGGGCTGTATTGGCGGTATTGATGCGAAGAAGGTCGGCTACAGTCTTCATTTCCACCATTTCCGGTTTTAACAAACGACGCATTAAAGTTTTCAAAAGGTGTTTCATTTCCGGAAACAGTCTGTGTACAAGGGGGCCACTATCTTGGAAAATGAGAAGATACTTTTCGAAAATATCAGCAATATCCAGCAAGAATTTCATTGTTAGAACTACAACTTGTTCATGAACGGTTAGACACTTCCGAATTATGTCGAATCGTCTATTTTTTGGTAGCGTTTTTTTGTACTCGGACTGGTTCGGCACATGACTGAGAAAGTACTTTTTGCAATCATCCCACCGGATTAGAACTCTTTCAATTGATTTTGAGAGAGTAAGCCATCGTGAATTGGTGTAGCGAAAAAATAATGCTTCCCCTTGTTCAGTTATCGAATCCGCAAGATGAGTGAAATTTTCACTTTTACATGGAGCACTTTTAAACCATTCGAATAAATCAAAAATCGACTGTTCCACCATGGGTCCGAATTCCAATGCATCTACGCCTTTCCGGAATGCGTTGTGGGCAACATGAAGCGTACATGTGATCATTTCCATGACCTCTATAGCCTCTTTTTCTCAAACTTTCATCAAGTTGTCGGTAGATCGCCTTGGTTGATATTCGGACCTTCCATTGAAATACTACAAAGGCGAGCCCATGGCAATCGATATAAATCGCTATCAATTATGTCATTGAACATTTCCACGATATCAATGGCCTTATCTCGACAGAAGAATAGTGACCCGATATACCGTGTTGCAACTTCTTTGATATCTTCATCATAATATCTAACTAGTAAATCCATGTGTTTTCTTCGTTGAACTGTAGTTGTCTCGTCGAACATTAAAGTAGACGCACCCTCCGATCTGTTAACCTTTTCACACAACCATTTCAATGACAAAGGACCGAGACATCTTGGAACACGTATGAGGCTTTATCTTTGCTCATTGTGAAGTTTTTTTCGCAACGTCGCTGTCAGGAAACATGTTTTGAAATAATTGGGCAAAATTGTCCTCTCATTTCTTGTTTTATGTGTTGCATACACGGACTTGGCTGCATAGAACATAGGTCCGAAGTCAATGTTTGGCTAATTCAAGTGGAATCATCCGAGCATCATTTATAACAAAAACAAAATACTGACCTCAGGTATTTTTTAACTGACTGAAATGACAAGAAGGAAAATCATCGAAGGGAAATACAATGAAATATGTCTCCACTCTACATTTATTGATACTCGTTACAGGATGTTTCCTGTGGTTGGTTGATTTATTAAAATCATCCATAAGATAATGAATAGCCCAAAAAACAGAGTGTTGCGGAAGTTTAATGATTCTCCATCAAGTTATACGACATCTGGAGTTCAGTGCATTAGTCAACAAAATCATAAAATCCAAAAAGTAGAGAGCTGATATCTGTAAGGATAAATTTTGAACTAGGCGAGTAGTCGGAAATTTACGAAAATCTATTCGAGAATGCATGATTTCGAAAAATAAAAAAAAATGACAGCAGCAGCAAAAAAATGAAATAAAATGATGTTACCAAAAAAAAATGAAAATGAAAAAAATGACGCACTAGGCAGCCTGATATGTCGACTTACTTTACGAAACACAGTCAATCTCCTAAATCGTTGCACAGCACAAAAAATTCTTATATCTTTTGTGTATTGTCATCAAATTTAATCGCATGCTGTTAATCGATCAACAAACTTATTTACTTGCTCAGCTGAGACACGTAGTTCTGGAAACATTGTAGTGTGGTTTGACTATTTAAATGAAGTAGGGCCCAATTAGTGAGTCTGCTCTTTTACTGTCACGATGTCATTTCAGATATCAATATCATGCTGGCCCACGTGTCGGTGTCACTCATTCTCTTTTTCATCATTGATGAGCTGCTCCATTTATCGAATGCAACGCGAGCGTCAGCATTCCTACGGCGTGAAGGAATTGTTTGCTGTGAACAGGTGCAGAGACGAGACATTGTTTGATGCGAGATTCGAATTTCTTCTGGCCTCAAGTGCGGGAAATGATGACTCACGCAATGGATGACTATGGGAATCATACAAATTTGAAGATTGTCGGTGAACGGATGGGCCGATTTTGATGAAACCTACATATTCTTGGAGCTGATAACACCATTATTTTAAACCTTAACTCGAGAGCACCAGCGTTTATCTTAATTTTTTTGTACTGAGTAGTTTCGTCTGTTGGTGTCGGTGAACGAATTGACCAAACATTGATATTTATAAGTCTGCTGACCACGGCTTGAAAATGGCTTGACTTTCTTGTGCAATTATTTTAGAAACGTCTAAAGTTTCAAATCTAAAACAATAACACATGAATATGCCTCGGAAAATTAGCATTGTGCAGATTTTGTGTATTAATGTACATGCATCAAGGTTATCTTTCTTTGATCACAACAGATTACTGTCGATTGAGGATATTTTAAGCAAAATTGAGGATGCAAAGTATCTGCGTTTATTTCCATTCATCTATCTTCAATTTAGAAAAAGCAACGAAAACCAAGAATCTTCAAGTAAATAACTAGTGGCCCAGTCACGTTTTTCAGATTAGGAAAGAGATTAGGTACATACTGAATTACCTCACGTAATTAACGGCTTGAATGGAAAATAAGTGTGAATTTTTATGTAATAATCACACAAAGTGCATTTGTTTAGAATGATGTGCCATAACAATTTTCCACAATCTGCAGTAAACCAACTGATTGCATGAAATCAGATATTGATCTACGGCATCCTCACAGCAAAAATTGTAGTCAATTTCTGAACTGAATTGGTCAATTTCCGGTAGTTATTTTTGCATTAGCATATATTTCCGGCTTCCTCCGGTCTAGATAAACTAAACTTTAGTTTGCAAGTTTTTCATGAAAGCTTCCACTAAGATTTTAACCACGTTTTAACCATAGACACCGGATAACATTATTAGGACCTAGTAATGTTGTCCAATATCTATGGTTCTAACTTTTGCGCAGAGAATGTGCGCTCGAGATCAAAGAGAGAACCGAAGTAGAGCATTTGATGTCACTCATTCCACATTCCCTGTGGGCTCCTCAGCTGCAATTTCTGCATTAATAGATCAAAATGTGTTTTTTTTCAAAGCGGCGGATGTTACCATAGATGTAACCTCTATGGATGTAACCATAGAAATCGGATGTAACCTTTGATGTGTTGTGAGGTGTAAAAATTCATTGTATACCATGTATATAAGACTGATATCTTTGATAATGCCCAGAAATTCATTAACGGCCCGGAAAATTCATGGCCTGGAAATGAAACCATAGAAATATTTCGCAACATGGCATACAATGATTATGACATCTACATTTTTCGGGCTGTCAATGGCAAATTGTCGGGCCGCTAACGCGGCCCTCTAATTTGCCATTGACGCCCTCAAAACATAGCTGTCATCATATCATTGACATGGAGATGTTGCCGGATAACCCTTGCTCAACGAGTTGGTCTCGCCCTTGCCATGTTCATCAGATAAAACCAAGGATCAATCCATAGACATCGGATAACATTATTAGGATGTAATGTAATCCTAATAATGTAATCCGATGTCTATGGATTAATCATATCAATGGCTTCCGAAGTCTGTAGTCCAAAGCATAGAGTAGGTCCAAAGTACCCTATTGAATAGATTCTCATCTTCAGGTAATCTTCTCATCTGACCACTTGCTCTATACTGGGCCTTCTTCATCATTTCGCAATGCTTTGTTTGATAGATGTGCGCAGTTAGACAATCCCAAAGATTCCCATAGACATCGGATAACATTATTGTTTTGTTAACATTATGTTACATTAACATTATGTTATCCGATGTCTATGGGACAATCCCTTGTCCTGAGACGTAGGATCTACCGGTCTCTTTGTGATATAAAAAAGTCCTTTGGTTGATGATGTTCCGCATCATGATGTATATATATATATATATATATATATATATATATATATGTAGCAGCATTACTTACTCAGTGTTCTATACATGTTCCGCATCATTCACAATGTCATTCTATCTGCTCTACATGCTCTGCATCATGGTTCCACACTAACAGCGAGATTGTACATTGTTAGAATTCGTAATTTAAGATAATAGTACACTTCAGGCTAACATGTGAATCCATGTTTAATCATGATAAATCTCGTGGTTTTTAATAACATCTGCTCTTGAAAAACCGTTTCACTCAGTTATTGGGGGTGTTCATTAACTAAAATTCTGCCGACAGAAAATTAAACCGATTTAATATTCTACCGGCAGAATATTCTGCCGACTTAATGAACGACGGTATAATACCGAAACCGACTGAACATTCTGCCAGTTTCGGTGTTATACCGTCGTTCATTAAGTCGGCTGAATATTCCGCCGGCAGAATATTAAATCGGTTTAATTTTCTGTCGGCAGAATTTTAGTTAATGAACAGCCCCATTCTTAAAAATCCATGTGTTTCAATAGTGTTCCATATAAATATGTTATGTATATTTGGAGAGCCTATCTGCTCAATTGCTCTATTATATCCTCGTGTGCGTATTCTGGAATGGTGTGTTCTGGCTATAAGCGAAGCTTCAACATATTCAAATATTCGCTGAATTCCTGATTTTTTGATAAGTAGTGACTACACTATCATTTGTATGCTGTCCTTGGCTTAATTAAAAATATTCTCATTCAATGAGTGGTGTATACACGTCAATTTGTAGATAAATCCTATCAGAAACCAATTGAAGCGAAGATGCATTACAGGGTTTGCCTTCTGACGCACATTTCACGCACAGAAAATGCTTCAACAACAGGGTTTCGGAACACCAGAGAGACGTTTTCTATTCATGCCGTATATTCAAGTCAGCTCTGAATACTCACTGCTCATATTCGCTCACGCCCTATATATACATTTTTTAAGGAAAAACAAGTTTCTTTCAACCGAACATGTTTAAGAGTTATTCACTCCATCTTCAGCGGAATACAGGAATCCGATAAAACGGTAGTTAGTTTAAATACATATCAGCGTCAAATGTATGAACCGATATCCATCATTCATGACTCGCAAAACTACGGTGCTTTGTACTAGCGAAAAATGACGTCATGTGAATTCACAGATTCAAGTGCAAAGGCACTGAGCCATTTCTTTCATTCGATGATTTTTTCAATCTATGTTTTCTTTCAGAAGAATAAACTCTAAAATAAGACAGGGTGTGTACCGACCGGGAAAAGACACACAGGGAATTTTAAAATGACAGGGAAAACCGGGAGAACCGGGAAAAGACAGGGAAAATGGAGATGAAGATAGGAATTCGGAATTCGAAACGTAATGGTTAAAAACAGGCTCTGCCTTTTGAACATAACATACCATTTTTAGTAGTATTGGGTGGTATATTTTATTAAGTGTAGTCTGTTGTGTTTATTTTCTTTAAAGAGCTAATAAGCTATTGCCGAAATTCATCGCGACGGTACAAAGACAGACTGGCCCAACAGAAAGCAGCCAAAGACGACGATGACGCGGCAGTAAGAGGGCGGCCCAAGAATTGGCGTTGAAAGAGGCAGAAATCAAGAAGCGGAGAATGGAACTCATGATATTGGAAGAGGAGGTGATCGTATTGCGAAAAAAGTGAACTGTGTACCGAACTTTTTCACACCTAACCTAGTGAACTACGTACCGAACTTCTGCACACCGAACCTTTCATTCTTCACACCATTTCATATAGCTTCTTGTTCGTTCCCCTTTTTTTTCTTTTTATATGTATCTTATTCGAAAGAGATGAATAAAAGTTGTTTTGCTATACCATAGAATTATTGTAATTTTGTTTTTTTCTTGTATCAGGTGCGTAGTCAATGAAACATTAAATTGTCGAATATTTACTCTCAGGTGCAAGAAGGTTTGGGGTCCCAAAAACGACAATATCTTGCATGATAAAATATCCCTGAAAAAACCGGGAAAATCCAGGGAAATTGAGGTGCGAGTTTTGGTATACACCCTGTAAGAGGATAGGCTGATGCACCGATGATAGAGAAATTTTCAGCTCTAGAATGGTGCTCATGTAAAGAAATTTCAGTAGCTATGGGATAGACTTTCAAATACTCACTAATTCGAGTGGCTAAGTGGCGCACGGTAGCACCAATGTATCGCATTTGACAGCGATCACAAGTATACAGATATGTAACATTCGATTTCAAGCCTAACGAAATACGACCTTTGTTATTGAAGTGGGTCAAAACTTCATTGGTATTGAAAGCCAAATAAATTTTCACATTCAACAATTTCTCATTCAACTCGTTTATGCGTCTCTTTAGTTGCTTATGTTTGTTATCTATGAAAGGGATGGACCAGTACACCATACCCACTTCACTAGTGGTTGATGCATTTTGCGAATTTTCAGATTTGGCTGCGACATTTCTTTTAATTTTGTCAATAAGTTACGGATCATAGCCTTTTTTCAGAAGCATTGATTTGATGCGTTCACACGCTATTCTAAAAGTCTCTTTATTGGAACAAATTCTATGCGCTCTAGAAAATAGGGAACGCATAGCAGCGACTTTATAAGAAGACGGAGAACACGGAGAGGCAGGTATGTAGATACCTGTATTGGTTTCTTTGATGTGATGGCCAATATCAAATGCACCATCAAGAATGCTGACAACAGTGTCAAGAAAAATGAGAATATCATTCTGGCCTAACTCCATCTTAAATTTTAAATTTTCGTTGACCGAATTGAGGAAGTCGAGAAAATGTTTGCAGTCTTTTTCAGAGAGAAAGACCGCAAGGCACTCATCTACATATCTAGTGCAGAAAAGTGGATGGTAAGTTCTGAAAACCGTCTTTCTACAAGATTCATGGCAAACGCAGCCATGATAGGAGCTAGCTTCGAGCCCATTGGCATGCCATCTATTTGGTAAAACAGTTTCTCATTAATAGAGAATAAAATGTTTGTACATGCTATTTCAAATAAGCTTTTCAAAGCTGGTTTAGAGACAACAGTGCTTAAAGTCAATAAACGACAGAATTTGATCAATCGTCTTGTTGACGAGAATCGACGTGAAAAGATTCGATACCGTACATCAAAGCTAACTAATTTGCAATTTTTTCAAATCCGGAGTATTGAGATGCTTCAACTTTTCAACAAACTGAAAAGTAGCAGTAACACTTTATTGCTTAGGTATGAAAGGTTTCAGCAAATTATCCAACCAACCCGATAAATTAGAGATAAGAATTTCTCATATTGAGGATAGGACGATACGGAGGATCGCTAATATTTTTGTGGACTTTCGGGAGTCCATACAACCTCGCGGGTTGAAAACCAACGGATATTATTTTATTAATAATATAATTGTTTAAAAGCTTCTTTGACTTCAAACTTTGGAGATAAACTTACGATTATATCTGCCCTCTTCAAGAATGAAGGGATATTTTTCGAATGCTTATCATGCTTGTAAGGCTTGAATTTTGAATTGTCTTCTAAAATTCTATCAATCTTTCCGACATGTGAAGAGCGATCTTCAATGAAAACACCATTGCCTTTGTCAAAGCGACAGACAACAATACTCATATTTTGAACAAGCCTGCGTAAAGATTTGAAATGTTTGACCACTTCCTCGAAACTGCGACCTCAACCATGGACAGAGCAAGTCACAATTGCGACCTGTACCCATGAATGTTGATTGATGCACCTGTATCTCAGGGTCTATAGTGACCTGGAAAACGGGGGAAATTAGGAAATCCTGAGTTGAAGGATTTCTTGAAACATTCAAAATAATAATCAAATGATAAAAATGTTGATTTTTGTATTTATAATCGCATATTTAGAAATTAATGGATAATATAACGTTGTTTATACTCGGGAGCTCATTAAGGACGAAGCCTTTCTTCCATGTGGCCAAGTTATCACTTATCCCACTCTCATTCTTTTTGTGCTGAATAGAGAGTGTACCTTTATTAAAAGTCTTGGGTTTGACCCGACCAAGATTTCAACTAAGGTCTCCCGGACGCAGAGCGAACATTCCACCACAAGGACACAGTGCCGGTGTTAAATTTAGTAACAATTTATCTTTCAAAGATAGATATATTGAGCGACGTTATACTGTATTTTGCCACACTGTTCTGACCAACGATTTTATATCATTTGATATACCTATAGTTCATAATAATGGTCACATAAACTTACAGCCTCAATATATACACTGTATTTAATAAAGTGAGTAGGCTACCGTAAGACTTTGGACAGTTTTGAAGATTGACACAATTTTTTTATTACTTAAAGGTAGAAACATTTCAAACAATCGATATCAAAACTTCCATCTGCATTAACGCAACATCCTTGCAAAGAATCACTACTATCAAACATTTGCTTCGGTAATATTTTCTAAAAAACATGTGTGTCCAAAGTCACCACGGGATTGGGTGTCTTTTGGACACTCGATAAAATAGAATAGGTTCTGATGAAAATATCGACATGAAACACTTTTATTTTACTGTGTACTACGAAAGTGAGTTTGGAGTGTTCAGTCACACAGCGTCATGATCTCTTTTGATCTAGTCGTACTCAACGATGTCTTATTGAAAAAAAATAGGCAACACTACTGAGCGAATTTCAATGACTTAGTTCGAAAAAATGTAGCCATTCCCAGCACTGAATTGTCGCACCTTGTGTATAGCCTATTGACATAAATGAAAGCCTTGAGGATTATCTTGTGTTATATAGCCCGACTCTTATTTGGATCTATGAGAATGCATGTCGATTTTAATGAAGCTTGTATAGATAAAATACAACGCATGAATTAATTAAACACTTGCTCACGGATGTATTGTCAACAGCAGCTGACAGTGATCGCAGTGGACATATAGGCTTAATAATAAATTACCGGTAATTAATTTCTGAATACCACTGATTTTTGTCAAGCTTCACCACTGTCTGGCTAGGTGGATATGAAACAAAACTCGAAATTAATATTTCAGCGCAAATTTTTAAATGTCCTCAACCGTTGTGGATTCTACTTCGTTTACATGTTAATCAACATTATTTGTGTGAAGTTCTACATTCAACTAACAATTTCCTAGGAATCCGTAAAATGCTGCATGTGGAAAAGCAATGGTTTTGTACCACAGTAACCAAACGGAGTATTTATACCAACACTAAATGCCCTGCTAAAGTTCGAAGAAAACAGATTCTTAAATTAACCACTCAAGTTGCACTGGATGAATTAAAAGTCCAGTATTGAAGCCATATTTTAGTCAGTGAATATATATCATGAACTGAAGACATTTGAGTTTGAATAATAATAAATCAAATGTCAGATGTCAACTCTGTAATCACATACGTGTATGCAAATGTTTTGAAGGAAATAAGCAACGAAAAGGTAATTTTATTCAGAACGTCTATCAAGTTAATCTTTCCTGGTAAATTGAATGACCTAAGTTTGCAAGCTCTCTGTCACATGCTCAACCCTTAAACTTTCAATGTCTTAATATAACGCTGACTTGCGCGGTGTCATTTTCGGCAATCATCCATCGCGTATAAGCAATGAAAATGAATTTGAAAAGAAATGCGTCACCCGTACATAGCATTTAACAACTTCATGTTGGACAAAGTTTTTGCAAGAGGAGATCTTGACTCTAATCTTCATGGGGTGACATGGTAGTCATGTGGGTTGAGATGGCATTATTCAGTTCGACTTCGTATATCTGTCAATTACTATTCAAATATCAACCGAAAATGAACTCGCTGAATTTTCCACAATTAGATCATAGTTACCAGAAGACCTACCTATGTAAATTACTAGTTTCTCAAGATTTGAAGCCTGACCAAAAAATTTTTAAAACAATCATGAAAATTTCATTCAGCCTCCAGCAATACAATCAATCGAATAGAGGAAGTGATCAGAACGTGCATTATCCTAAGTTATAAATCTACTGCTAGGAATCCAATGGTATGAAATCAAGGTACATCACTGGCGTCTATTGGGAGTGAGGTTGTCGTGTTTGAGCACCACCCTCCCCACCCCTACTGGAATTTTTACATAGAGCGAGCCGGAGAGGTGCTCTATCATTAGATTCGTCCAATCCAAGCGCTCCTCGTGCCGGAGGAGTGCTCTATTTTTTTTATTCTTCCAAATTGGAGCGCGCCACGGCCACGTGTCGGAGAAATGTTCTATTTATTTTTGCGATCTCAGAGTTATAAATTGCTGTTAGCACTCATTGCACATCCACTTGTGTGTGATGTACAGTGTAATCTGCAATAAACATGCATACCCATACACATATAACTATCTAGACCTATATAGGAGGGTGTGGCTGTTCCCCCTGCTTTTTCGGATGCAGCCTAACTTTTTAGTGAGTGAGGTTAGGCATCAACATAATGTATACAAAATTTGAGGTCTCTGCTCGTACAATGACGTTCTGGGGTTCCTCATGGCTGTTCAAATATGTTCGCTTCGCATACATGGACATGAACAGTAAATATGCGATTTTAAAAAGTCAGCTAGGTTCGTCCCCTATCCCCGAAATAATATCTGTCGTCGTTTGTGACCATTTCTCGCTACGCCTACACACTCCGTGTCAGCTCTAATAATTTTGTGTGATTAAATACGTTTGAAACTGATTCACTTTAATTGATTTCCGTCGGTAGAAATGACATCTAAACGCTTCAATGACACACGTCTTTTCTTTTTGGACACAGTGCCAGTTCAGGAAGACAAACGGGTCAGAGGAGCAAAGTCACCCACCCACCCAAAGAAAGTCCCTTTTTCTTTCATTGCCCATGAATGCAGTCTTTAGTCTTCCAATGATCTCAATTTAAGGCAAAAAGAACTACTTGCAGCGAACAAAGTGATGAAAGAATTGATCCCGTTTTATTCAAAGTCTAGAATTCCGACTTTGGCGGAGGCCAAGATGGTGGAGAAAGTCGCAGCCTTGTATTAAGAAATGCAAAAGATTATGAGGATGCCGAAAATGACAAAATGTTAAATGCCGAAATGACAGTGGAAATTCAATTTAAAGAATGCCGACATTCAAGAAAAATCTTTGAAAGACTTGCATTTGGCCGAATGCCCACAAGCGAATCAAAAGATCGAAAAGACCGAGAGTTCCTGATAAACATGATGGCAAGCAGAACTGTTTCAAATGCCACCGTCGACCAAAATCTCAGTGCGACGGAGAAAAAGTTTCACAAATGAAATTGCAAGATCAGAATAGGTTAGGCAAAGAGGAGCGACGACATATAGAAGGAGGGAACTATGATGAAGATGGTGTGTTTGCAAATATTCCCTTATTTGCGACGGTTCGATACCGAGGGCTGAAGAAGACAGGATGTGAAATCAAAATTCCGTTCGACGTACTGAAATACTCTTCGTTGTACTCGACTACGGTTATAAATAAAATTTCTCCAACTGCTCTGGCCTCTACCATTAAATTATTGGTCCACACGTGCCATAGTGACTAGGGCTGTCCACCGACTATCGACTAGTCGACTATTTCCCTGATTAGTCGACTACAATTTAGAATCCGACTAGTCACATTTCATGACAGAAACCGATTTCTTGCTCAGTCATTCTATTTTGGGATCATCAGATAGCGTCATAATTCCAATCACTACAGTGATTACTCGGCAGCCGTAGATTGTCAGCTCCTGCAGGCGCACGCTGCCGATCCTTTGTTCTTTAACAGTATGAAGAGGAATGGATATCAATCTCCGGGTTCGCTGTAATTGGTTGAATCGAACAATGCACCTCACTCATGAACTGACAAAAATTTCGTGAGTGTGTAATCGGCAGAAACCGAAACATACTGTATTATCGGTTTTTAGTTGAACAGGCAATCATAGATTGGCAAGATGAAGCGCCAACTAAGCGAAAATTGTGAACAGCCCAAAGTGCCATCAAACAAAAAGGGTACCAGTGCAGCTTGGTCGTACTTCGAATGAGTTGAAGTTAAGAAAGTGAAATGCACTCCGTGCAACAGTGTTCTATTATTCAATGGCAGCACATCTGCGATGCTGAATCATCTTAAAAACAAGCATCCGACTATTCGTCTTGGCTCGACTTGTGGTCTAAGTCATGCTGGTGAAACGTCATCGTCCCCAGCGTGCTCTTCAACATCGAGTGCTTCAAACAGTCAGTTGATTATGACTTCCTTTTTACACTCGAACAGAAAATGTAACCTGAAGCGATCGGAAATGCTATCGCACTTGTTGACTAAAATGGTTGCAAAAGATTTGCTGCCTGTTTCTTTTGTGGAGGGAGCAGGTTTTAGGGAAATGATGAAGTTTTTAGAGCCTGACTATTCGGTACCTTCACACCAAACAATCATGCGTCGGGCTGTAAACCTCTACAATGATTTGAAGTCCACTTTGATGAAACATTTAAGTTTGGTGAATCATATATCTTTAACCACTGACGCTTGGACCTCACTATCTACAAATTCGTATGTCAGCGTAACTGCTCATTGGATCGACGATGAATGGAAATCGCATTCGTCTGTGTTAGATACAAGTGAGTTTGACGATAGACATACTGCGGCAAACCTTGCGGGGCATCTCAACAACATTCTTGACGACTGGGATTTGAAGCAGCGTATCATTGCTTGTGTCCACGATAACACAAGTAATCAAGTTGCAGCTAGCAAGATTCTTCAATGGCCATACATCAGTTGCAGTACCCATACATTGCAACTCTCAATTCAATTGGGTTTCCAGATCGAATACATCGAAGAGCTTTTGAAGCTTGTGAATCGGTTAGTTGCACATTTTCGACGATCAACATTAGCAACTGAGGCATTAGAGAAAGCTCAAGAAGATTTAAAACTGCCGAAACATCGATTGATACAAAGTGTTGTCACGCGTTGGAATAGTGCTTGTGAAATGTTGTCTCAAGTTGAAGAGCAACGGCAAGCCATTTCTTCTGTATTTCTGCATTTCTTCTGTCACCGAAAGATTACAAAACCAGGAACAGAAGAGAATTTGTCACTTTCTTCACAACAGTGGAACTTCATTTCATCGTTTGTTAATTTGCTGCAACCATTCAAGATGGCAACAACTGTTTTGTCTTCTGAATCGCGTGTTTCTCTATCTCTGGTTTTACCTATTATAAGTGGTCTTCAAAGGTCTCATTTGAAAATTCAATGCTGTTATCAAAGATTTCAAATCGCAAGTTTCTCAGGACCATAGCCGTCGGTTCAGTCTGAGTGTTGAGAAAAACAATATTCATTTGATGTCTGCAACCGCTGATCCACGTCACAAGAATTTGAATTTCTTGAGTTCTCAAAGTGAACGAGACGCAGCTCACAGTGTTTTCAAAACTTGTGAAAATTCATCGAGCAGAGTAGAAATGCCTGATCCATCGAATAAACCCCAAAAGTCATCGGTTTTTTCTTTCTTACTCGGTGATGATTATTATGACGATTTTAATCAGACGGATGAGTTCGAACAATATTTTATGTCTCGAACGATCTCACCAGCTGACAATCCTCTTGTCGGGTGGAAATTCAATGCCACCCAATTTCCCAAAGTCGCGAAGATTGCCAGAAAATATCTGAGTATTCCCGCTACTTCTGTTCCGTCTGAGAGAGTATTTTCAACCGGTGGAAATATTGTGACAAAATTAGGAAATTGCTTGTTGCCTGAGAATGTAAATGTTCTCATATTCTTAAACAAGAATTTACCATAGTTTTAAATTTCTTTCATGAACATTTTCTGCATCGATATTGCTGAGTTTGATTTTACATCCTACAATTTGTTATTCAAAAGTTTGTTCCCACTATTTGCTCAACAATGAGTTTACCTATATCTATATTATAGATTTCTTTTAAGATTTGAGAAGTTCGTAATATTTTTACAATCTTCATGAAAGAACTGAAGTCAATTAACTCTCAAGTAACCTCAAAATATATAGGCCTTCTCGATTATGTTGATGTAACATTTTTATCATATTTTTTAATGGAAATTTACTTTTCTACCAATTTGTTATAATTCATGAAATGAACTAATCTCTGACCATAGATTACTAGATGAAAGATTTAATTGTAGCAAATGAAAACAGATGAAATTAGCACAGAGCAGAGTAGACATTAACATATCACAGTGGTGCATTTATGATTTCATCGACGATATGATCGTCAACTAAACACATTTGCATGATATGTCGAGTAAAAGCTTCCCCAACTTTAACTGAGATAGAAGACTTGTTTTCAAGCGCGAGATCTTTCGCCTATATTATACTATAATTTTCATACTTTAATTTACTTTATAGAATTTATCATTTAAACAGATTATTAGTAAGCACAGCTAATATGGTTGTTAATATAGAATAACATCAGGTAAAGTTAAACAATTGCAAACGACAAGAAAGTGAAGAATTAGGCCCCTATCTGCAGAATTACAGTAAATAGGCCCAGTCAAATACTTAAGTGTATTTCTCATACGATGATGAAAGTCATCCCAGTAGCCATTTATAATAGAATATAATGCTTACTAATTAAAATTATTAGTTAAAGTAGTCCTAATGAGGACTGATGGCGTTCTCCAATCCGCAAGTGTACAAAGGCAATGCTATTGTAACCATTGGATTAATCAGTTCTTAAAAGAACTCAATGTAGCTTTCTCGTGGCAACGAATTAAAATTGATCAGCTTTGGCCCAATATCTGGTAAAAATGGAAATCTTAAGACTTGTAACACTTCTCATTCTTACTGTTAATATACTGATACCATAGATTCCAAACACTGCCGTATACACGTTCAAAACAGACGTCTAATATACTGTACCGACTACAGATGCTGATAGTGGAAATAGAATAAGACAATGGTTACCATAGGTTAAGGAAATTAAAAATGGATATTATAAAACAACAGGAAACCGATGAATAAAAATTGGAAAAGTGGAGGTAAAATATGGAAATACAACGATGCTACTACACCGATTACAAGTGAACTATATCTGACACTACACAAAGTGGATAATGGTAAGAGTGGATAAGTGGAAAGTGGATAATGGAGGTAAACAATAGAACTACAATGACACTCTACTACACCGAAAGCAATGAAACTATACACACTATACCTAAGACTACACATGGAAAATACTATTTCTTCACTTGAATTTGTTATCGCCAGTTCCTTCATCCATCTATAGTACTTCATATAATTCCACATTTCTTCATTTGAATTACAATACGTCGACCACTACTTCAGCTACCGATTAAGGGATATAAAACATAATACTGCAGTCCGTCAGTCATCAGCAGGTACTCGTCTAGTTGTGTTTCGACCCCTAATCTGAACACTCAAACCCAGACGAGCGGGGTCCCACACATAGTGGCTGACAAAATACTGAATAGGTAATGATATGTCTTGAAAGATATGTCACAAAGATAAATCAGACATCATTCAATTGTTGCGTTTCCCACATGTAAACTGATCCTGTCATTAAATTCATCCCATCAATAAATACAGTCTGCTTTTTACGATCCGCACATGTAAACAAATCCTGTACATCAATCTTTGCCTTTTCGATTCCCACAAGTAAACAGATCCTGGTCATCCTCGAATCCCATAAAGATGTAATCGCTGTGTGATAATTATGTACTCCGCCTTTACACAAACTTCGCCTCATACATCAAGACTTAACAATGGAAGCTCTCTTATCTCCCGTAACCCACGCTAAGCGCTCTGTATTCACTCTTCACCGCCCCCCATATGATGGCTACAAGTCATTGTTAGTCGTTTATTCACCTATGCAGCAAGGCATTAAGGAAAATGTGAGTCGTTTGTTGGTCGCGTGCTTCATTGAAATTCACAGAGTGAAGTGAATTGTCGAGCCGAGAAAAGACCATATTTGTGAAGCGATTCATTATGCTTTGTGAGAGCCTTTTCTGTGTAACTCATCAAGTTATGCTGAGAATAACCTCTAGATTTCATGATATTTAGTGTCTTGTTAGTTTTGTGTACAGCGTCTTGTAACTTCGAGCATATTCTACAATATCTGACTACCTGCGACGCGAAAACATGAAGGGTCATCTGTAATGGGATCATGCTCTCCGGAAAAGTCAGTTGCACCACAGGGAAAGAGAAGTCATCTACCTTGTGATAAACTGAAGTTCTCAAGTTGTTCTGTGAGATTTGTATTTTCACATTTGTAGAAATACGACTAGTCGACTACCTTCTACGCGATTAGTCGACTATAAAAAAACGTAGATGGACAGCCCTAATAGTGACATGAGCACTTTGAATATGAATCCTACGCAGTCATACAGATTCATGTCGGAAACAGTGTCTAAAATTGCATGTAGAACAAATCGCGTCAAACTGGATCCCAGTGATCCCTTCTGTTGTTCACTGGGACGGACACTGGTGGAAACTTTTTGATATATGTACTTGATAACCGTCTTCCGACATTGATATCTGCAATTGGTGGTGTTTATCTACTTGGTGTTTCACATCTACTTATCCAAAGAGAAAGCAGGGGATCTTAACTCAACAGCCACTCTTAATATAGTGGAGCAGTGGAATTGCATAGATAATGCGTGATTTCTTCCATGGTGTTTCCACGTCGTCAAACGCCGGTCACTCAACCGCAACTTGTGTTTGCATTCAAGAAGCACTAGACAGAGCTTTGCAATGATGTACGTGCCGGAACCATGTCGGGGAATTTCTCCTTCAAATGGATGGGATGCTTTGAAAATCGAGGTTCAAGAGGTCGAGAAATATCGATCTTTTTAAAATTCCGTGAACGATTCCAAGAGTTTGTAACGATTAGAGCTCCATGTACTTATAATAACAGCATTAACCAACTTCTGGTAGAGCAACGGAACACCCATTACTCACATTTGCTTGAAAGCAAATGAAAATATTTCAGATTTGTGGAATTCTGGAGCAACTCATGTAGCGAGATGGATGTCGAAAATAGTTATTCAATCGAGAATGTTATGATGAGCGAAGTGATCCCTCTGCACCAGGAAAACTTAATCTCAGAATCAATGATTGCAAAAATAACTCGTTTTCTCACTTTTGTTATTCATGTGTGCATTCCTTGGGTGGTATAATTGTCCAAGAACAAATCATCTCCGTCGGATGCCCTTAGCCTTCTCCAAAACATTCATCGTTACAAAAGTGTAGAAAATGTTGGTGACGCCGCACACAGGGCAATAACAAATCATTTATGGTATTTAGTTACTGAAACGATTCTTCTGTCGTATGATGAATTCTTTTTGATTAGTTGTACCTTGATACTGTTGTATTGCGCATGCAGCACTTTTGAATAGTATAATTGAATGCCGATAAACGCATTTTTTAATGTTTTTCTTAAACTGAATTACTGTTTGTAATTTGATTATCAGCATAACCGTGCTCTACACTTAAATAGAAAGGAAAAACACACAACTATGATGTCCTTATAAGGAACAATCGCTTCATTTTCAAGATGGTTTTCGTGAATATTGCTTGTAATTTCAAATCCAATAAGGAACCCGTAAACCAGCTCAGATCTTTATAAAACTCAGCCAATATGTTCTAAACAACACACCTCACTCACAAAAAAAGCTGGGTGGGATAACTTAAAGTTCACGAAAAATCGGGGTAATAGCCACACCCTACTATACAGTGCATATGTGTTCCACATGAAGCATGTAGCCAGCATGAAAAGCAGCTCATACCATCCAATGTTAAATCAACGGGTAAATTGGTCTTCCAATCAAGCCGATATTCGCCAGTCACAATTTTTCATCGATGGCTACAAACCCGGTTGAGAAACCCCTCCTTGTGAACAGTGGTAGCTTCATCTGTCAATATATGCATGTGACTCGTACGATGCCAGCTATCTGGGATTCACGTTGCGACAGCTGTTCCAAAGAGTTGAAGAACATTGGCTCTGTAATAAGTGAGCATTGCCTACAATCATACTACGACCAAACAATTTCCATGGAGAGTTTCAAGATCTTGAAGAAATGTAAGAAAGACGATCTAAGAATGCATGAAATGCTATTCATTCAGAAGTATCATCCTTATCTGAATGGACATAAGGATTCTATGAAACTGCGGTTGCTTGATAATTAGTTTGCATTTTCATATCCTGTTTATGTAACACAATTTAATATATGTCTTGTTTTTCCGTAAAAGTGAACTATGCAAATGTAAGATTTTCTTGTTTCTCTTTAGCCTAGTTTCCACTCCGTGATTTTCAAATTTTGTGATCAATTCATGCATGTTAATTCAGTCGACAATTTTTATCTGTATCATTGAGAATGTTCAATAGATTATAGGCGAAACATTTGGAAAATTTTCGCCGTTATTTCTTGCAATATTTACTTTTCAAAATTGTTGTATCGTAATTTATCTTTCAAAATTGCTGTATCGTAATTTATCTATCAAAATTTACCTTGATTAGCAGATAATGAGTCTTGTACCAATAACAAGAAATTTGTTGTAGAGGCTGAATAATAAAATATGGAGAGTAAGAGACAACTGTTGCAAAGCTAATTACCGCAAACTTCACAGCATATCCGTAGAATGCCTTGATGTACACATTGCGATTTGAGATTGGCGCTTTTCACTCGATAATTCAATCACAAGCGTGCGATAATTCGAGACGGCATAAATAGTGCAGCGAAATGACAGAGTTCCCCGAGAAATAACGAAGTACGTAATCCGAACGTCATGAGCCTGATGATAGCTAGCACAGTCACATCCTTGTATGAAACCATCAAAGCAAACATTTGCTTTAGCGGACGAGATTTTCGATTTAAAGATGGGAGTACAACAAGATTCAGCCAACTGTTCATTTCAAATGCGATGAATGCCAGAAGTTCAGGGCTTCCAGAGCACTGACTGGCACAAAGTGAACATCGACTGTAGGAATAGCAAGACATTACATCAAATTAAACAGCATAAACAGGAGACAACTCATGTCTTAAAATCGAGGTTGAGGTTAAGCAAGGGCATGCTCCTCGTAGAAAACAATGCACCAACAGAACCACATGAACTGTACAGGAAAAAGGATGGCCCCAGTTCCCGGCAGCCCTTCAATGGGCAGGGACTGAAGTCAGAGGAACTGAAGTCTGCCAAGAGCTAAGAAAACGGAGTGTTAACGTTTGCTGTCTACAGGAAGTACGGTGGAGAGGTCAGGGAGCTCGTTTTGTAGGCGCCAAAGGACTAAGATACAAGTTGTTGTGGTTCGTAAATGACGCTGGAAATTCAGGCGTTGGAGTGTTAGTAAAGGAGGAATTATGTGAGAAAGTGGTGGAAGTTCGAAGAAAGAGCGACAGGTTGATAGTGGTGATGATGGCTTTCGATGATGACGTGCTGCGTGTGATCTGTGGATATGGACCGCAAAATAGAAGGCCAGAAGCAATAAAAGATCTTTTCTATGATGAAATGGCAAATGAGTGGGAATTGCAGACTAAAGAAGAGCTGGTTAGTTTGGGTTTTTGTGATTTCAACGGCCATGTTGGAAAGGAAATCGATGGGTTTGATGGTGTGCATGGAGGGAATGGTATCGGCGTGAGAAATTTAGAAGGGAAGCGATTACTAGAGTTTTGTGATGAAAAAGTGTGTGTGGCGAACACATGGTTCCACAAGAAAGATGAGAGGAAGGTGACTTACATTGCGGGAGGGAATGAGACTGAAATCGACTTTGTGATAATTGGACAGGAAATCGAAAGCACCTTAAGGACGTGAAGACAACCCCTGGTAAATTGCAGCACAGATTGTTGATTGCTGACTTAGACAAAAAAAAGAGTAAGGAAGAGTGTGAAAATGAAACGCTTTTCAAGAAGGAAAATCTGGAAACTGGATGATAGTGCAACGAGGCTTCAATTCCTAGAAAGAGTACAGGACCTCGTTGATGTTGCAGCAGCAGATGTCTGGGGTTCATTCAGGAATGGTGTGCTGCAGGCATGTGACGAAATTTGTGGAAGAAAGAAAGGAAGAACTGATCGAGGGGACACATGGTGGTGGAACGATGAAGTAAAAGCTACCATAATCAAGGAAAAGGAAGCTTATAATGCACTGTGCATGGATGGTACAGAGGAAAACAAGATCAACTACAGAAACAAGAAAAAGCAAGCGAAGAAGATTGTTGCCAGAGGCCATGCAGGAGATTGAGAAATTGAGGGAAATCCTAACAACATCTTCAAGCGTGTGAAACTCATGAAGCGGGAAGGAAGGGACGTCGAAGGCGGGCGATGTAGGAGAGGAAAAGATGGACGACTGGGTTTCACAGGAAAGGACAGAGGACAATATATAGAAGGAACACATGGAAGTGATCATGAATGAAGAGAATGATTGGGATCTGTGCTGTTTGCAATGGTAGTAGATGCATTAGCCGAAAACGTAAGGGAAGGACCATTGTCTGAAATTGTGTGCACAGATGACATCGTTTTGACGAGCGATACAAGGGAAGGTCTAAGAGAAAAGTTAAAAAAATGGAGAGAAGGGCTGGAAGCAAAGGGAATGAAGGTGAACGTCAGTAAAACGAAGGTAATGGTGAGTGGTTCGGAAGGAGATAGACTGAAGTCTAAGAAAGATCCCTGTTGCTTATGTGGGAAAAGGGTCATGGCGAATTCGGTGTTGTGCACAAAGTGCGGAAAGTGGATTCACGGGCGATGCACGAAGATGAAGAGAGTGACTCAAAACTGGGCGCGGAATTTCATTTTCGAGAGATATGTTAAAGCGGTGAGAGACGTTGTGGTGAAAATTGAGGAGCTGTGCGAAGGTATCGAGACATGACGGATTCTGCTACTTAGGGAGCAGAATGAATGCCAGGGGTGGATGCGAAGCGGCAGTAACAGCGAGAGCACGGCTTGGATGGATGAAATTTCGAGAGATGGGTGAACTGTTATTTGGACGTAGATTCTCATTGAAAATGAAAGGGATGGTATATCGGAGTTGCGTAAGGCCAGTGACACTACATGGTAGTCAGACTTTGTGCTTGCGAGAGGTTAAAATGATTTTTTTGAAGAGTACGGAGAGGGCGATGATCAGAGCAATCAATGTGTGGGACGAAGCTCATGGAGAGAAAGAATAGCAACATTTTGATGAGAATGCTTGGACTGAAGAGGAAATCGGGCAGTTGGCGAAATCGAATGCAGTCCGCTGGTACGGTCACGTTTTGAGAAGGGAAGAGGGCGACATTCTCCAGAAGGCACGTGACTTTGAAGTTCAGGGACAGCGGAAGCGGGGCGGCCAAGGCGCATGTGGCGAAAATAAGTTGAGGAAGAGGTGAAGAAGATCGTTTTTAAAAAAGGAGATGCCCAGAACAGGACAAAATGGAGAGGTGTGAGAAGGGTTTCTGTGTAATGAGGTACATCCGGCCACCCTCGCTCGTCGGGGACAAAATCGGATTCAAACTGGTTTGATGATGATGCAATCAAATGAGAAAAGACAAATATGCCAACTGAAATTTTTTTCGGCTTTAGAGCCATGCCATCGTCAAATAGTCGGTTGAATACCTAACGGGTAGCTTTTCTGTCAGCTGAATTTCAGTTAAAGAACATGGCTAGCAGCAAATTTCAATACCCACAAGTGCCACATTTACAAAAATGCCTAGGAATATAAAAAATTGGGCATGATTGAACTTCAATATTAGCCACCTCTAAGAATGACCGTTTTCAATGGCAGTCGCGGCTACTATTGAAGAAATGTGGTACTTGAAAACTAGGCGCTTGAAAATCTCCCTGAAGTTTAATGTGAAGACTTAACTTTGAATAATAGTGATCTGTCATTCCGTAACAAATACCAATCTGTTTTCATTTCTACTGCCATTCCATTATCTCCACTTAGAAATAAACTGGGTGTCCGTTGAGTCATGCAAGTAAGCAAAATACTAAATCATAGATCTCACTTACGTGACCTTAGGGACATCCGGTATAAAAGCGCCGAGAGAAATTTACCGTCATCGCAAAAAAGTGGCAGCTATCCATAATTTTGCAAGTAAGACTCCTATTTAGGTCTTTGATGTATATTTTTCCGTTACAGAGATTCGAAATGTTAGGTAGAAGTTGTAGCTTATGAATAATTGTAATTCTTAAAGTTTTTACCTACTTTCTAATCTGCAACTTCCTGTTCGTGAAATTCTTATACCTGAGCTTGACAAGTTGGATGATGTCAAATTTTTGTTGGGATCGTGTGTGGTGAAAAGCAGTGTTAAAACAAGTAGGCTATCACAAATAACCGCGTCTAGTATTCTGTTTTTTAGATCGAATTGTGTTGTATCAATGGTGTTGCACGTGTCTTTATGGACCAGGGACGACGGTGCTCCTGTTCTCATATGTCAACATCCACGTGATGATAAATCGGTGAGTAGTCATTGCATTAAAATTGTAATCATGTAACGGGTATATTTTACTAATGCTGTTTAATGTAATGTAGTTGGTCAGACAAAAGTATGCTGTCCACGCATATCACCTATTACATTAAGTATTCTTGACACAACCTGCTGCAACAGAAAAGGACATCTACTTTGTTTTCGTCGATATGGAGGAGGAATTTGACCGAAAGGCTTTGTGATGGGCAATGGGGAAATAGGCATCGTGGAATTGCTGATGACAGATCTACAAGTAATTTATGTGAATTCTGCCAGTCATGACATGGATGTGCTGAGCGATCGATCTGATTTTCATGGCGAACTGTTCTCGTAAGTGTTCCTATTACTTTCTCAGATTCTGGACTCTCAGATCATCACCTAGCCTGGGTCTTCCTTCCTTCGGCAAATCTCTTTGTCTATGTCAGTTTCACTTATTGTCCATGGTGAGCTATCAAATGGCTTGTTGACATGAACAAGTTGGCTAACTTGTTCGAAAATTCCGTTTATGAATACATCCCTAGAGAGATTTCCACTGTAAAAGTCTTCAGCTATTTCCAATGATTCGTAATCTCAATATTGCAGAACTGTTTAGTTTTACAACATTGGATCTTTTACTTCATTTTTTATTCATTTTTGTTTAGTCGTGAGTGATAGTTCAGTTTTTGATATTGTGTAAATTGACTCATTGAAGATTGAGTTGCATCCGAAGTTAAAAAATGAGAGCAGACCTGAATAGCCACTATTTCATTAAATATCAGGAATCATCAGCTTTACATCCCTCAGCATAAACAAAACTTAATTTTCAATACGCAGCTACACCCGGAGTGAATGTGAGATGTGCTTATGTGGGTATACAATGTTGTACATTTAGCAGATCATTTTAATGATATTGTTATGCGTACTTAGATTTTCAGCCTTTCTAGACAAATCTTTCAAGTCATCCTATGTCACGTATGCAATCTTCCGCCATTGCTTAGATCCTTGGTGCAGAACTGATGAGACCAAAACATCGCATATCGCGAGTCCTACGAGTAGTAATCCCATGGCAAAATCAAGTGCAGTGCGGTGCAGTGATGAGTCATCGATGAGTCATCAGGCTGACTCAGCCCCCCCTCTGGAAGGAGGGAAGAGAGTTTGCCAAGGATGTGATGGAAGGATGGGTCCGAGAGGAGGAAACGGTTCCCAACCCCCCTCCTCTGGAAGGAAGGAAGGAGTTTTCCGGTAAGGGTTGGGATTGGAAGGGAGAAGGGGTGGAATCTCTGAAAACGGCAGAGTTGGAAAAAGGCGGGTGTTGGTGGTTTTGGGATGAGAAAAGTCGTTTTTCGGCATGAAGGAGGTCTCGGATGGGAAAACGGAGGGCAGATTCGGAGTCCACGTGAAATTTTGGGTTAGGAAGGATGTTTCCAGCGACATGGGAGAGAAAAAATTTCGATGACGTCCCCCCCTGTCAAACTTCCAACTTTGGTGTTAGAGATCGTAGAAAGTCGTGCAATAGCTCATTTGAAAGCTAAGAGTGAGAAAAATGCAGTGGAAAGCTCAGTTTGGTCTACTTTTCCTGGGTTTAGGGAGGAAAATGGCAGGAAAACGTCAGAGTTGGAAAAGGCAGGTTTTGAATGTTTTGGGATGATAAAAGTCGTTTTTCGGCATGAAGGAGATCTCGGATGGGAAAACAGAGTGCAAATTCGGACGTTTTGGCCAATGTTGGGTCTAGGAACTTCTTTCCAGCTCAATCGGAGAGAAAAGTTTGACCCCCCCCCCCTAGGCAGCGATCTTCCAACCTTGGTGTTAGAGATGGTAGAAAGTCGTGCAATAGCTCGTTTGAAAGCTGAGAGTGACACAAATTCAGTGGAAGACACGGCTTGTTCCTATCTGCCTTCGTATAGATGTGAGACGTCATTGAAAATTTTGGACATTGGCAAAAAAACGAGAGTTAGAATTTTTACGAAAATCGCTCTAGCGGGTGAACGACGCTCGGACGGGAAAACAGAAACCAGATTTGGAATCATCGTGCCATTCTGCATCTGGAGGGTGAGTTTCAAGTCAATCGGAGAGAAAAAGTTGAAAAGTTGGGTCTCCACATGAGATTTTTTCCTGAAAATGTTAAATTGTAGCCACCTTTGGTGATGAATAGCGGAGGATTGGAAGTGAATGAAGAGCTCGGGTTTCTTTTACGGGCAAGACTGCACTTTGTTCTCTAGGATCCACTCTTTTCAGATACGCGGAAGGTTTCGTTTCCAAATGACAGCCTGTTGAAAATCAAGTTTTTGTGCATTTTCCAAGATTTTGGAACTTTTTTGAAAAAACGACCGAGTTTTTTCAGCTCGGCTCCTGGTCATCGTAGAGGGTCGAGGGATGTCTTAAATGAAAGGGGAGAGCGAGAAAACATGGCACTCAAAATTTGGAGTCAATCGGAGCACTAGAACCGGAGATAGACGGGTTTAAAGTTTTTGCATGATGGGTATTACGTCATCAGCTGATCGTCACAAACTATATAAGTGGAAGCTCTGCTTGTGGAAATCAGTTCTCCTCCCGACTGGGTTGGGGTAGGTGAACTCCGGAGCTCTGGTGATAGCATTGGACATTCCAAATTCCGGGTTTCTGTAAGAAACCAACTTAGAAAATTTCATTGCTGATATCAGCTAAGGCGTCAGACTTAGAGGTTCGCCAGGAGATGGCCTTCGTCTGCAGGCCATAAAAGACTCCAAAACTTTAAAGGCTTGTAACTTTGCTTCTACAAGTCCGTTTGACTTGATTCAAAAGAGGTTCGGTCGCTATTGACCTGCCCTAAGTGATAGACTACTTATAAAATTTCATAAGTAGTGCTAAAAAGTTGAAAATTTTAAATTCACTAGTTTTGGAGGTTTTCTGGGGTTTTCGACCCTGCTGAAGTCAACGAAAGGATTTGTAATGATGTCTGAGCCAGTCTTCTCATGATACAAGTAGCTTTTCACTGAAAGCGAGCAAGACACGGAGAGTTTTGCTGTAATATTCCACTGACAGGGTGTTCCTTCGGGACGGCGGATGATGCCGTAGTGATAAGTGTGGCAAGGGAGTGTGTCATATTTTAGACCGAAACCGCTGGGGCAACTCATGTCTCATGTTGGGCATTTGACACAGTTCTCAACGTAGCACTTTGAACGCCAATCGGTTGAGTCTTAGCTATCTTGTCATGGGTGGCATCTAAACATCTCCATTGCAAAACGCTGGTGAATCACGGCTTGCTATACCTCTCTACGGCTTGCTATCAAGCTGATCAAAGCAACGACTTGGGATGTTTCCTCTTACCAACTCCACCGGTTTTCATGTCTGGCTGTCAAGTCATGGACGGTGCAAGTCACGGAGATTTTCGGTGTCATACTTCCTGTGAGTGGGCGTTCTTTCGAGACAGCGGTGAAGTCCGTAGCGATGGGTACTGCACGGGACGTGGGCAATGGTAATCCTTGTGAAACCTCTCTGCGTCATGTTTGCAAGTGGTTTCTTTATCGTCTCAGCGTTGTACTCTGACCGCCAGGGCGACATTTAGCTATCTGCTACAGGTTACCTCATAAAATTTCCATTGCACTTGTCTCCCGATAGTTGGCCAACCATGTAGGAATGAACCATAAGTTCTTTTAAGAACTGTCTCTATCACGGAGACGAAATGATGAAGGGATGAAACGGGAGGCCACCCTTGCACCACATGCAACACATCACAGACTTCTCTCTTCGCTAGTGAACAAGCTCTTCTCAGTGTAGTCAGAAACTTTATCATGTTGTACAAAAGTTTTATAGCAACACAGGTTGATGTATAGTTAGAAAGTTTGATCATGGCGTTATATGAAACACACATGGCATAAAATGTAGGCGCTAGTGTAGTCAACTAGTTTTACCGTGACACACGTTTGTAAAAGTAAAGTTTGATCATCGAAGTTGTATTCGTAAGTCTAGTCAGAAAGTGTATCATGGTTTGCAAAATCAAAGTTTTGTCAAATAGTTGTACTGTGACACACGTTTGAGGAAGTAAAGTTTGATCATGACGTTTTATGAAACACAAATGTCATAAAATGTAAGCGCTAGTGTAGTCAAATAGTTTTTATCACAACACACGTTTGAGAAAGTAAGTTTGATCATTGAAGTTTTATGACTGACTGAACTCATCACAGTGTTAGAAAGTTTTATCGAAAAGGTTTTACTGCACAGTGTAGATTGTCCTGTAACTTACTTTCACAGTGTTAGAAAGTTTTATTGGGGACAGTTGCCAAATGTTCCTTTATTAGAAAATTCAAACTTCATGACTGTTAGATTAGCTTCATCAGGTTTACTAAAAGCAGTTTTCTACTGTAGTGAGACTGAGAGTTTAGAATGTTATATGAAAACAGTGTTCACCACAGCGCTAGAAAGTTTTACTGCACTGTGTAGATTGTTTCACAGTGTTAAAAGGTCTTATAGAAAGCGTTGAATGTTTTATAAAACCAGGTAAAGTCTTGTCACAAACGTTGAGTGTGTGAGAGCTAGTTCCATGACATTGAAGCGCGTGGATCGTAAAAGTCCATAATCCAAGGCTAGGCTCCCCTACGGTTGGATTTAGGGTTTTAATATCACATGCGTTAATCGTTCTTGTAGAATACATGAAGCAGATTTTCGCTTAAAAGTCTAAACGCAAATGTTGAAATAAGTTTTGTAAAAAGTCTTTGACAGGCTGTTGTGAAACTTGGCGAACGTTAAAAAAATAATTTATGAAATGTTTCTGCAGTCACACTCGTTAGCGAACCAGCTTTACTAAATGTGTTGTTTGCCTTTATGAAATTGAATGCGTTTGTAGACTGTTTTGTAAATAAAGACACTGTTTTTGCACTCTGCATCGACAGCATCCAAGTATACACATAACAACCTGTAACGTTGTTAGTCGAATGCATATGAGTTAGGAAACACTCAAAGCATGTGTGAGATAAAAATCAACCTGCTAGATGAAGTGAAACACAAGTGTCACAACTATTTTGCGGGAAATAACGGAGAACTGTGTAGCGAGAACGTTTACACTCATCATAGACAGATGAACATTACTCTCTCCTTCTTTCTTAGGCATGCCCTTGTTCACTCAGGGCTATAACATGTGGAAATCATCAGCATGGCTCCATGTATCATGGAAACGTCAGTGTGTTACATTTCATGATACGAAACGTCAACTTCAGATAACTCTAGAACGCTTTCAGCTACGAAGGTTACATCGCGCTATCCTATCCAACTCTTGCCGTGTCATTAACGTAGGAGACGGCAATGTATTTATTCGCATTCAAGAGATGAATCTACATAATGATCACTGCTACATCGTGATTCCAAAACCCTCATGGGAAAAGTATAAAAGGGAAGTTCACTCAACCCTCATGTCATTTGTGAATCATGCTCCCCATCCGCATCATCAACGCCATGCGCGAAATGAATCTCAGAAGAGACATCGATTTAGAACAGTTGCATACCCATCTTCCCGATTCAGTCTATCATCGCGGTCGTCCGCAAATGTTGGTCATTCGCATGAGCAACGGTCGAAATCTTCAAATCTTTCGCTGCGGCAAAATCCAAGTCCTAGGAAACTTTTCTCATTTCGTGATGCAGTCGATGTGTTACGAAGTCGTCAAGAAAATGCGAACACTCATACCTCATCTACGTCTCAGTTCCCTGACATTGAAGAATATAGTAGTGTCTGTTCATTTGAAGATGTTAGTGAATCTAGCCAACATTAAAACCAGTAATCATTGCATATTTTATGAAACTGAACTCTTTCCTGCTGCTCTGATTCGGAAGTGGCATCCTGTACATATTGCAGTGTTTCACAACGGACATTGTATCATGACTGGTTTACGTGATATCAGTGAAGTAGCTGACATTGTTAAATCTCTAATGCGTTATCTGTATGAGTCACAGTTAATAGAATCGTGTTAATCACATGATGCGTTTTGAATGAGTCATCGCAATGAACTATCGCCCACACACTTGTCGGTGAAAAGGTCATCAACAAGGTTCATCACTTTGTGATGAGTCAGTGCTATTTATAGACATGAAATGATACCCATACACTTGTCGGTGAAAAGGTCACGCTGTCTGACGTGAGGCGCCATCGCTTTGTCTGATAAATAACACCCACACACGTGTCGGTGAAAAGGTCACGCTGTCTGACGTGTGGCGCCATCGATGTTGAATGACACGCCCACACACGTGTCGGCGAAAAGGTCACGCTGTCTGACGTGAGGCGCCATCGATGTTGAATGACACGTGTCGGTGAAAAGGTTGAACAAGACTGATTAGATTCATATGACTGGTGCTTTACCCCTTCATGAGTCAGAGCTATTTATAGATGAGTCAGCAAAGTGGTTGATGTTTCCTAGCCGAAAAAATTTTCATGATGCTACATTCGTTGGTGAGGATGTTAACTTACAAACTCTAACATGGTTATGACTTTATTTTATACTTCACTTATAAATTGCTTACGTCCATCATCTATGGGAATAGGGTTACCTACGGCTGGATTTAGGGTTTTATATAGCACAAGTGAATGTTAACCGTTAGTGTATAGTACATTTATTAACTTAACCATTTGTGAATGATATATCTAAATTGCTAAAGTCCATCATCTATGGGAATAGGGTTAGCTACGGCTGGATTTAGGGATTTATATAGCACAAGTGAATGTTAACCGTTAGTGTATAGTACATTTATTAACTTAACCATTTGTGAATGACATTATTCCTAATATTACAAACATCAACTTCATTTCTAACTTTACTAACGTCAACTTTATTTCTAACTTTACAAGCAGTGACATGGTTATAACTTTATTTCTAACTTTACAAACGTCAACTTTATTTCTAACTTTACAGGCAGTGACATGGTTATAACTTTATTTCTAACTTTACAAACATCAACTTTATTTCTAACTTAACAAACGTCAACTTTATTTCTAACTTAACAAACAGTGAAATGATTCTGACTTCATTTTATATTTCACCTATCTTACAAACAGTGACATGCTTATGACATTATTACCAAGTCTGTCCCACCTATTTGAACCGCAACTTTATGTGAAAGGAAAACGACACTGTATGTACATGATATGTTATTCATCATCACAACCGATTTTCATCGCACCGCACATAGGTCATGCTGATGGTAACAGATAACAAAGTTTTTATGATGGCTCACATCATCGGAGAAAACAAAGTCACTCAGGTGCAGGGAGAAAACAAAGTCAGGAAAACCAGTTGATATGCAAGTCATGATATGAAGTGATCAGGAGTTGGACGCATGTTACAAGGCACTCACTCACAACACCCCATAGAAAACGCCATGGAGCGAAAAAGCAAAACATCAACCACAACAGAGAGGAAGCATTCATTATCAGACATCGCCGGACAGAGGAGGAGAGAGTTTCTGTCTCTTGGGTGGAGGTAGATGAGTGTCTGGATGGCCGTATGGTAATGAGTGGTTAGGACTCATCCAGCATCGCTTGTCTTCCCAAGCTGAGAGACCTCGTTTCCTAAACGTCGTTGTTCTGACTTGATGCGACTGTGATTTTAAAATGGTCATTTCTACTTTTTTAATTTTAAGAGAATCTAAGGCATCTTGATAGTCCCTATGTGTCATTTTTCTAACGATTGACTTCGAGATGCCTTTCGCCCGTTTAATAGAAAGCTCTGAGGATTTTAGCTTCATGGAGTACATCTTGGGACGAAGCAACATCATCTCCTCTATCTGTTTGTCGGCACACTCATCCTTGAAGCAGCCAAGCTTCGCTTTATTTGTGGTAGAGTAAAGCGGATGGTCAGTGGGATAGTTGGAACTATCAAACTTGGGTGCTAAATATTTTAAAATGTCGTCCTGCTTGACTTGGCTAGTGGTTGTCAAAGCTAGGAAGAAACTGCCTGTATCGCCTCCTACCAATTCCACATGTTGGATCAATGGACACGTTTTAGAGGTGTGGTAAAATAACTTGTACATTTCTAACTTGGCGTGATCCAAGACAGCTTGACCGACATAAATGGGCTTGCAAAGTTCTACTTTAAATTTTAGCATTTTAAAACCAGTAATGTCTTCGGAAATGACATCATTGTGGCAAAACAACGGCGAGCAACATAACTTGATACTCGTTTCCCTGATCAGTCACGATACGATGGTCTATGCGCTTTCTTACATCCTCCATGGTTTTACCAAAGAGGGCATTATTCTTAAATTTAAAGAAGTCCTTTTCGAAAGGATTCTTGGATTCAGCCCGTTTCTTACTATTAAATTCTATGTACGGTTTTAGAAAGGGCTTCTGCCTAAACTAGATAGTGCGATGGACTTTGTCAAGTTGCATCCCCATACCTAGATAGAATTTGAGGATGGAATAGTGCACGATGTAATGCTGCTTGTTCAATTGGAAGAGCAACAACTTCCTAGTGGCTTTGTATTTTAAGTCATTTTCCACCTCATATTGCTTATTGTGTTCTTCCATAAAGGGAGGGAACATATCTGGACTGACTATGCCAGATTCGGGTGCGAGAGGAAAATCAACGGTTCTATTCTTAATACATTCTGGATAGATGAGGTCGACTTCAAATAAATAACCTATGTCGGCCTCATCTCCCAGTGCCATGATGTGTTCTGGATTGGAGAAGTGTTCAATGTCATGGGGCTCCACCCATTGGAAGTCAGACTGTGGCAAAGGCTTGGATAATGCACTCCCATATAAATTATTTTGGTCTATGTACATTAAATGCGTGGTCGATCCTATGTCTTGGGTGCTGTTGACAACATGTTTGTTGACAAATGTTAAGCCACCCCTAATACCACGTTCAAATAACGTGTACATTTCTGCATCTTGCAGTAAATGTATGCTCTCTTTCGTCATCTTAAAGGCTGACTGATGTGTGATGTGATGTGATGGCTGTGATGTGTTGCGTGTGGTGCAAGGGTGGCCTCCCGTTTCATCCCTTCATCATTTCGTCTCCGTGATAGAGACAGTTCTTAAAAGAACTTATGGTTCATTCCTACATGGTTGGCCAACTATCGGGAGACAAGTGCAATGGAAATTTTATGAGGTAACCTGTAGCAGATAGCTAAATGTCGCCCTGGCGGTCAGAGTACAACGCTGAGACGATAAAGAAACCACTTGCAAACTGGACGCAGAGAGGTTTCACAAGGATTACCATTGCCCACGTCCCGTGCAGTACCCATCGCTACGGACTTCACCGCTGTCTCGAAAGAACGCCCACTCACAGGAAGTATGACACCGAAAATCTCCGTGACTTGCACCGTCCATGACTTGACAGCCAGACATGAAAACCGGTGGAGTTGGTAAGAGGAAACATCCCAAGTCGTTGCTTTGATCAGCTTGATAGCAAGCCGTAGAGAGGTATAGCAAGCCGTGATTCACCAGCGTTTTGCAATGGAGATGTTTAGGTGCCACCCATGACAAGATAGCTAAGACTCAACCGATTGGCGTTCAAAGTGCTACGTTGAGAACTGTGTCAAATGCCCAACATGAGACATGAGTTGCCCCAGCGGTTTCGGTCTAAAATATGACACACTCCCTTGCCACACTTATCACTACGGCATCATCCGCCGTCCCGAAGGAACACCCTGTCAGTGGAATATTACAGCAAAGCTCTCCGTGTCTTGCTCGCTTTCAGTGAAAAGTTGCTTGTATCATGAGAAGACTGGCTCAGACATCATTACAAATCCTTTCGTTGACTTCAGCAGGGTCGAAAACCCCAGAAAACCTCCAAAACTAGTGAATTTAAAATTTTCAACTTTTTAGCACTACTTATGAAATTTTATAAGTAGTCTATCACTTAGGGCAGGTCAATAGCGACCGAACCTCTTTTGAATCAAGTCAAACGGACTTGTAGAAGCAAAGTTACAAGCCTTTAAAGTTCTGGAGTCTTTTATGGCCTGCAGACGAAGGCCATCTCCTGGCGAACCTCTAAGTCTGACGCCTTAGCTGATATCAGCAATGAAATTTTCTAAGTCGGTTTCTTACAGAAACCCGGAATTTGGAATGTCCAATGCTATCACCAGAGCTCCGGAGTTCACCTACCCCAACCCAGTCGGGAGGAGAACTGATTTCCACAAGCAGAGCTTCCACTTATATAGTTTGTGACGATCAGCTGATGACGTAATACCCATCATGCAAAAACTTTAAACCCGTCTATCTCCGGTTCTAATGCTCCGATTGACTCCAAATTTTGAGTGCCATGTTTTCTCGCTCTCCCCTTTCATTTAAGACATCCCTCGACCCTCTACGATGACCAGGAGCCGAGCTGAAAAAACTCGGTCGTTTTTTCAAAAAAGTTCCAAAATCTTGGAAAATGCACAAAAACTTGATTTTCAACAGGCTGTCATTTGGAAACGAAACCTTCCGCGTATCTGAAAAGAGTGGATCCTAGAGAACAAAGTGCAGTCTTGCCCGTAAAAGAAACCCGAGCTCTTCATTCACTTCCAATCCTCCGCTATTCATCACCAAAGGTGGCTACAATTTAACATTTTCAGGAAAAAATCTCATGTGGAGACCCAACTTTTCAACTTTTTCTCTCCGATTGACTTGAAACTCACCCTCCAGATGCAGAATGGTACGATGATTCCAAATCTGGTTTCTGTTTTCCCGTCCGAGCGTCGTTCACCCGCTAGAGCGATTTTCGTAAAAATTCTAACTCTCGTTTTTTCGCCAATGTCCAAAATTTTCAATGACGTCTCACATCTATACGAAGGCAGATAGGAACAAGCCGTGTCTTCCACTGAATTTGTGTCACTCTCAGCTTTCAAACGAGCTATTGCACGACTTTCTACCATCTCTAACACCAAGGTTGGAAGATCGCTGCCTAGGGGGGGGGGGGGGTCAAACTTTTCTCTCCGATTGAGCTGGAAAGAGGTTCCTAGACCCAACATTGGCCAAAACGTCCGAATTTGCACTCTGTTTTCCCATCCGAGATCTCCTTCATGCCGAAAAACGACTTTTCTCATCCCAAAACATTCAAAACCTGCCTTTTCCAACTCTGCCGTTTTCTGATATTCCACCCCTTTTCCCTTCCGAATCCCAACCCTTACCGGAAAACTCCTTCCTTCCTTCCAGAGGAGGGGGGTTGGGAACCGTTTTCTCCTCTCGGACCCATCCTTCCATCACATCCTTGGCAAACTCTCTTCCCTCCTTCCAGAGGGGGGACTGAGTCAGCCTGATGACTCATCGATGACTCATCACTGCACCGCACTGCACTTGATTTTGCCACGGGATTACTACTCCCCACGACATTTACCTAGTCTTTCTTGAAAGTCGCCCCTTCCAATGGCGGCCCCAGAAAATGAAATTATAGAAATCCGAGAATCATCCGCAAATTTTTTGAGTTCAGCAAATGGCCTAGAAATTTCAGTGGAATCTGCAGTTAGCTACAGCTTGGGAAGAAATAAGATTTTCGCCAATAATTTGTCATTAAATTTCTACGGCTAACTTCAAATTTAGTGAATATTAATGTCGAAAATATTAATGCGTGTCTGCATATTGTTTTCACCCATTTATTTCAAAAATCTGTTTTCTCTATATATTTTTGACAAAGATACTTCAATTTCGTGAATTGTTCGGTCAACGCTGTGTTATAGTGAAGTCAAACAAAAGTTGTGGAAATAATAACCGGTATATTCTCTTAAATAATAGACACAGATTGCAAAGTACATTGGAAACATGAAAAGCACAATCACTGAAGCATTCCTGTTTCCTTTAATATGCATGCATGTATTAATGTGAATTGATGACTTGGGTGGCGACGATGTACTTATTTCGGCACATAGTACTTAATCCTCTTTTATTGTAGGAAAGAGCGGGGTGTTATGGGCCACCCCTTGTAAGCCATACTTTCCAACCTGAAAACCAATTTTCGAGCATATGTGAACGAAAACATTGCAAATAAGAACATTCGGTGCTTCTGACGACACAATTATTTTTTTACCCCAAATTAGGTTTTACGGAAATCTGAGCGCTCTTTCTGTATATGTTTTTTTTCTCCTGAGCAAGTCATGCTTGAGCACCAATTGAGATTTTGGCTGTGGAGATGTAGCATGGTTAATTATCTTCAAGAAAGCAAAAACGGTTGGCTGAAATATATTCCACATTTTCTAGTAACAGTTGATTTTGTAGTTTGTAAGTATACTTGGGTGGGGAGTTATGGGCCAGTCCACAATTCACCGCAATACTTTAGAAGTCGTCAAAATTTTTTTTCTCTTTTATTTTACTCAGGCGCAAGCATGCCGCCGGAAAATATGTTACATTACTCTGTTGCGAAAAGTCACCAAAAGTTAAAGCGATGTTCGCAACAAGAAGCCTAACAAGTCGAGACATCGGGTGAAAAAGAGTGACATGAGTAATAGGCCGAGTCTGCATTTGCAGAGGGCTGCGCCTAAGACATGTTATCTCATGTAATTACTTGGATTGCTATCTCTACCTGCAATGTTGTCAATCAATGGGTTGTTTCATGTCAGTGTTTTTGTAGCATAGTTACATACAGCGAGGTTGTAAACTAATGTTCAGAAACTGCGGTAGATGACCACCTAAAACGATTGTGATTGGGTTTCATGCAGTTCACTGATTTAGCTTGGAATTAATCAATCTCTATCAGTGTTAATTTACAGCTCTCACGCTGATTATTCTCAATCATAGCTTTGACCATCATGCCTACACATAGCAAGAAGGCCTAATTATTCATCAGAATCTAAATTATGCAGGTTAAACACCTATCTAAAACGGTTGATCGGTCAATCAAATAAGCAAATCGCTGTAATCTGTAGGGAGCATCTTAAATTTGACTAGTGGCACATTAATGATTATCGCATTTTTACAAATATTGATGAGTTGTCCATAACACCTCCAACCAGAGTTGGAAAAGTCGGAATTGGAATTGACGATATTTAAATCTACTGGAATTGGAATTGGAATTGACCTTGATAAACCTCAATTCCACTTTTTCGATAGACCTGTGATAAATCTAATTGTACAAAAATTGAGATCACAGTACTCGGCCGTTGTGTTGACTGCACGCAGAGATAAGAGAGAGGTTAATCGACGGAGGTAGCTTTATTCTATTGTTGAATAAAGGGTGCTAATTGCGACTTTGATGGGCCTACAGCCCCGGACAATGTTATTTCAGCGATTAAGCAGACAATGAAAAGACAATCATCTTTGTTCAATCTGTTATTTAGTTATTTATCAAGTAAGATAATTAATCAAAATAAAGCAATTGTTGAATTTAGTTCTTGATAGGATAAGCACAAAAATTAGAGATTAACTTAATTGTTGTACACACGAAAAACAATTGGTTTGGAAAGAGGAAAATTAACGCTGCAGTAAAGGGCAGCAACCCTGTCAGTTCAAATCACAATATAAACAGTGCCAGCAAATTATTCTAATAATTAATGATTCAATTAAAATGGCAATTACATGAACAATTATTCAACTTCCAATCACAACAATCAACTATATAGATTTTTAAGACTATAGTTATATAGATGCGATACGCAACGATAAAATAAAAACTTTAAACTTACAGTTCACTTCTTAATGTTGAATTAACTTCAATTCGATCGGACTCACTTATATCAAAATAATATCATAAATATCAGTTGCACTTATACCGTCAATCTTCAGTCGCGCTCGCTGATGTGTTGCCGTATACGCTGTTGTGTTGTTGTTCGCTGGCAGGCAGTTCTTGTTGTTACTTCTGTAGTCATGTTACACCGCGAGAGGCCGGAGTTCTTCGAACAGCTACTGAAGATGTCGTATGTGTTGTTGTTGGTAGTTGTGGTTGTATCAATTTCTCATCATTTCTAATTTATACCAATTTTTGAGACTTGACGATAAAGCCACTTTCTTTTGAAAATTGAAAGAGTTTCCTTTAATCTCTGTTCGTTAGCTTTCGACCCGACCACATTTCGTTCTTATCACGGAATTTCTAATCTCCTTTTTTAACATGGAACATTAATCAGTTTTCATGATGTCATTTTTATCGTCGTTTTTTCTTTCATCAGCAATCACGTTATTCGCACACTGAATTTCTTTCTTCTGTCAGTTTATTAATAGAAATTATTCGCATCTCTCTCTCTCTCATCGTTTGATTCTTTGCTGACCGTTAATTTCCTTTTCTTTCTTTTTTCACGAGATATTGAATATCTCGCTTACAAGCGAAGATGGCGTAGGCTGACCGGTTACATATATACATGTACACAAGAAATATGAACTATGATCATGAGAACGCATATAGGAGCGACGCAGGGAACGGCACACAGGAACATCGAGGATAGGATGCAAGGCACATGGGTTAGATTGAAACGAACAAACGTTGGATACATTAACCTAATACACTATACGCGACATGCAATTATCGGAATTGAATCTTGTTATGGAATTGGAATTGAAATTAAAAAATTTCAGTGGAATTTTTCCAGCTCTGCCTCCAACAGGTGGCCATAACACCCCGAACTTTTGAAAATGGCAAAATCACCTCTATTTAGGAAATTTCCTCTACAACAAAGTGAAACGGGTATTATGGAAAAATAACATTGGCCCATAGCTAGTGATCAGTCCGAAAAAATTGATCCTAGAGCGGAATTAGTTGTCTCTATGATCCCTTAAACTCAGGTGGCCCATAATACCCCGCTCTCCCCTACTTACTTTTGATGTGTTGTACTTATAAAGTTGTAATGATTACCTTAGCATGATATTTTACTTTCTTTTTTCAAAATACGATTGAAATCCGTCAGGTGAAATGCCGGCATTGGGTGTGAATGTAAACACTGTTATATTTGAAAGTTATTAGTTTCCAAATGATTTTTGAGTCGTGTACATGTAAGTTGTGTTAGGTGGGAAGCATGTGGTGAATATTTTCAATTGTCAGTGATATTTAAGTACGACATCTCAAATATTGAAAGGTTGATGATACTAGATGCTCAGTCGTCCTAAAATTCAACAAGCAATTATCAAGGGTTTAGTCCTCGTGAGCTGCGCTGCGAACTCGAGTGAGTATTGTGACCGAGTCCGGACCGTAGCCAACGAATCCGGTTCCGATATGCAACAACTGATTAAAAACAGATGCAGACGGCTCCATGTACGTACACATGCTCGTATACATTATAAGGAGGCTCATGAGCTTGCATTTAATCTTTCAAAGCTTATATTACACGGACTGTCTTCCTTCAAAATCTCATTTGTCCACCATGCGTATTGTTCTATAATCTTGATTTGTTGTTGCATCTAAAATAAGAATATAAATTTTCGTCCTGACGTGAGGATGCTAAACTCGAACAGCATATCTAAGAAAATTGGAAAGATTGTTTTATGCATCAGTGTGCATATCTCTTGACATACCTTTGTTGTCAATCTACAATGTGACGTAGTCGAATGATAAGCTGATATGCTGTCTCGCTATAATATGAATGCTCCTATACATGTGAGGTCTCTGTGGCACAGTGGTTAGGTGCTTGGCCTAGCGGTCTTTTGGTCCAGAGGTCGTGCGCCGAAAGTGTCATTGGAAGTCGGCAGGAAGGGTATCCGGACTAAAAGTACCACAACGCTCCAGAAAAGTCGGACTATGTCAGCACCGTCCAAGTCTCCAACATGGGGGAGTAGTGACGTAAAAGCTATAATATGAATGCAGGTAGCGTTCTGTCAATAATAATAGGACAATATGATGTCGATATCACTTAGATATGACTTCTGCCTTCACTCGTATGTTAAATTTGAATCATAAATGCAATTGCTCAATGAAGAGGGTAGTGAAGTATTTAATAAAATGATACTTGCATAGTATGCCTACCGGTCTGCTCTTTTTTGTGAACAGAAATATGTGGGTAAACATGATTATGTCTTTTTTTAGGTACCGTTATCTGTTCTCAGTGCGACCAATGGTGTTTTCTCGTTCGTCAAGCATAGCGGATCGTTGCTGAAACAGATCGAAAGCAATAATTTAACAATTCATTGGAGAGAACTTTCCGAAGAGTAGGTTTTGCAAGTTTTCATAATACTCGTAGTTCCCTTTAGTTTTGTAATTTGAATCACTGCATGGCAGGGATGCGAAGTTCAATAATTTTAATCGGACTCCGGCATTTACGGCTTTTAATAGGACTCCGACTCCGGGTAGCAAGGACATATGATATAGCATGCAAAAAATGATAACCCACACCATAGATCATTGTAGGCCTGTCTGAACCTATGTTTAATGATAATTGCTGTACATTTATCAATCATTTTCTATGAAAGTTTATCAACTATACACAATTTTGAATTAATGTTTTGCATTTGACTAAGTTTGAAAAGCAGCAACGAAAATCATGTATTCATAAGTCACCACAGCATTCCATTATTCGTTCTTCAGAATATGATGGAGCCAACAATTCGATAAAAAGTCGACCTAGAGAGGTTCTATATAAACTGTTTATGTTCTGAAAAATAAAATTGATTTGTTCACACGATAAAAATCTTAAGTACGTCATGCAAATTTCTTTATAAACTTGTATCTATTATTAGAACACATAGAATACATGTAGGGCGTAAATAATGAAACATACACGTACACCTAAAGAAAAACAGCGAAAAACATTAGAAATGCTAACTGTTCCACTATCAAAATAGTTAAAAACTACTAATTATTGTTGAGATATCTATACGTGACTACCAAAATAATAACTAATAATAATAATAATAAATAATGAATTTCGATTTACTTTTTTTCATTCATTTTGTGATCTCGCTCTGACCAAATCGCTTTTTTGACGGTCACTCGACTTTCTTCATCCTCCACCACCTCATCATATTGTCGACGATGACATCTCATCAAGTATCGTTTTAAGTTAAATGCATATGACCCAGCTCCTCCCGTCTTACTAATATTTGCCTTACATGGTTTTCTCCAGTCTCCACCAAGCAGGAACATCGCCCATCCTTCTCCAAAAATATGAGTGCGCGTGCAGTATGCGCTAGGAGGAGCCATCACACACGATTGACGTGAGGGTGAGAGGTAATGTTCTCAAACAAACTACCGCATTTTTCCATTTATAGGCCCAATCAAATACAAGCCCATGGGCTTATATTGGGAATCAGAATTCATGGTGAGAAAGAAAATAGAATTTAGGAATTCCAAGAATTTATCTCTAAGCGTATTCTCACAATAAGTCTTATTAGTGTGTGTGCGTGGGTGTGTTTGCTTGATGTTGCCAAGATCGATTTCAAGAAAGCAACTCAGAACTTGGATATTTGAAGAACGCAAATTAAGAGGAAGGCCTCCACGAACCAGGAAAGGCACCAACAACCGGATGGACACAGACCCTCTTATCCGGAAATCGAATCTAAACTTTTAGTTAGATTGGTTGAAATTGAACGTTTGAATAAAAGAAACGTGAGTTGGATAAGACTACAACATGAAGCCGAAGACATTGCTCGACGACTCAGCAAGCTCGATTTTGCTTGCTCTCACAGATGGATGGCAGGAATTATGAAGCCCCATCTTCTATCTGTGCGAGTTGTGACTCGTGCTGCACGACTAGACGATCATCGTCCTGAGGAAAGAAGGGCTCAAACTGTGCGACTTTATCTCATTGAAGTCTGTGAAATTGCCTAGACCTACACATATGGACATGTCTACTCGACGCACCATTACTTTCTAATGAGAAAAAAGTGTTTATGTTGTCAATACTGGACATGGAAAAACTCGATTCACGAGTGTTCTCAGTGCTTCTATGTCTGGCAAGCTTCTCAAAACGTTACTTATCTTGAAAGAAATGAAAAAAGTTCTCAAGATGATCCTTCCTGATAACGGTCTCTCCTAGTGGAAGTATTGATGAGAAATGATGTTGTGGATCGAAAAAGTTCTTCGTGCACGAGGACCCTCTAGTTAAATGAAGCCAAGTCTACTGGTGCTTGACAGTTTCACGTGTCACAAGCAGCAGTCAGTTGCACATGCTCTGAAAAGTCAGTGTGCGAAAAGCGTCATCATCCCACCAGAAACCACTTCATATTTGTAACCGCTTGATGTCGCAATATTTTCATCATTCAAAGCTCGGCTTCGTCAAGAATGGAAAAAATGGTTGTCGGAGGGCGAGAAAATCTGCACACCTAAAGGATATCGAAGACGACCATCTAGGCAGAAAATAGTTCACTGTGTCAGAAGCTATTTCGTCACTTGATCGAGAAAAATTTCCATGAGCGTTTGAGTGCTGCGGAATCTCTTCGGATGGAAAATCTGTGGAGCATAACAAGTAACACATGCGCTTGGAGCAGATTCGTGATTGTTGTCCGTCCGAGGAAAACAGCGAATTATAGGAAATGAAGACGAAGTCATCGAAATGGAGGTGAGCGATTCTGAAGATAACGGTACTTCGGATAGTGAAACAAGTCAGACATTTTTGCTTTGCATTCATTGCTAATAACTTATTGTTCTTTTTTTGAGATGAGATAAGAATCCAAAGACGTATGTACGTAATTGAATAGCCTACGTAGACTACCGGTTTTATTGACAGAAGTTTGCTGTTGACTGCTCATATTTTAAGTATACTGTTATACTATAATAATTCACAACAAAGCGTTTCTTTATTTGCATTTTGGTGCCTATACATCAAAATTTTGAGGTCCAAATTTTAAGAATCTAAAATCGATTAAAGGTTAAAATGTTAGAGATTGAAAAGGTGCAAAAAAGAAGCCCTGGGCTTCCATTTGGAGTCAATATTTTGCCGTAAAATCGGTTAAAACTTAATATAAGCCCATGAGCTTTTATGTGGAAAATGCGGCAGCAGTTTACTTTTGTCGCTGATGCGACCTTAGGTTAGGGTGACCATGTATTCCAGTTTGACTGGCACAGTCCAAGTTTTAGTCTTATTCTCCCGGTGTCCCGAAACGACATTCTCGGCTTTGGATTCCTCTAGACCATGCTTATAAATCAAGACAAAGTCCTAAAAACTTCAAAAAAGAGCCATCTAGTTATTTAGTGTAAAGCGTCCAAATCTGATGCCTTTTGGCTGCAATGCACATGTTATACACAACACCATGCGGACTGCATCTGATTCGCAGTCTAGCGCTGGTGAGAGATGGTCGTCGTCTCTCCCGCGCTCATCGCGAACTGCTTTTTCATCGAATCTATCTCTCCCTGCTGCTCTGTTAACACTATTTCTTACACCCAGAGCTTACACCATTCGAATTGCCGTCATCTGTGCTTCGCCGTCATCGTACTCTCGCCCCTTCATCTTGCTCGGTCTGAGTCGCTTGAGCTCATCAACACTTTTCTTGCTCCATGCACAAGTCCATTCATTCCTTCTGCGCAATCTCGATCGCCGTTCTTCCCTATTCTCGCCTCTTCGCGCCTATGCTACATGCACATAACCCTCAGTGCCGATGCCTCCTTTGTGTTACTCACCTGGAGACCTCCTACGCTTACGACCGCGTTCAAATGATTTTCCCCCTATCCCGACAAGTCAAGCGAAAGCTGTGGTTCCTCCGCCTGCTAAGAAGAGATGCAATTCCATCGGCTTCGCTTGATGACGTACAGCCCATTCCTGTGCGCATCACTCATCGTCAAGGCAACAGGATTTCCCGTGTCAGTGAGCGGAAATCCAACGATGGTGGAAGAAAATCAGCGTATGACTCAACTCGGTCTTCTCTTTTACGTGTCACAGCCATCATAGCCCCTGCTCAACGGAAACTCAGAAGGAAGAGAGTACCAATTTCCCGCTATCCTTCCATTTTGCTTGCCAACTGTCGTTCTGTCACCAACAAATTCGACGAACTTCAACTGAGAACTGGGCAAGTCAATCCTGATGTTGTCGTTATTGCAGAATCGTGGCTGGGCGATGACACTCCTGATACTTCTATCGCAATTGATAACTACAGAATCTCCCAGAAAGATCGTAGCCGCAGTGGAGGCGGAATCTTATGTTACGTGAAATCTGAACTCAAATGTAATGTCATCACTGCGCTCGATGCTCCAGCTCTACAGAATTGTGCTACCGAAATTTTGCCCATCTTTATTGACAGCATTTCTACACTTCTAATATGTGTCTATCATCCCTTCTTCAATAACCCAACAAAGGACGAAGACGCTATCATGACGATTGTTGGACTCATTGACGATTTTCTGATCTCATCTTCACGCAAGTCTGAAGATATGCGTATCGTGCTGTGCGGTGACTTCAATGACATCCGCAAACAGAGCGACAGATTGTGCTCGGCTACACGCCTTACTCCTTGCGTCAGAGATCCAACACGTGGTTCCCATCTTCTGGACCAGATATTTGTTAACACGAAGCAGCGTACCAGAGCCGTGACACTTCCGCCCCTTGGACATTCCAATCACTGTGCCGTTTTGTGGAAACCATCTCCTTCTCCTCCAGTTACGACGACTAAAACTCAAGTACGTAAGCTTACGAAGTCAAACCTTGCTTCCTTCTCACATGCTGCCGCCCTGATCTACTGGACTTCAATGGTGAGCGGTTCCGACTCCTTAGATCAATGTGCTCTTCAGCTTCACTACTCCATTCAACGTTTTGTGGATCTCTATTTCCCGAAGAGGACTATCAGATTACGCTCAAACGAGCCTCCGTGGATGAAGCCTTCACTCAAACTTCTCATATCTCGCCGCGACCGAGCTTTTGCTCAAAGAGAAAATAAATGGCTGAAATACCTTCGTCTGCGTGAAGAAGTCATATCACACGAGAAATTCCTCAAAAGTCTCCACTTGCAGAAAGCCGCCGCGTCTAAAAATAACAAAGACTTCTGGCAATCTGTCAATTGCGTCGGCAGGCGACCTATAGTCCGGCAGCCAGAACGAGTTTCTGCAGGGAACGAGGCCGAAAGTGAGACTTTCACAGAATGATGCACACCGTATGCCTACTACGAATCGTCACGTCTGCCGAGTTCCAGTGAGTTCCTATTCTTGTCAGACAGGATCAAAGAAAAACACATGTAAATCCAATGGGACGCAGATTGCAGTTTTTGGCTAAAATGAAATTTTGTATGTTTTCTCTGATTAAACGAAAAGTACGAAGCCCAGAGTCATAATTTTTGACATGGAATATCTTCAGGTCATTTCCTATGATAGGCGTGTGGTTTTATCATGCATCTCATCGGAAATGTAAATGAGAATGTGGTTGAATGTGGATAAAGTTGCTAAAAATGCTTGTGTTTGCCGACATTAAGAGGCTCGCCAAATCTGAATGTGTTTAACTTCATAGACAGAAGTACATGAACATGAAAGAAAATGACCTGAAGACATTCCATGCCAAAAATTATGACTCTGGGCTTCGTACTTTTCGTTTAATCAGAGAAAACATACAAAATTTCATTTTAGCCAAAAACTGCAATCTGCGTCCCATTGGATTTACATGTGTTTTTCTTTGATCCTGTCTGACAAGAATAGGAACTCACTGGAACTCGGCAGACGTGACGATTCGTAGTAGGCATACGGTGTACATCATTCTGTGAAAGTCTCACTTTCGGCCTCGTTCCCTGCAGAAACTCGTTCTGGCTGCCGGACTACTAAGAAGAATACTGTTCTCCAAGCCGACATTTCTGTTGACGAGTTCGCAGCTTACTTCAAGTCAGTTTTTCTGCTGCCACCGACTGATAAGGCGCCATTGCCATCCTCAGAGGATTTACCTAGACACCCCGTAGTTCTATCTCCTTATGAAGCCGAGACGCAGCTTCGTTGTATCAAGCCGAAAAGTTCTGGACCTGATGGGATCCCGTTCTGTGTCCTCCGCTGTCTTGCACATCTCCTTGCTCCTCCAATAACCATCTTATTCAACCGCAGTCTGGCCGAAGGCCGCGTCCCCAGTTCCTTCAAGATCGCCGCCATCCAACCTATTCCCAAGGTAACCCACGCGAAAGCTGTGTCCCAATTCCGCCCCATTTCTCTCCTTCCTCTTCTGTCCAAGACTCTCGAAAGGATAGTCGTGAAGAAGTGGGTCGCACCCTATCTACAAAACATTGACGATACTCAGTTCGCCTACCTACCCCAACCTGGCTCGGGGTCAACATGTGCCACTACCGTTACATACATGAGCATTCTCCGTCATCTCGATCAGTCATCCGGTGCCGTGCGTGTCCTCTCCATTGATTTTGCCAAGGCCTTCGACAAACTGCCCCATAATACCCTCCTATCCACCATCATCGACTTAAAGCTACCTTTTGAGGCTGTTTCTTGGATAACTGACTTCTTATCCAACCGACTCCAGCGTGTCGTACACAACAACGCCACCTCCGAATGGTGCTCCGCACCCAGCGGAGTTCCTCAGGGAAGCGTGCTCGAACCATACCTCTTCTGTGCTGTCATCGCATCGCTACGTCCTGTGTGCTCTAACACTCGTTATGTTAAATACGCTGACGACGTAACTGTACTCCACTTTATGCGAGATGCACACGACGACAACCTCCAACGCGAATTCGAACACATTTCCCAGTGGTCGGCTAGAGCGGGGCTTCCTCTAAACACTTCCAAATCCGCGGTGATGGACATCGCCACCAGAACTGGTATTCGACTCGAAGAAATTGCGGACGTTGCAGGAACTGTCATTCCAAGCGTGACCTCTATGAAAATCCTCGGTGTCCATTTCGCAAAGGATCTTCGCTGGGATATTCACTGCAAGGAGATTTTCAAGAAGGCCTCTAAACGCATTTTTGTCCTCAGAAACCTGAAGAGAGCAGGTTGTAACGCTCAGATTTTATGGAGAGTCTACCGACAAACTATCCAATCCCTTCTCACCTACTGCCATCCGTGCTTCTGCAATATGTCCCAAAAAGGTTACAAGTTCCTTGTCAAAGTAGAGAGACGAGCCTCTAGAATAATTTTCGGTACTTCCCATTGACCAGACTCAATAACTACTACTACATTGGCACGCACCAACCAAAGGTCTGGGACCCACCTATTCCACAGTGTTATGACAACTATCAACCACCCTTTGCGTCAATTTTTCGACGAAAGGTCCCCAACTCACAGGAATTCTTCCACCCTCAAAAAAAACAGATGCCGTACTGTCCGCTTCTCCGACTCTTTCATCAAGTACTGCTCTACGTGTACATAATTTCCTCTCTCCATGCTGGTTATCATGCTTCATTCATTCATTGTCTCTTTTGTATCATGAACTCTGCATTGTTTGTAACTGTTTCATGCCTCTGTACTGCGCGCACCGCAGATGTGTGCCAATAAAGTTATTATTATTCTCTATCAATTGACACCAAACAGCGGAAAGACTAAAAGACATCTGCGATGACATTGATGTTTAATACCACCAGTTTCTCGGATGTGCTAAAACTCGCTGGTTGTCCTTACTCCCAAGTATCGAAGGAATTCTTCAAGTTATAATTTGTAGCCGCCATTGACCTTTTTTGTGATAATAAATTTATAAAAGTAGAATTTTAGGTCAATGAATGTATTAATTAAATACGCCAAATTTTCGTATGTCACTTCAACATGGGCTTTGCCCATGTTATTGAAAGAAAATGTCCTTTCTCTATGGAAGCGATAGCAGAATTGAAGGAGAAGCGGATGACACCTGAAGAACGTTGTGTCGAAATATTTGACTGTCTCGACACCTAACTGGCAAGCTTGCCAGAACTTGTGGACCGAAGAAAAGTTATAGCTGAAAACAGAAACATTGCTGTCATCGTTGATTATAAAAATCAACTTTCCAGACAGCTCATTTGACATAAAAAATTTAAAAAAGAACAAAGGTTCTGGAAAGCTGCTCTATCCACTGAAAATTATGACTAGTTCCGAAAATGATGATTTTACGAATAGATATATCTCCTTGCTTTAATTTTAGACTGTCAATGCATTTACATCACCGATTGAGAGCAAATATTTTTGACAAACTCAAAATCACTACTGTTATGACATACTAATAACTAACTATGTATGATGTATTGATAATAGTTAGTAGTAGATGAAGCAATAACATACCAATAATGACCAAGTTGGGCCATGAATCTCGTTCAATTACGATGACGAACTTAAAAAATTGATACATCATAAAGGAGTTTATGTGCTCTTGAATGTCTTTGTTTTGAATAAAAAATTGAAAGGTCATCTTACCTTACATGTAGGTGTGATCGAGGCGAAGGCGGCTGCTTGTCTACTATATCACCGAGTGAAAAGGCAATTCTTTTTCACTATCACGGTCCATTCTCTCGATTATTATTAGCTTTGCACTGTTGTCTCTGCATCTTTGTTTGACAGAAATTTGACATCAAGACACTGACGAGGATAAATAATTTGTTTGTTTTATATTTCGGGTCTAGTTATAGGCCGGAGTCCTATCATTTGATAGGACTCCGACTCCGCAACCCTACCCTGCGCTGCCAGTATTTAGTTGCAGGATAGAAAAAGTTCTCAATGGTTGTTCTGATTGTCACTAAGTGATTTACTCGTACTCCTGTGGAATGAAGAAATCATTTTTTAGACTTTTCTATGAAGTAGTAAAATTATAGCACTACTGAAATCATCATATTCGGTAACATGTTTCAGCTGCGAATAAAGTGAAAAGAGGAAACTATTCGTTAACCCATTAATGACGAGAGCTTAGGACATTACATGTTTGATGTCTGATTTGCACTTTCCACTCCTTATAAGTACAGAGAAGTGAAAAAAGACCTCATTCATGATCATTTGTTCAATGCGACCAAACTACAGACTGGCAACTTTAGTTGCCACTCGTCACTTACCAATGCAAATCATGCAGACATGACTAATAGATGTGAAAGAATGCAAAATATCCAGCGATTTGTGCTTTAGAACATTGTAGTTGTTGTTTATTGACATCTTGATTAGCAAAAATAGTTTCTACGATCCTTTGTATATGCATAATTGCCATTCGTCACGAATTTAGCTCTTTTGTTCACAGGTGTGATAAATAGCACTCAGACAAACAATCTTTCGTTCAATTGGAGCATTGGCTTTCTTTTGATCAGTATGTCAAAATGGCCATTACTGCAGCATTTTTTATGGGCCTACTGTTTGTATTTACTAAACAAATTGATCTGAAATGCAGCAAAACAATGAATCATAGGAATAATATCCATATATTATGCTATAGCAACACAATTCCATAACAAAAAGGGTGCGGGAATAATCTTCTAAGCAACAATCAGAAATAGACTAAATGTATGAATGTGAGCGAATAGAACAAGAACGAGTGGCAACAACATGACACAACGCTTGGAGGATTCCGATGTACAGTCCTCTCATCATTCAACATGGTACAGACGCAAGCATTCGATATTCAAGGGAACATTACACTTTTGACAAATATAAGAAATGCGACGTGAACAGTGTCTGCACCTCAAGAACTTCGATGATCCTTTAACAGGCCAATGATCTTTCCGATCACATCGCAAGCTACTCTCAGGCTTGTGATTATTCCTCAAATCCTCAAATATAGCTTAACTATGAGAAATTCCTCAAATACGACACATTACAGACTAAATGTCGGATAATGTATTGTTTTTTGGCGAATGTTGATGATGTGTAAACTTCCAAACAAGAAGCTAAGATAGAATCCTGTAACATTTACCCTACATCCATGCTGCTAATCATGAATCACTCATGATTTATTTCTTTTCTTTTTCTTCTCTCATGATTTATAACTTAATGATTTTTCTCTCACACACTTGGTAGATTTTAGATAGCGTAATCCCGCTGTGCTAGCTAGATCTGATATTTTGATTGGAAACAGACCTGTCCTTTTATCATCTGAATGGGCAGACTGTTAAATAGAATCTTTTCAATATATAAAGGATAAACATAATTTTGAAAAGAGCGACTTACTCACCAATTCATTCCACATGAGGAGAGGAGAACCGTTGCTTGTCCTTTAGTAAGTATTTTTAAATTTCTAGACATTTTAGGATATAATGATTTTCTTTTAGCTATGTCATATTTAGCACATCAAAAATTAACCAGTCGTTGGCTTGTTTTTTTTAATTTTGTTACCTTGACGCACTTTGTTACGTTGAATACGTTGAATGTCGTTTTCATTTCTGCAAGCTACAGGGCTGCAGATGTTCCGGTTCATCTGGACTTATTTTGCTAAGCAGAGAAGTTGTCCGAAGTTATTGTCTGTCGAACTCACTCATTAAATGCTTTCACGTATTTAATGAGTGAAACACTGCGATCAACATACCGAAATTGTATATTGAACACTACAAGCAATTTTTTTCTTCAAACTTCATAATTTTGCTTAGAATTCCAACAGTAAAATGCTTATTCAATTATTTTCATTAATTATCTTGACCTTTGTCACAACCTTCTTTATATGTTTCTGCGACTATATGGCTGCTAAATGCATGCCTGTACTTCTTAAAGAACTTAAGGATATCGATCTTCCATATCCATTATATGATAACATATAGGTAGCCCTGCCCACTTGGATTTCAGTGCTCTTATCAACTGAAGCGTTTGTTTCACTCACTCAATTTCATTTTATTTCCGCTGAACATGAACACATCCGACGGGGTAAAGCGGATGGTCCCTAAATTTAGTGTCTACATGCCTCCTGGTCACTAGCGTGCGGGGGTTGGAAGCGTATGAAGCTCTGCTATCTCATGAGTCTTTTTGCAGCTACATTTTACAGGGTTTGCTGACCGACATTTATCCTGGATGAATTATTCACTTATAGATCGTTTTCATAATTTGCTATACACAGGTTGGTGTGAAATTAGTGCACACATTGCTTATCGTTGCATGTGAACTTAGATTAATTAAGACATTGAACCACATAGTGCTGGATTGGTAGATTTTCAACCTGGGTTTACTGCAAGATGTGGACGTCAATATCTCGGCGCAACTTCATGCGAATAGAGGTGATAATCTTTCACTCTTTGCCTGTATGAGACCAACAACTCAACTGGCAAGCCTGTTCCCGACACTTGTTTTGTGTTGTATGAGAGAATTCATGTTCATTTGAATGTAGATCGGAGCGATATGATCAAACGCTAACAAGTAAACAAAACCCGCCAAAACTTATGTAGCATAAAGTAAAATTAATAAATTAATGTGTAATGTGGCGTATCCTTCATGATAAATTACTGACTTTTTTTAAGTCACAAGCATTCCGTCAACGATTTTAAGCTTTCTATACTTATGGGTTACTCTCCTCCCAAATTTGTCTAAAGTCCGTAAAAATTAATCGTTGCAAAGCCACAGATGCATGTGGTTGAGGATATATCCTACATTCAAAAAAATTACAGTATACAAATCTGACAAGCATAATTGAATTGGAGACGATAGCGTGAAGCAGAGCGATATCAGCAGCTTGATCTGACATCCTCTGTTCGACACATTCTTAGCAGATAATACTTGAGGCAACAAATTGGTTTCGTAACAACGCGGGAAGTGATTATGACCAAGTCAGTATTCCTTTGCAATATACACAACTTCAAAAAGTGGGGTGTGGTCAACCTTTGGGTTACCTTTTTCGTTGTGACTTTCATGATTTCAAGTTTGGCCCAAAATCCGTGCTAAAATTTGTAGTTTTTCTTGCAATTATCATATTAGGCTCCGTTTCCATTCCTCAAATTTTTCACAAAAAATCCTCAATGTTTTTCATCGGCTAATCACATGCCTGTACTCTGAATCTGAGAACGTGGATTTCGGAAACCTGCACTCTTGCCAAATGTTCCAATAAGATAATTGAACGTTGTTTATACTCGGAAGCACATTAGGCAAGGAGCCTTTCTTCCATGTGGACACATTGCGAGTGTGCTCAAGACAGGAGCATACTTTTGTTCCGTGTTTGAAGTTCATGAACGCATAGCTGTTCACAATAGTGGACTTCAGAACCCAAGCAAATAGGGGCCACCACCACTTTTTTGAGCGAATAGAAAATGAGTAGGTATAAATGAACTGGTCGTGAAGATCACAACCACCCATAAAAGTGTTGTACTTACCAATGCATTGAGGAGAGTCAATACTGATCCTTTTTTGCCCAGAAACGCTCCAACGATTCACTTTATTCAGTGTAGATGCAGAATCACAATTGGACAACATTGTCACTACTGAATTATCATTCCAGCGGATAAGTTCCATTTGTTTCGATGTAACGCTGGTGAAGTAGCATCTTGGTTTTTTCCTTACGCTTTCGATGCTTTCTATTGGAATTATGTTGCACTGATTTTGCCTTACCGCTCCTGTTCCACCTAGATTTCTCCTCGTTAGCTCCATCATCAGCGACACTGTCGTAAATCTATTGTCAAAATACAACCGAGTGCCATTGCCTGGATTTACTTTGTCCACCAATCCCAGGACAATGTTAGGACCGTGACCCAACCCATAATCAGACAGAAGTGTTGAAGAGCCACATGAAGGTTCTACATGATATAGATAGCCATCATTCCCCGCAATTCCAAATGCTTCAAACCCATATCTGATAGGCTTTCCTCGAATAAAGCGCTTCGCACTGTGACGACCAAAGTTCTTGATAATGTGCTCATTAATTGTCAGGGCCGATGGAATTGGTCGAAGCTTCACATTGGAATTGTACAGATCAAAAATTGGTCTTACTTTGTAAAATCGATCGTCCAAAATTTTTGTATCGTCGGCCAAATGCACTGATCTCATAAATGTTTCGAATGTGTCACGGCGTATTTTTTCAGAAATGAATTTGCAATGTACATCATCTTGTTGCTGCCAATAAAGTCTGCGTTGAGACAAGCGGTGACATCCTGAAAAAATGATTAGTCCAATTGATGATGAAATATCCTCTTTATCAATTTGACTTGTGAAATTTCGTTGACTAGAGTAAATGTTCGATTGCTCAACTATCCCGTTGTAAAAAAAAATTTGAAGGAATCCACCGAAGATATCGAATCATCCTTTGCGTCATGACAGAATTCCGGTTCTGGTATGGAGATGGACTTTGCCTTGTTCCATTTTATATCTGAGTTCCTCACTTTCTTCAATTTGCTGAATGCTGAAGCTGATGCCTCGAAGTTGACCTCTACTGGCTGGACTCTGTCCTTCTTTCAAATGCCTGAGGTACATTTCAGTCAATAGTGACTCTATTTTTTTTGATAGATGCTAATCTTTCTCTAGTATTAATTCAATTTTTGAGGCTGTGCATATTTAATGTACAGGACCGCGCTTGGTCGGGTTTGAGCGTCCAGGATTAAGCGGTCCTGACCAAGGTCCTGTTGATGACCTCATTAAAAATAGTCAAATAATTTGTATGCATATTTTGTAGAATTCTATTTCACGTTTTAGCTTAAGGAACTAATATTAATTCTCTTACACACCTGGTAGATTTTAGATAGCGTAATCCCTGTGTGTTAGCTAGATCTGGTATTCTGATTGGAGACAGACCTGTCCTCTTATCATCTGAATGGGCAGACTGTTAAATAGGATCTTTTCAATATATAAGTGATAAACATAATTTTGAAAAGAACGACTTACTCGCCAATTCATTACACATGAGGAGAGGAGAAGCGTTGTTTGTCCTTCTAGTAAGTATTTTTAAAATCTTTAGACATTTTAGGATATAAAATTTTTCCTTTTAAATCATATTTTGTACCTATTGAAAATTAACTAGTCATTAGCTTGTTTTTTTTAACTTTGTTACCTTGACGCACTTTGCTACGTTGAATTGTCATCTGTTGATAGATTGGACATCGTATTTTTTACATTTGAAGTTATGTTTGAAGGCGATGGTGAGCCATTGTTGATTAGATTGTCACACATTACATGAGCAGCTGATCGAAGAATCCTCACAGACAATTTGCTGGTGATGTTCATCATCTGATCCGTCAGAGTCTTCATCCGTGATGGCACCTCCCGACTCTATTGGGGGCTGAATTCGAATGGTGACATAGCTTTCATCTGAATCATCCGCATCATTCTCGATAGCTGCAGCTGCTTGATCGAGCGTTAGCCTTCGCTTCATCTTGCAAAGTGAAGAGCAATGCTTCAATACATATCCTTCATCAATGAAGCTGGATCATAGCATTCATATTATTGGCTGACTCGAAGGATGTCAATTGTGTGCACACCGCATAGTTGAAGTCTAGACACCGTAGATATTGAAAGCGTGAGAGTGACCAGTGAGTTTTAGTCACCAGCGCCTAAAATGCCATCCATTGAAAACAAATTTTCCAAAAGAAAAGTCATGCAAGCAGTGAATTGAGATCGTGACGATCTCTCCATAGCTTGATTTTTATGCGAACAATAGGAATTTGAAAAAAGTTCAGGTGGTCTATTTATATGATCTGCTCTATATAGCTTCAAATTTTGTGACATTTTTCGATTGTTCTGATGTCCTAAATAATCTCTGCTAGAAAACATACTATTAAATTTCACTCGTGAAAAAGTCATGAAAATATGATTTGCACTGATAAGTGACGAGTGGCTACCATAGTTGCCTGTTGCAAAGATTGACTGTATTTCTCAAAGAAAATCTGCTAAGACGCTACTTTTTCTTCCCTATTTTGGTAGATTTGTGTTCTCAGATAAGTGTAACTTGTCAGATTTGGCTATATGTAATCAGACTTCCCAGTGCTGCCAGTGATTCTTGATGAAGTTGTCAAATTTTGATGCTTCGCAATTTGACTCTCTTTGACGTTCAATTGTGAAGTTGAATTGGCGAGCTGTATCAAATTTGAGGTTGTATTGAAATATTTTGGTCCTTCTTAATGATATATTAGCATATTTGCATCAGTTGATCTTCTCTTAATCAAGATAATTTGAGTCAAATATGTGGCAACTACAGTTGCCACTCGTCATTAATGGATTAATGATGGTTTAAGTACAATACATACTTCAGGAGAACATACTGAGGATTTCCCGTGAATTCATAATTTCAAATCTCGATTCCCTGGATATTTTCGGAAAATTTCGAGGAAAATGAAACTGATAGAATAAGCAGAAGAATTCAATATCAGTATTTTATTTCCATAGACAACAATGTTTATACACAAGTAGCATTCGTCAGATAGACAATCATTTTATCTGCGTAATAATAACAGCTGCAGTCATCCAATAAGAAGTATGTGAATGATTCAGATTTGTCAGTAACTGTAAATCTTAATAAATCACCCAAAGACTTTGCTGTGAGTGTATTTTCGATTTGCACACAAAATTTCATGCAGATTGAATTAGAGAAGCTGGCTTACTTAGGAGTTAGATATCTCAGTTGATGTACAAGCTTTCCCTGCCAAACTTTGGATAAGTACTTTAGTGCTTGCTATTATTTGAAATGATTTGAATTTTTTTTCAATAGAATTTTGATTTGGATTTCTTATACTCGTACTTCGGATTTTCTGAAGAAATATTGAATCACTCACAATAGACCTTTAAAGGACAATGTGGTACAGTCATAGATAGTGTTGATTGGCCCTTAGCCTTATAGCGGTTCAGATATCTGAATTGTAATATTATATTGGAAGTAGAGGGTAGATCGTTCGATGACACTTTCAACTTGCGGAAAACCCTTGCACGTCAAGATGATGCGCTGATATATTTCGATGCCAATATCTCGGAATGAAAAGTTTTTAGAAATGCCGATGAGGAAAAGACCAAATTCAAACAATAAATCGAGTAAACATTTTTCATCAGGGGATCAGTAAGTGGTCAAACGGCATTCTCACTAAAACATGAAATTAAGTGCGATTAATATAAATAATATTATGATTTCGTTATTGACATCGAGGATAAACCATGTCCAAAATGAAATATTTGATATACGTGTATATATATATATTTATCAAATCTCAACAGATGTAACCACCACGAGACATGTCTCGTGGTGGTTACATCTGTTGAGATTTGATAAATTTATCAATTGCCAGGTTACTTGTCAAAATATATATATATATATATATATAATGAGTTAACAAAGAGAGAAAACTCAAAAATGGTCCGTAAATAATATTTTTGTTGGAATTATATATTATATATATATATTACAACAGAGAGTGCCCAATCGTTTCATATCCTTTCAATGTACAGCAAAAAGAATTGCATGTTCCGTGCTAGTTTCGATGTATATTTACATCATCTTCAGCGGTTACAAAAGAGTCACAAAATTGTGTACAAGTCATCTTTATACAACATTGGATAAAACCAGCTTTCTCTTCATTTACATTTGCAATAGAAGTCGTCACCAAATCGAATACGTCACTTGTCACTTCATACGTCACTTGTCACGTGTCAGCCGGTGTCATAAACACTCTACGTCACAATCTAAGTGATAGTGGAAACGATCCGTTCCGTTCATTCGCAAGGCAGTCAGAATCAGAATTGTTAGCTATCAAAATTGATTCGAGAATAAACGGAAATTTTTTTAGTAACCCAAGATAGAAAAGTTATCTTGTTTCGGTGCATGCTCGTGCATCGAAACTTCAGTGTGAGTTGGGTAGCCTCTAAGGTGCTCACTAATGCGAGTGTTAAAGTTCCTAGTGGTGGCACCGATGTACCGCATCGAACAGCGGTCACAGGCATAATTGTAGACAATGTTTGATTCCAAGCCACTCGCAATCTTATCTTTATTTAAAAAAAAATCTCTGAGCTTGGAAGTTTTATAAGCGGGTTTAATAGCAGCTTCAGAGAGACTTTGGTTAATTTTGTGGATCCTGCTATTCAATTCTTTAGAGCCTTCTTGAATGAACGGAAGTGACCATTAAATGATTTTTTTATCATTTTCCGATTTTGATTCAGTTTTGACCCTTGTCTGCACACAAGTTTTCTGCTTAATTTGTTGTTTTATTTTGAATAGTCCCGTTTTGAAAAAGAGCCGTTCATCTTTGAAGAGGATAGATATAACCGCAAGTTACAAGATCTGAAATCAAAAAAGATTATTTCTGAGGAGATCTTCAAAAATGTTCGGTCGAGTGGGTCTCAGCCTGTTCGTTTATATGGGCTCCCCAAAATTCATAAATGCGCTGTCAATCCACCATACCGTCCCATAATGAGTATGAGGAACTCGTACACCTCTAATCTTGCCCTTTGGTTGGATGAGCTGTTGAAAAAATATGTGCCCACCAAATACAATTTGAAAGACACCTTTCAGTTTGTGGATTCTTTGAAAAAACTTTCTTTACCAGATGAGGATTTTCAACTTTATAATTTCGACGTGAAGAATCTTTTCTACAACATACCGGTGAAAAAGACTATTGACCACATCAACTCAATGATCGATTTTAATGACGATTTTCCTTTATCCGAGATTGGTTTAAAGCATTTATTGAACCTGGCCTGCACGAACATTTTGTTCAGTTTTGATAACAAACTTTATCATCAGGTGGACGGCATGGCCGTGGGCTCAAACCTTGGCCCTACCATGGCTGCTTTTGCGCTAGACATGATAGAAAGTAAATTTCATAAGTACGAAGGCAAATTGTCTTTCTTTTATCGTCGTTATGTGGACGATTGCTTCGTCATAGTCAGAGACAGAAGCGAAGCTAACGCCTTTTTGAATTTTTTGAATAATGTGGATGATAACATCCAAGTCACTATTGAGGAGAGTAAGAACAACAGTATTACACTTCTGGATACTGAGGTCACTCTTCAGTCTGGAGAATTTCATATCGATTTCCACATGAAATCTACTAACACAGGAGTATATACTCCATATTTCGCTTATGCTCCCGAGAAGTAGAAAATGGCAGCAATTCGATCATTGTTGTCTCGTGCGTTCAAGATTTGTTCAAACTGGGATCTTTATCAGTCTGCTGCTGACAGAATTATTGAGATTTTCAAAGATAACGGTTTTCCTGATGATAAACTATTCAAAATAAAACAACAAATTGAGCAGAAAACTTGTGTGCAGACAAGGGTCAAAACTGAATCAAAATCGGAAAATGATAAAAAAATCATTTACTGGTCACTTCCGTTCATTCAAGAAGGCTCTAAAGAATTGAATAGCAGGATCCACAAAATTAACCAAAGTCTCTCTGAAGCTGCTATTAAACCCGCTTATAAAACTTCCAAGCTCAGAGATTTTTTTAAAAATAAAGATAAGATTGCGAGTGGCTTGAAATCAAACATTGTCTACAATTATGCCTGTGACCGCTGTTCGATGCGGTACATCGGTGCCACCACTAGGAACTTTAACACTCGCATTAGTGAGCACCTTAGAGGCTACCCAACTCACACTGAAGTTTCGATGCACGAGCATGCACCGAAACAAGATAACTTTTCTATCTTGGGTTACTAAAAAAATTTCCGTTTATTCTCGAATCAATTTTGATAGCTAACAATTCTGATTCTGACTGCCTTGCGAATGAACGGAACGGATCGTTTCCACTATCACTTAGATTGTGACGTAGAGTGTTTATGACACCGGCTGACACGTGACAAGTGACGTATGAAGTGACAAGTGACGTATTCGATTTGGTGACGACTTTTATTGCAAATGTAAATGAAGAGAAAGCTGGTTTTATCCAATGTTGTATAAAGATGACTTGTACACAATTTTGTGACTCTTTTGTAACCGCTGAAGATGATGTAAATATACATCGAAACTAGCGCGGAACATGCAATTCTTTTTGCTGTACATTGAAAGGATATGAAACGATTGGGCACTCTCTGTTGTAATATATATATATATATATATATATATATATATATATATATGTATCGTATATTTATATATGGAGCGTGTCGTTCAATATAATTTCGGGTAGAAGGGCTTCTCAAATGTCATATTATCATGTGATCTTAAACATCAAATAAATGTCGAGAAAATCCCCAGGAAATGATGTGGATTTCCGATGCCCGGGAAGTGAAAGTTTGTCTTTGTTTTTCGATCCAGTCTCTGTCCATTTTGTTACTGCTATTTAGTTTATGGATGAAATGAAGTGATTTTCATTCTTATTTTCTTCAGAGGAATCATGAGCTATTTTGGCAAGAATATTGAAAGTAATAAAGCAATAACTGTTTTTTGAAATTTTCGCAAGCCCAGCTTAAAGATAGGATAATTAAGCCAGATGTCGTAGAGATAAAGGGCGCAATTACTTCTTGAGCTATTTGTCCTTAAATGTCTGTTAGTTGCCTATACTGACATTCTTCATCTAAAATATTATACGTTGTTTCTTCCTCAGTTTGAGGCTGATATTTATTCGATCCACTGACGAAAAGTCAGCATATCAATGGAATCCGGAATCAATTATGGACATGGTAAATTTATCATTGAGAATGAGCTGCAATGAAGAGGACTTCGTCTCAAGTAATGATGACTTGAGGTGGTATATCAAAGTAAGTATTCGTAGTAAAAATGATGTGAGCATAATGATCACAACACGTCAGCACTTTCATCAATGTATCATATTATATTTACGATTATATATTTACACCCCGACTCCACGAATGGGATTGCTGATGTCATGTAGCTTGTGAGAACATAAACATATTTTTCTGTTAGGTCATTATACGTATTTCACGCAATGAATTTTTATTTCATTATTTAAACAAACTTGCCTCAAAGTAATTCTGGATAGACGACCTTGTGACCGGATGAAGCAACGTGCAACATACTATATTGCTATGTGTAGAGACCTGTGCGCCGTAACACGTGATTTAGCTTTTAATATGCAAAACACGTATGTATGCGAATTGCATGCTGTAACATATGTATGTTATGACATGAAAACCGCACATACAGCCATACGTATGCGAATTACATGCTCTAGCATGTGTATGTTTTGATGCGCAAAGCGCATACTGCAAAATTGCAAAGCGCAACCGCATAAGTGCAAATTGCATGCTGTAACATACGCATGTTTCGATCTGCAAAATGCACATTTTCGCATGCGCATGCATTTTGCATGTGAGAATATACTATCCAAACCAATTATTTTCGTACTGGTGTCGATATAAGACGCTGCTATTCTCAATTGCTCTCATAAGTTCCATGATGCCTCATTTCCAACATCCTCGCTGTCTTCCCCAAAATAAAAATCTCCACAGTGAATACATACGTATTGGTAAACTGCAAAGCGGTTTATTCAAGTAAATTTAGTGTTTATCAGGTCTTTACAAATATTGCAGGATGTTGAAAACGAGACATTATGAACATATGAGAGCAATTGAGAATAAAAATAATAGCAGCGACTTTTATCAACATCTTACAGACAGACACAGCGGAGAGGGCAGCATTTGAAATTTTCAGATCGGTCTCATTAGTAAACTGTTCAACACACGAGGCACAAGAATATTAGAGGCAAAAGCAATCACACAATTGAAACCTACAATAATCAGGATAGCGAAATTCTACAATACAATCTGACGTCTCAATTAGACATGCATCCACGCAGCCAGCACAATTTCTCAATATCACTCATTCTTGACAATTATTGTTGACCTCATTATTGACATTCTTCAATATCACTCTGTATCTTGACAAACGGTTTGCTTGCCTCGTAACATTATTTATTGTAAGATCGGCCACCGAAGTCGCTGGTCGCCGAAGATCAGTCTGAATTTTAACTCTCAATTATATCGACGACCTAAAACTGATTGGTAAATTTTTAATTTACTTTTTTCCGAAAAAAAGGTGGCCAATTATTTGATCAAAAAATCTTCAACTGGATTCTTCATTGCTCTATGACATCCAAATAATCAGCTTTGGCCGAAGTTTCGTCATGTGTTCCTTCTAAGGTTGGCAAAATCCTTGATCCATCTAATAAATCCATGCGAAATTGATGCTCTCAAAGATTAATGGGAAATTTACTCGCGTGAGCTAGCAATATCGGAAGAGTATCTTGAGGTTTCCTAGGTATTCTTTGTCACAGGTTTCAAACTTACCCTCAACAGCTATACCACGTTTTCCCCATCTCTGCAGTCTGACTAAAGCTCTTACGATTCTCTCTCATGGTAATGCTGATTCTGCAAGAGAATTCAGCGAGAATAAGCTATTGATCACTGATGTGAGATGTTCATTATCACAGTCGATCGCAAGGGGTTATGTAGAGCAAATATAGACACGTTGAAGTTTAGAGTAGTGATTTCTGTCGGATCCAATCACAAAGCCTTACTTTCCGATACATAATTCACATACTTTTACATACATACTTTCCGATAGGAATCTAAGCACTAGAAAGATGATCATCGTGATGAGGAAAGACTGGAAGTGGATGCGTTGCAAAAAAATGGAAGGGTTCAAGTCTAGAAAGATACGTCAGACCGATTTATCAGATATACGCTCGTACTCGTAGAGAAGGAACTTGGATCGCTATCTGCTCAAATTCAGTCGGCAAAAAAAGCGCTTCAGGAATACAGCTCGAGATTGTCAATGGCAGTGAAGAAAAACGATGAAGAAATATATGTTTCGTCGACTCACATTCAAAGTAGCGGCAAATCTATTTATCCCTAAATCTATTTAAGAATTTAGTGCCAAGTATGCAACTTTTGAGGAGGTTGTGAAGTGAATAAAAAGAAACTTTCTCCTTAACATTGAATACTCAGTTTTTTGGCTTTGTATTAGATTGTTGGTTCCTCACAACTAATTTTAAAGTGAATAGCTCTGTCATGTATTTAACAGCAGTCTCCTTTTGCACGAACGAGAATAAGGAAAAAGTATATTTTTGACAAATCTTTACTGAAATACTTTTGATTCAATAACTTGGTTGACTAATCTGGTGATGTTGTTTCTTCAAAAATTTAGAAACCATCGGTGCGTGGTGCGAGTGTCCAAAGCCAGCTAAAATTTACTAAATTCAGACGTTGTTATCAGCGCTACATTTCTGAATTGCAACAAGCTGATTATAGGTCAATAGAACTTTTTTAAATTTCTATTTAAAGCCGAATTTCATTAGGAGTGAAATAGATGCATGACATTTTCAATCAAATTTCCATTCACTGGTGTGTAGAGACATATAAAAAAGAAAAGGCTCGTAAGAGGAAGTATTGACTTGTAAAAGGTATTTCGTTGCTTCTTTTGTGTGAAAGATCATGAGACAAAATTCATGCTGAAATTCATTGGAGATCTCTAATTAGGCTCTGTTTTCAGTCTTTAAATTTTTCCAAGAAGAAGCCCTTAAATTTATTCATGTGCTCAGGACTGCTGTAATAATAATAATAATAATAGCAAATTAAATTATAATTCACTAAATACTAATGATTTATAATAATTCATGTAAGTTATTAAAATAGGCTACAAATACTAGTAAATCAAATCAACGATGCACAGATATTAGTGGTACAAATGCGTAGCCCGCAAGGGTTATATAACAATCAATTGAAAATGTCACCAAATATCACTTCGTCGAGTAGAATGAGACACTTCGCTAAAATCTTCCAATTGTTTGATATGTAATTCGATCTATTGACTGATTTCGAACAATTTTTGTATCTCTTAAAAGGGCACTGAGCTTATTTTGGCATGTGACGCTAAAACAAGACTCAGTAATATTTAGATCGAATGCACGTTGTCGCAGGCATCGTATCTCCTCGAGGAAGGAGAAAACGGTTGTGCTATTAGCTGATAGCGTTGCGCCAGTGTTCGGCTGTCGAGGTGGAGAAAAAGCGCCTTGTTTACACCTTAATGAGTGCGATGTTCATTTGCGACATAAATTTGCTCCTGATCGCATGTGTTTGTCTTTATTTGTCATAATCGCAATTATTTGTTAGAAATAATTATTTAAGAATTAGAAGTGTCCACAATGACATGCAATCTATAGTTAGCATGACATTCCCCTATCCCGCCCGTCGCCATGCGGCTCGCTGCGAGTAGGCATTTGGTATTTTCCTATCTCGCAAACAAGCCGCGTGTCATTTCCGAGTTTTTCTGAAATTACTTGGACACTCGGTCGTAGAGATCTCGTTGTCAGTGCTTCTTTGCAAGTTGATGATATCGGAGTAAATGTCAATTATTGCTATTGATATAATTGAGTAGCATAATTGGAAATGTTTCAATACTATTTCATATGTTCTATAATTTACGTTTTCTTTTCTTTCCTTTTTTCACAATAGAATTCATCACAGAATCTGTGATGAATTCTGGCTTGAAAAGAAAGATATCTGATATCAAATGAATATAACGGGCGTTCATAATTTCTGCGAGTGTCTCATTGCAAAACACCACGTTCAGGGTGTCCGCGCCCCCTGGAAATCCTGGAAAACACCTGGAAAATGAATTTTATCCTGGAAAACCTGGAAATCCTGGAAAACTCCTGGAAAATGGAATTTTACCCTGGAAATGTCCTGGAAATTTTGAGACTAATTAAAACACTAATTGCAAGTTGTTGAAGTCATACTCTATGGTTGAAGTGCTTTATATTTTTCCAGATTTTATTCTTCATATCTCTACTTATTTGCTACAATTATAGCCTTCATTCGCATACAATTTAGAATATTTCAGTGACTGTAATCTCCTATCATAGCGTATACAACATGAACGAGACTGAACTGCGTGGTATGGTTAACTATGAACTGTTGTCGAACTCCTAATCGTTGTACAGTATAGTGAATTAGTAGCTGTGAATTCCCTCACAAACGCTGCGCGGTATGTTGAACTAGAAATTGTAAATTCCCTCATTAACGTACGTCATGTGGTATGGGGAACTAGGAGCCGTAAACTCCTTTATTAGCGTGCGGAATGGCGAACCATGAGCTGTAGACTCCCTCATTAATGTCGTGTGGTATGGGGAACTAGGAGCCGTAATCTAAGATTGATGCTACTACACACTTGATTGCCGTGTGGCTGAATCTACTGACGCAAAATGGTACTGAACATGCAAACTATTTAGGCACCAGGCTTGTTCCGAATGATCCTAGGCTAATATCGAATATTTTCAAACATATTTCAAGTAGGTTTTCAATATGTAGATACATTATTCCCGACAGGTCGTGTCCCAATGAGCTTTCCTCGTTCAATTCTTCTCTGTGTTATTCCCTTAAACTGATTGTGATTACTGTCATGCATATGTAGCACATCAACCATTATGTTCCTCTTTCTGGCTCTTGGTCTTCCACTTTCCACGGATTCACGCTGCAATGCTTCAGTTCAAATAGGAGAACAAAATAGAGAAGGAGTATAACAATAAATAACGAAAAATATAAGACTTTACAGATATTCCGTTAATGTTACGTTTCATTGTTAAGTCTTATATTTTTCGCTATTTATTGTTATACTCTTTCTCTATTTTGTTCTCCTCAATCCGCAAGCTTCAAATTTGCTACGATCGATTATATTTTCATTTTTTATGAATATAATGTAGCCGTCTGATGCATATATTGGTATTTTTTATTTAGAATCACCTGCGCCTTAAAAATTCAACCAATTTGACGCCACTTTTCAAAAAATTTTTCGTCAATAATATTAATTTTATGGTGTGTAAGCTCCTTAGCCAAAGAACTTTGTGTAGATTTTTCTTTTAAATTTGACATGTGCATTTTAGTAAAATTTCCTTGCAAAAAGTCCGGAATTTTTCGTTTAAATTTGACCCCTTTTTTTGTTAAATTTCTCTGGAAAACCTGGAAAATGAATTTTACCCTGGAAATCCTGGTAAACACCTGGAAATTTTCATTCAAATTTGCGCGGACACCCTGCACGTTTTACATTGTCGCTATATTTACGTCTTTAGCACGAAGAGCCTCAATTATTGAAATTATTCATATTCCTAATTCTTTTCATTATTTACGGCTTGATCGCACATGGATGAACTCTCACATTCGCTTTTCTATTTACAGCCGTCAGTTTCGAGAATTCAATATCTGCTTGAATCTTTGGATGTGGTAGATTGTCGCCTGAGTGATTTGACTTTACTACCCGACATAGTAATCATCGACAATCATCAAAGTATTCAGGTAACAAAGAATTTACAGAATCAGCTTCTTTCAATTTCTTATATCTTGTCTACAATAAAATTTCTTATCAACTGATGATCGCCAGCGTTCTTTAAGAGGATATGTAATTTGTAACTGAAATAGAAAGATGTGTGAGGATTATTAATTTATCAAAATGAAATGCAACTGAGAAATCTGTGTTGTGCTATAGATTGAAAATTGGAAATGTACGTAAAAAATGCGAAAGTGGCTTAAAATGCGGAGTATGTGAAATATTTGGTCATTATCATCATGTTTTCTCCAATTATGAAAAGAAATGCTAATGGAGAAAAGAAGCGGAATCCATAAAGAGATAAACAAAGGATAACGATTCAATTTCTGAGGTACTACTAAGATCTATGGCAGAAAATTCAATATGTGAATTTAGTATTACACCACATTATTTTATTGTAAATAAAAGTACGTGTATTCAGTTTGTAATAGAAATTCCTCAAAAGGTATAGACTTTGTCATATGTCAGCGTTTGCATGGAAAATCTTATACAGGTATTAATGCTATTATCAAACAATTCTTCGTTAAGATAGTTCGAATAATAATCACATAAGAAATGGAATTCTGTAGAATACGATGAGTGCAGTAAATAATGAATCAAAGTTAAGGCGCTATCACCCGTAGTTAAATGAATAAAGTAAAGCCACCCTAGTAGGAAAGAATGTTTTTCGAGCTTTCGACTGTCCTTCAGACGGTCAATGGTCATAATCATTAAATGTAGCCTGTTAACATCTTCATTTAATCTTTTAGTGTACGTGTAACTGTTTACTCATTAACATTCATTTCATGATTATGACCGTCTGAAGTACAGTCGAAAGCTCGAGAAACATTCCTCCCTACTAATGTGGTTTTCACTTAATTCAAATAATGATTCCGACAATTGAAATGAAGCTGAACGTGAAGTTTCACGTATGCTTTCTATGCGGACAGTGATGATAGCTCTATAATAACTCTAATAATTATTTCATCTTTAATAGTAACGTGAATTGACGGCTTATTGACTCACACAGGAGCTGCATTAATTTGACTTGGCTATCCATTGCTGATTGTTTAAAAGTTAATGGAAAATTCAGTTCGTCGATCCGCAAAAGGAGGCATATCTGCAAATTGTAGAGAATCACTGTGTAAGAACGACACAATTAACATGCAGAATATTCAAAATTATTTAGACGCTTGACTATTTTTAGAGCTTACTAGACTTTCTCGGGTCTGGATAAATGAAGCAGGTCTATATGTATGTCTATCTTTAGTTAATATTAGTGTGACTTACTTAGCTTCTTATATTTTCTTAGAAATAAGGAGTCATTTAGGGAAAATGTCGTGAAGAACATGTGAAGGAGATTTCTTCTGAAAGAACTGAAGATTCTAATTCTACCGTAGACATCTGAAGTAAACAACTTTCTTAGTACACCTTCTGCAAATAATGCGGTAGTACTACCGTTTTACCTTTACAATTTTGTCCCAGTTGGATTACAATATTCAAGCTTATTAGCTGTAAGAAATTAATACAAAATTTCGCGTTTTCTGAGAGACAAGATATTCATGGATTCTTTCCTATACAGTAGATGTACTTTACATGAGCGTGATAATGTGATAATTCGTCATGTTGTGACACAGAAGATTGTATAAAGATTTTTTGTGTTGTCATTCGAAGATGCGATCAACGGCGATATAGACCTTCGTTTGAGTTTGCTTTCTATGAGCGAGTCATTCCTGGTTCACCAACTGTTAATGTGTAAAAATTCCGTGGTTTGTTCCTCAAATCAAAAATCAAGTCAATCGAGGGTATGCAGCTTTCGCGGTGACAATTTTCAGAAGTACAACTGTCTAACGGTGGAAATTCAAGAGGAAGTAAAGCGCACTAGAGATCGCTGGAAGAGAAAAATATGCAGCCGCAGGAAAGATTTGCGGAAGACTACTGAACATATATCAAGGAAGAAATTAAAATTTCAAGATTCACTACACAGAATAACGAACCAATTTGAATCGATTGAAGAAGCGGCATGTAAATTAAATGATTAGTTCAGTTCAAATTTCCTGGTTCCTGACGATATTGATGTTTTTGCAATCCAGTCTCAATTCACAAACCCATGGAATCTTAATGTGGATGTTGTATCAACTTTTGGTATGCTCAATAAAGCAAAATTGAGCTAGGCAAGATAGAAAATGAAGGAGTGCTGATCGCCTCCTTGGACTCAACAAAGGCCTTCGATTGTTTGAGCCATTCATCATAGCTTATTTCACTGACAGACAACGGACTTCCACCAGATTTCATCAATTGGTGTGCTGGCTTTTTGAATGGACGGAAGTAACGAGTATTAATTAAAAATATGTTTATTGACATGGTGGGTGTAACTTCAGGTGTACCTAAGGGTTCTTCTTTATCACCATATTTGTTTGTATCTCACTTAGGCTCCCTCGCTCCTTCATGCCCAAACACCTGTATTCTGAAATTTGCAGATGACGTCGTTCTCTTCCAAACATGCCATAACATTTCTACAATTCCAGAAATGATAAAAAGCGGAACTGAGAGCGCTATGCGTTGGTACGATGCTCATGGACTGAGTCGATAAGAACAAGTTAATGACCATATCGAAGAAATCGAACAAATTTCAAATTTTGCAGACAATATCATTTTGTTCAGAAATCAATATCCTAGGTGCAACGTTTTCGGATTCCTTTAACCCTTACCGTACCAAGGTTTTTTAGCATCTTAGAATACCAAGGCTGTCCAAAAGAGTCCATCTACCCTATGTCTTACAATACACCAAAAATACGAAGTATTCTTATGAAACAAACATCTATATTTCGTCTAATGCATATTTTTAAGACTATAAGTGTTAATGAAAGATTTTTATACACAATTATCATATTATTAATTGTATTAATTATATTTATTATTATATCAATTATTATAATTATTTATACACTATTATTATCGTATTCCTTATTTTTCGAATCAGATGAAAATTTGAAAAATGCCACTTTTCAAAAGTGACAAAAGTCTATAAGCCTTGGAAAGCTGTGAAAAGTCGACAACAATTGACATCTACAATTTATCTATTGATCAATGTAGTGGTGAGAACTATTAGATTTATGTTTCAAATTGGTGGGAATAGTTAGTGCGCCCGTAATTAAATCACTTCATCGGTCAATTTAGTGTTCATGTAGCAATTTGTCTTCTGATAAAACAATATAGGCTCACATGTAATGGTGACGATGCGAGAACAATTGACATTGAATATGTCTTCAAATACAATTCAATATGTCTGAGATAGGTAGTATACTTCGTCTACTTTGTAGCAGCTTTATATTTTTACAAGTGTATATATGGACAGTTAAATCATAAATGAATGAACTGACAGAATAAGGAAGGACAGAATAATAAACAATAGTGATTGACATTGTCGAGTATAGGATTTTTAATAGGATACTAAATACGACCAAAATGCGTAATCACCGACATGCACTTTAGCATAAATATACCGTCTACCAAGTGAACGGAAAAGAACTGAGCGAACTGATATTTTTCAATGTACTGAACGATGAACTGAACGGCCTATCGCAAAATTAAAATGAACGCCCAAAATCGCTAAATGAACGAGGAGCTTATCGAAATGAAAAAATGGCCTCATTCGTATGCATTGTAACCAACAACTCATGTTCACTTGTGATTTTCAATTTTTTTTAATATGCATTATCTTATCCACTTAATTCATCATGAATAAAGGATGAATGCTAAATGAAGTCATGTCGCTTGGTAAATGGAGGACGTGCATGTTACTTCGGCATTTAGTCTTTGAGTAAAGAGCATGGAAACAAATAAGATGACGTGCACGCAGAAAATGCAAGTGGCAACACAGAACCTTGCGGGACACAAGGTCAACACTTGGTCGACATTGTTCAGTCGACCACTCTACCTGTACCTAGACGGACACATTGGATGCAATTCTGCGAAATTTCTGCGCATTTCACAGTTTGGAAGTAGGGAAGCTTTCCTCATGTCAAATGGGAGAGGTAAATCAGTTGTAATATCATATTATTCTAAAAGTGGGGTGACATATTATTTCTAAGAGACAAACAAGGGGCTTGGACGGTGCTGCCACAGTCAAACTTTTCTGGAGCGTTATAATGCTTTTAGTCCTACTGACTTTCAATGACACTTTCGGGGTCTACTTTTGGACCAAAAGATCGCTAAACCAAGCACTTAACCACTGTGCCGAGGAGATCACCTGCAAGCCTGATGAGACTACAAGGGAAACAAAGTCTTGATGAAGTCTAATGATCATTAACCGCATTGTTTCAATTTCGATGCATTTCTCAATTGGTCGAATATTTAGATTAGTACTATGAATGACCATGATAAGACAACACGCTATAAAAGAAAAACTTGCGAAAATAATACATTATATTTTTTGTTATTTTGTAGTCTTATTTGGATGCATTCACGAAAGGAATCGGAGTTCAATATGCGTCTGTTAACGTATTTGGCAGACGAGCAGTGTGCACTCAGCAGTGGTATCTCCTGACTCCGGTAGAACAAGTAATACTGACATTCATCGGACGGCAAATGAGCGGCACGAGTTCACGGGTTGATATGCCTCTTTACATACCTTCTTTAAGTAAAAAGGTAAGCGGTGAGACGATACTTTCATAATCCAACAACTATGTTTTCATTGTTATTTCATTTTTTAGATCCCCTTTCGCTTCATCTTGATCACACTAACTCATGGTGTGGATATCATTTTGATTTGTGGATCTCATCCACCCTTGACAGAAATTTCTGCCGAAGTGAGTGCTGAAGAAACAGAAACACTTCTTTTTAATTGAAAAGTAAATTATCAAAATCCTTTCTTGCTTAGGCTTGGTGGTGGATTTCAAGTTCATGTCTCCTCAGGGTGAGGAGGAGGGGGGGGTTGACGGCACTCCATGTCGACTCCAATTCTCTGGTCCGATGTGGTTTCTCCGATCCTTCGCCAATCGTCGGTCGTGGTGCAGCTCCATCAGATTCTCCTGCACACGTTAGACTGCCATTTCTTTCAGACCTGATGATGTTTTCGTCTTTTATTGGCCATTCCTTCGATGTAGAGAGCAACACGCATCTGACTCAGCCTGGTAGATGAGCCTGGTCGCTGGTTGTTGAGCACTGGCAATAGGTCTGTAAAATATCAAGCTTCCCTTCGATGCAAGGTTGTAGCGCCAAAACAACCTCTGTACTAGTCAATAACATTGCCAAGGTAGCAGAAAAGCTCCACAACGTCGAGTGCGTCTCATGGTTTTGAAATTCTAGTTTTGCAATGAGACCTTCGCATCTTCTGCATTTGATCTATAGGTATTATCCCAAGCTGTTAAGTATGATGCCATCAGCACTGACAGGAAGTACATTGTTATCCGAATTTCTGTTTTCCCACAAATCCTACCCTTGTATTTGTCTGTTCTTGTCAAATTGATTCGACGTGCATGCACTGTCGTGCTTACTAATGAGAAACTTTTTGACTCCAAGAACAATTTCCAGCGCTCAGAGCACTGCTGTAATGATCCCATTGAGTCTGTGATTAGGACTTGCCTTTTGGATTGTCTACATGAAGTACGTATCTCCTAACGACATCCCAGCCGGAAATTGTAGAGTATTACAGAGAGTTTGAGACCGACAAATCTCTTTGATCCTGCTCTCTTGCACATGCTTTTGCGACCCAGATTACGTATTCTTCTCCAATCTTCCTCATACAACCACTATCGTAAATTCTATAGTGCACGATCAGGTGTCTTCTCCATGTTGACGAAGGTAGGCCCATATGTCCTTCCTTTTACTAAAGTTTTCTTTTCATGCAGCTGATGAACAGTAAAGATGTCATTGGTGGCACCGGTACCTTTCCTATGCTTGAAACCGAACTGCATTTGTTAGCATGTAACTGTAGCATTGTAGCTATCACGACCGATAATGTCCATCTCCTTATTGTGAGAGAGACTGGTGTTCTATGTGTTGGCAATATCGTCATCGAGCTGTTATTCGGTGCAAACAAAATATTATTGTTCATAGAAAATTGAGAAATTGTCAAATATCGCATCTGACTTCGCATAAAACACATCTTGCCACTGTTATATCAATAAATACCGTGGTAATCCGCATTTATTGAGTAGACCGTGTTGGATCTACTTTATATTCATTTTTATCTTCAAACCTTGTATTTGTCACATGCCGATTTCATTGACGTAGTACGAGTAGAGTGCAGCATAGTTGGCAAGGTACAATTACTCACATATGATAACTGAAATACTACTCACTATGTAGATCCCATGCTTCCTTTAGTATAATAGAAATAACATGTTGTTTTTGTTTCATTTTAGATTCGTCGATTTTGGTTTCCCGGCACTTTGGCTCTCCGGAGCACTCTTCATAGCATTCCACGTGGTCTACCCCCAACTATCAATCTTCCCGGTGAAGTTATGGCTTTTGCTCTTTTAAGTCGCGTAGCTGGTAATCCATTTTGCTTGTCGAGTGCAACGTCGTTGTCCAACAGCGCTCCTGAAGGTGATCTAGATCTTGCACGAAGAAGGCATGTGCTGCGAGAATTGATAAGTCAGATATACAATCAAGATTGTGTTGAGGAACAAGAAAAAAATCAAGGATATTTTGCCACATCTGAATATCGAGCTCATTTCACTCAACGTGATAATTACCTGCTTCTAGTGTTGTTACATAAAAGTGTTCCGCTTTTGGCAACAGGGTAAGTCATATTGTTGATCGATGCATCTGACTTAAGTCCATCAGAGTCTCGAAATGAGTGTTCTGTTTCAATTATTGTCACACGACTTTCTTTCACAAGTTGTTCTGATTAAAAATCTAAATTTTAAAATTGTCTAATTTTAAATTTAAATGTCTAAATTTTATTGCATCGGACATGACATTTGAAATTCTAGAAATAAAGAACATTAGACGTAGAAAACGAAAATCTGAATTGAGCATTCTTCGCAGTTTTATAAGAAAAATAGATACTGCGAAAATGAGAATTGATATTAATCTTTGAAAAGCAGCCGAACTCAAATCACAGTGTAGTGCCTAGATTTAATATTATCGCTGTTCTGAGAAAATGTATGGTTTCAGTACATGCATTAACAGAAGAATCGAACTTCTTTTCAGATAAAGATACGTGTAATGCTGACTTTTCATTTGATCACATGTTCCTGTACATGATATAATTATGTGAAGTCAGGAGTGTGAGTGGACCTCTGTGAATGTCATTGGCAGTCAACAGTAAGGGCATTTTGCTTAGTAAAAGCAGTGTTCGTACTGGGGCGCGAATTCCGTAAAAACGGGCGCGAATGCGCGAAAAATAAAGGCGGGTGCGAAAATTCCGAAAATATTTTCGCGCCCCAATATTGTCCCATATATTTTCGCTCCCCAAAAAATATTTGACTATAATATATCACTGGGAACTGTTTGATGTGTCTACGACTATGTATCAGATTGATGACAGTAATAGAATTGAATATTTTCCTTCTTATTCCAGAAAATGCCTTCCTGACATAACACTAACAAATAGGAATAGTGTGTAAACCTACTACGACATACCGTAATCATCACTGCGTATTCTATATTTTTATTAAGGGACTATTTATCATCACTGCGTATTACATTTTTGAAAGGGTGAAGCGATTCTTCAGGAGGGGAACTGAAAAGCTCCTCAAGTACTTACCGTTTGAAAATGATGTACTTCAATCGTGCCAATTTCTTTCCCCACATCATTCGAACGATGCTGATCTGGAGAACTGGGCGAAGACTCTTGCGAAGTGCTTTCCCCAAATTGTTCCTCAAAACGAGATTTCTACTCTTGAAGTTGAAGCTCGACTCCTCCAAGGTACAACAGAGAAGCCAATGGACATTGGAGAATACTGGCAGAAAATGTCCTCAAAGATGCCAACTCTGAGTCGTCTGGCTCGAGTCACGATGACATTACCCCACGGAAACGCAGAAGTGGAGAGGGTGTTCAGTTTGCTGCCTGATCTAGTGACAAAGAAACGGAGTAACCTGTCCGCGACTACAATAAATGCGATCGTGGTTATTAAGAGCGCCATGGCATCGAATAATATCTCATCGCGAAACTTCGAAGTGACACAGGCACTTTTGGAGAAAGTTGCCAAAGCCAAACAAGCATATGAGCTGCGTTTGAAGAGCGAGATGGAGGAAGAGGCAGCAAGGAAGAAGAAGGCAGCAGAGAAGGATATATTAAAAACTTTCGAAAATCAGAAGAAAAATGATTCAAAGCTGAATGAGTTAGAGTCCGGTCTCAAAAACAACGAAAAGCGAATCAGCGATATCATGAAACGGAAAGAAAGCCTCGTGAAAATGCAGGAGGAGGCATTACGGTCATTAAAGGAAGAGGAGGACCACCTTAAAGCTTTGCTTGATGAGAAGATGAAGAAAAGAAACGAGCAGTAGCTGAGAAGCTCATGACTAGTACTTTGAAGCGAAAAGTACATAAAGAACTGAAAGTTATTTCTCCCAAGAAATTGAAGTGATATTTTCTTTATCAGTGCCTAGCGCTTTTAGACAGCATTTTGATTCAACACAGCTCGATCATCATGTACCTGATTGAATGAAACTACTTACATGTGTACTTTCATTTCTGATCTTTTCTTCATTTAAATCACAAGGAAAATAGGGCATAAACTCTTACGGTGTATTAATGAAACTTATTATGTTACATTTCAGTACCAGATGGAAAGTGTAGCGACGTTATTTTAACGAAGACGTTGAGTACACCGAGAAAATGTCAGGTGTGACAGGCCCTAACACCCCGATTTTAGTCTTTAGTTCGGTTCCATTTGGCCCAGATTTGGTTGTAGTGATTTCGGGCATTTTTCTAAGGCCCCACAACCAAATCCTAGCCAATTGGAACTGGAAAAGGCATTTTCGGGGTTCCTTAGGCTCATTTGATTCAACGTTGCGGAAATGTTATAGTACCGAATTAGAATGAATACATTGTAACGCACTTATATGTTCGTATATGATCTCATTAATATCATATGGCCATCCATTAATCAATTATGTTTTCATCTACTCTATCAAAGGTATCTAATAAATGCTGTAAATCGTCATAGACCTATGAAATTGACCCGCAAATATGCCTATATGAATTCCATATATGTTTGAAAAATGTATGCATTGACCTTACGCTCGTGCATACATGTATCTTAGATTGGGGGCGCGAATCGCAGGGCGGGCGCGAAAAATGCGAAATCGGTCAGTACGAACACTGTGAAAGTATCTTGATGCTCCATTAAAGCGATAAATCCATTAAACCACATCGGGAGAGTAGGAACGTTCGCGTGAATTACCTCCATGCTTTGACCTCCAAAAGGCTTGATGTTTAACAGCTGCTCTATGTAGGGGGACTTCACTGACATCGAGATTTGATGTGTGTGTGTGTCTCAGCCTCAGCAAAGTTGCTTTATCGATATCAAATAAGGTCCTTGCATCAATTTTCAAATGTTCTATCGACATAGTTACCACGACCTTCAGTAACTTAACACAATTATCTTTCCTATTGCAGGTCGATTGCGGAGTCAACATTGTCTATACTGCAAAAACTATTACCATCACCAGAATGAAAAATACGATTATATCTTTTTCATATCCGTCCATTTTCCGTGGCTGGTCAGGATTTCAGCTCCGAAGTAATGAGTGACTTAAAGTATTAGGCAGCTGATTAGTAAAATGTCACGATCTGACAAGTGAAGGCAAATGTGTGTTGCAGCTTTGAAAGTTACTACGTTACCGGCAAATGATCATTGATTTATGCTGCTAAAGTAATTCCTGATTGTGTTCGACACATGTTATCGAATTTGTGAAGCTAATTGGAAGTACGAGTACTTTATCAAAATAATGATCTTTACGAAAATTGATGTTGCCTGCATTATTTTTGATACATGAAAGTATTAATTGATTCTTCTTCATTTGTTCATAAATTGAAACTTTAATCCTGCTAAAGAAAAATAACGTGTGTGGAAATCATTGCATCATTTTCATTGAAGATTTAGGGCCCAAAAGGATACTGCATGCTGTGTACTGTGTCAGTGTACATTTAATGCATGATTTTCATCAGAGGCTCAGTTTTCTCGGGCGAACAAGCAATAGCTAGAAGCAACAGCTGGGCGAAGAAAATTGACACTCCGTAGAAAAGTAATTTTGAAGCGAAGCAGCACTGAAATTTACTATGTTTCTATGTGGAGTTCGAAATTTCATTTTGATGATGAGTCCTTGACGAAGAGTCATTGCTTCTTATGATGCAATAATTACATTTTGTGATTTTCTTGTCTCCACATTAACACTCTAATTAAAAATATAGTAATTGTAATTTCACTCCTTATTTATTATCATTTATTTTCACTTGTGAAACTCAAACAAGTCAAGGCATTTTTGTAAGTAATGATACTACATCATAGTGCTTCTAACTCTGTAAAGAAGTATAGTCAATTATGAAAGCATTTAGATAAGGACACTGGATGTCGTACAGGAACAATATTGACAAAGACATCTAAATTCGCTACAATGCATTATTTCCGCTTTTCAGAGAATGTCATGCGCTTTACATCTACTGTACTCGCGTGCCTTTAGTTTGTGTTGACTTTCTTTTTCAACAGTTCTTATGTGAAGTTTTTATCTAAATATAATTTTGAGATTTATGCATTTGCTTTTTTTCAATTATCATGTAAGAATTTATATTGAAGCAATTAAAATATAATTTTTGTATCACAATATATGAAAGATGAAGGGGAAGAAGTATTTCGGAAGCCATAATCACCATGTTTAATCATGTTACCATTGATTAATGTTTCTGAATGCACTTCCTTCGATTCAAATTTGTGTCTTTGCTCTCGATTATAAAATGACTGAAGTTGTACTAGAATCCATATAGTTAAACTTTGTAGAATATAACTTCAACTCAGATCGACAGATCAATCCATTAAAATGTGTAAAGAATGTGGTGCAATTATACTTCATATCTTATACATTATTAATATTGCATTCATGATGTATATGCAGACCTGCCAACTGTACCGGATTCTGGAGCTGTTCCGGATGTCCCGGAAAATTGTAAAATGGTCCCGGATATCGAGATTATTATGCTTAATTGAATTTTCAACATTTTTGGAACACATATTGCAAAGGATTTTGCGCTGCGCGCGCAATCTTGTGATTGTCTGCTTTACCTTGCATATCGATGAGTCTACTGATATCACTCAGGAAAAGAGCCTTCTGTTATTTGTTCAGTTCGCCTACAAAGACTGTAAGATACAGAATCGATTCCTTGGAGCTGTTTCATTGAAGGGCAGGGATGCTGATTCAGTCAGCGACGAAGTGATCAAGTTGTGTGATAAGCATGATATCAACTTGAAGAAGATGGCCGTCTTTGTATCCGATGGAGCGCGTAACGGTGTTGCACAGAAACTTCGAGAAAAGATCAATAACACCATAATGGTGGAATTCCATTGCTCAGCTCACCGGGAAGCTCTCGCGTTAAAGGATACCTTCGAATCGTCTGCGTTTTTCTGCGAACTTGATTTAAAGTTGCGTGACCTCGTTACTCGCTTGCGAGCAGGGAAGCGTTATTTGGAATTAAAAGAGATAGCAAAGCAGCTAGAAGAAGACTTCGTGCAACTCGCGAAATGGTTTGATATTCGCTGGCTTACAACAGGTTGTAGAATCACTGCTGATTGACATGCCTGTAATCCATGCAACGCTCGCGAGCGTTCGCGAAAGTGATCCGTCAACAACGGGCATGTACAATGAAGTGACTGACCCTACCTTTGTGCATGCACTTCACATTCTTCGAGATTTGCTAGAACCACTGACTCAATTGAATATGGTGCTACAAAGGAAGAATATTCATCCTTTTACAGTCAATGGGAAATTGGAGACCACCATCGATGATCTCAACAACTGGTTTGTATCGAACTTCGTCGAAGGCGTTGCTGTACGTAACATGCGCTCAAAGATCGCATCTGGTCGCTTGATTCTACGAGAAGCACGTCGCACCGAACATTCCCAGAAGAAAAGTGGGCTGATGTAGTTGCAGAAACCAAGGCACTGGTAGCGCATGTTATTCTCTCCCTTCAAGAACGATTCATCAAAAATAGAGACGTTATTGAAGCAGCTTCCATCTTTATTCCGAACAAGTACGACGGCTTCACGACAAATCAAATGAAAGCGGCAGGAATTGAAGAAATGATGTTAATGGCAAGCCACTACGAGCTAGGGATCAAGCCTGAAGCTACTGAGTATGAGTGGTATAATTTCAAGCGGGACGTGATCAACATACAGCGCCATCGTGACGGATGTTCATGGACAACCATACTGGAGGCTGCGGTTGTCGAGGAGGAGCTGTATCCCAATATAGCAATACTGGCCAAAGTTGTGCGAAGCTATGATGCTTCCAACGCGGAAGTTGAACGCGGGTTCAGCCTGTACAACCGAATCAAAACGAAAATCAGGAATCGCCTGACAATTGATGAACTGGATAAGCGCATCCGCTTGTGTGTTAATGCCGATTCATGGGACTCGTACAACTTTGACAGGGCCTACGAGAAATGGAAGATCAACTCCGAAAGAGGCCGGTACAACATTAGTGAACCCTGTCGAAGAACCTAATCCCTCGTTTCTGAAACTATTCTTTTTAGATCTGATCAAATTTTGCGTCACAGATTCGGACTGTAGGATGGAGAAGAGATTTAAGTAGAGCATCGACTCCTGTATAGCTGCATCAATGTAAATTCTGGTCATGCTTTTGAGAGGGTAGCAATCATAGATGTATCAGTGATTTCATAGATATTCTAATACAATTCATAATACCGATATATTCATTTGCTACCCCAAAACAAAATTCAAATTTTGACGGAGTCGATGCTCTACCTAAATGCTTTGTAGTCGTAGTTAATGATACCTTGCAGAACTATGCGTAGCTCTTGATCACTTTGCTACAACAGTCAGTATGCATTCTCGTTTTTTGTCTTCTATCTCAGCAGTCATGCGAAACGAATTCTTTTTTGTTAATTGATTTAGTTCATTGCAAACTAATTCTTCCTTCAGACATGCTAGCTTTTCTGCCTCTATGTACATAGCCTATTTGATGTTAATTTACTAGAGAGTCAAGCCATCGAAAGTGTACATTTTTTATTTTAGTTTTGTATCTCACTTTCATGCGAAACGCATCCTTTGTTAGTAAAGTCAATTTTTTGCACAGCTAATTTGTTTCAGATACATTCATACCAGATATTGTTTATACATGTACTTATTCCTCGTTAATTCACTCAAGACATTTGAAGTATGCATTTCTATTTTTAGTTCCATATCTCATCTTTCATACAAAACGTATCCTGTTCGTTTGTTAATTTTTGCATTTTGGCACTTTTACATATACATGTATCCTGTTCATTTACTCAAGACATGCATTGTTAGTTTAATATCTAGCACGGTAGGTTTCCGTTTTTTAATTCGCTTTCAGTAAATTGTTTTTCAATATACTACCGCTGTTTTTTCATTGATTGATGAATGGTATATTAGAAACACGAACCTTCAAAGCAGTAGTCGATGTGAACGAGCCAGGAGAATAAAAAACGACATTTTCATAAAAAATGCATAGAAATTCATATGTAAGCTACATGTATTTCTTGTGTTACTTATTGGAACATGGCATCATAAAAATGGGTCTAAAGGGCCGGTCTATCTTACCTGCGTGCTATGGTTAGAATTTGGGCCTCCATGTATCAACATCCATTTCTAACCACATTGTAGGCCTATTTCATTTGGCATTATGGTTAGGTGCCAGACAGACTTAACCGTCATTATAACTCGTCACCATTATCGCACAAGTTGAGCTGGCACTGACGCTCGATGGAAGGGCTAGCAGTTTTTATGGCGAAGATTCCATTCTTTTTATACGATATGACTGATTCAGGTCAGAATCACTGACTGAGGAAAAGTGGTGAATGTTAAGGCGCATTGTTCTGTGGTGGTACAACTGAAAAGATCCAAATATAGCTCTCTTCAAGCCATCATTTTAGTGGCGGAATTTTTTTAAGAGTTGGCGGAATTTTTTGAGCGATTTCCGCCAATTGGCGGAAGGCTCGACGACGAAAAAAAACCCTGCTTCATGGCAATGTTTTCATTCACAATCCTAAAGTTAATGTGCGGTTTCTAGACCCTCTGTCTGGCAAGAAGTTGAGATAAACTGCAAGAATCTCAGGGGGCGGCCAGATATCGAGTGAATGTTTATAAGTGATACAGTGTATTTTCAACTATTTATTTCAAATCGTGAATAGAAGTGAAAAGGTAATGAAAATGAATCATCACTCGACCATATTGGTGATGATAATTTTTGTCCCGGATTTTCATTTTACTTGGTTGGCAGGTCTGGAGATGTACACAGCTCGAGCCACGAGCCGATGTATTTTGGAAATGTTCAAGCCGAGCTGAGCCGTACTGTGTTGCATCGTAGCCGAACCGACGATCCGTAGTAATAATGGGTAAAGCATTTTCTAAAAGTAAACCGGATAGGTCTACCGCAGGTCTGCCAACACATACGGGTGTTCACAAAGGACAGATTATTGAACATCTGCTGTGTATTGAAATAAATGTATTGTTCAGTAAAAATTCATTTATATTTGTCATCGCAGTCTTAATCAAAACAGCGGCAGCATTTCAATCTTCTGAATTGCGCATATTGAATGAATTTTTAAAAGATGAAAACGTTGCAAAAATCAAAAAATGAAATAATTATTTAGTCTCTGCCGGTTTCAATTGGCAACAAGATGACAGAGATTGACCAATCTTCATCAGGAGAAATATAAAAAGAGGACAGCTAGTCCCTACAATTTTAAGCGACAAAATCTAGTCCCTACAACAAAACGAAATCACTTGTGATTTCTATTTTTATGATATAGAATATCTTGGAATATATCTTAGAATATCTGGGTAGTCTACGCATGCATATCATGATTTTTTTTAAAACTGTTTGTCGTTTAAGATTGTAGGGACTAGATGTCCTCTTTTTATATTTCTCCTGATGAAGATTGGTCAATCTCTGTCATCTTGTTGCCAATTGAAACCAGTAGAGACTAAATAATTATTTCATTTTTTGATTTTTGCGACGTTTTCATCTTTTAAAAACTTGATAACGCATCGTCCATCCGATCCGTCGCCTCTGGAGTCGTTCGTGAGAAAATAATTTTCGCATATTGAATGAATGCAATTCTGATACACATTGTGTTTACGAGTTGGGCTACTACGCTCCCTGTTACGCCTAATATCCTGCCAAATTTCTTGAGCTGCAGTACTTGTCATTTGTTATTTTCTCTAACAATCTTAAGCATCTAGTGAAAAATGATGTTTAGATAAAGACGTTTATCGCATCACAGGCTACTCTTTGAGAATATGCGAAAGTCAGTGATAAATAATGGGGAGCATCTATAGTCTACCATGCGATTACAACACATTCCATCAACATTAGCATGGATATCAAAACTTGCATTATTGAGTTCAGGTAAAGGAAAATGGCTAAGATGTTTATTACATGTTACTAACTAATGCTAAAGTCAAGACCTGTACTATAGTCACATCCATTCTTAAAACTAAAAAATGGGGTTTTAACGTTGCTACTCCCTCACAGGCGTGCTGCTGTATTCAGACTCTAGATAGAGCACTGTAATAATTTCAGCCGGGATGCCCTTGCCATCGACTTCCAATAACAATATTTCAAGCCAAGTTCAGGCGAGGAGCCGCTGCTCCAATCGGCTTAAAGAAATGAAGCCGAAGCGAGTCTGACATCGCTATACCTCAAGTTATTGTATCTAATTCAATAAGTGCTTTTCTTATTTTTGTATGTTGGCAGAAAAGATCCTCAACTGTATCTGGAGTTTTGTGACGAAATCACTTTCACGGATTTTAGACATTTGAAAACGTGGGGTAGGAGATAACACATAAATACCAAAATTTCTTTTGAAATCTTTGCATCGGAGGCATAAATGATAGCTCTTTCAGTAGCTGAATAAAAATTGAGTTTATCACAAATCGATTGCTTCGTTTTATTTCAAACCATTTACGTTTGTTGTTTGGGCCTTCCATGTCACATTTTTACAATATTGAATATTAAAAGGTGTTCTTACAATATTTCTATTCTATTTACCACCTCTCAATTCTATTGGTGGTCGATCATATTTAAAAATTCGATGTATTAACTTCGTAGCATGTGAAGTACTTTGGCGAAATGTGAATCAGTGAATGCTGTTGAAGGTTAGTTGATTGAAGGGGTTCACATACATTTAAACTTAGACCTTTAAAATCACGTGATGCTTGCTGCAGTGTAGCTGCATTCACAATTTGTTGATCACAAATATTTAAACATATTCTCCGATGAAAACCAAGCATTTGTTGTGTAATAATTCTAATTTAAAAAATGACATTCAGCCATTAGCTTTTTAGTGTTAATTCAATTCGCAGCACTAGAGTCCGTCCTGTCCCGTAGGCAGTGTTATCCATGATGGCAGTCATTGAAATAGCCCAGTGATCGAGCGGATATTGAGATAGACAAGAATTTGTTCGTAGGTATGCATGTCACATGTATGTAGGTATGTAGCCTACACCCTAATCTGTTCTCACCGTAACTTGTGTCTGAATCTATTAAAATTACTTTAGAAGCTATCCTTCACATTGATCTCAACATACAATTTTATTTGATTTCAACAGAAGTTATCTTCACCGTTAAATAATTAGAATACAAGGCAGCAAAACAATCTCTTACATAATACTGATGTGGTTATAATCTACGTAGCATCAAATCAAAGATCGGAAGCGTTAGATACGTCTAAAACGTGATTCGGTGGCTTGCGACAATTCAACTAGCCGATTGAAAATGTGAATAGTTGTCGCACTGATACCTCACTTGTGATTTCCAAGGGTGCATGCAATGGCAGGAAAATTCAGTTGGTTAAGGGCTACGCTTTGGTACGGAGGTGTAGAAGTTCCAGCCTCGGACGTACCACTGCTCTCACTTGAGGTTACTAAGATTATTCTGGTGGGCATTGCGAGTGTGTGAAGGCTATCCCTCCTCATCTTGCTGTTATGACTTTGTTTGCTTCTTGAGTGCGGCATGGATGAGTAAAAAAAGTCCTGACATGTATATTTTGCATCTGACAAGTGCCATTTTCCGACAACTCATTTTTCGTAAGAATTAGCTGTGTGAAAGGTAACGGGAAGCGGGAAGGTGGCGCTGCATGTGTGGCAGGTAGCGGGAAGTACATTGGAATGGTAAGCACATGTGTTTACAATTAGGAAAATTCTTTATGTTTATCTGAATATCAATCCATGTGCAATACCCATTATACAAACAATGATTTGTACCTGTAACTTAATTTTATAGGCTAGCGTGCATTCAAAAATTGTCTAATATTTTAGAAGGTTGCTAATATTTTTCAATCTTTTAATGAAGATATCAGATAATCTTTCAAGAGTTTCTCAAATGGCACAAGTATGTATGAAAAACGGTGGTGAAAGCATACATGAAGCATTTCTATTACGTTGCATACGCGCATGCATGTTATAGATTTATTCATAGAAATGTATGCAAAGAGCAAAAAAGGCTTTCAGGATAATACTATTCAGCGGTAATTGTACCTATTCACTCATGTGCAGATCTTCTCCGAAGCAGATGAAAGAATTCTCTTTAGAACTCAATCACCTGTCAAGGGTCAAATTTTTTCACATATTGCATGTCTCGTGAAATGCACAAGTAAGGAGATAGAACTCAACTGTAAACTCAATTTGAGGTTGCAGCAAGTTACATCAATGTCTGATCAATTTTGATTAAATCGACATTTCAGGATGGTATTAAGGCAACTATTTGAGAACTTTTTTCAAATTCACATCGAACTCAAGACTTTCAATTCTGACAACCAGAACAAATAAAAAATCATAGTAAATTTCTGTTTTGTGAGAACCTTTTGATTGTTTATCGATCCCCATTTGGGGCTCGATGCCTAAAATTGTTTAGGATAAGACAGTTAAGATTATGTGGACATTGTGGAGATGAAAGACGATAACATGTGGGTGAGGCCGTCTGGAATATGCAACTGGATGGTCACTGGTCTGTTGGATGTCCAAGCAAATCACGGAGCAACAACATCAAGGAAGACCCTACAACGCCCGGACTTCGCATGGAAGTTCGGAGAATAGTGGAGAACCGCCATACTAGCTAACGGTGAAACCCAGCATGAATGGAGCAATCGAGGTTAATTGGTACTACTCAGACTACTCAGAGGTAAACTACTGCCCTTCGCACACTAGCATTGTCGCTTTGCTTTCTGCTGCAGAATGCTATGCCTTGATATGAAAAAAATCCGTCCACTGTAAAGATATTCAGCATAATTCCACCATGAAACTTAAGTTGAGCAATGAAGTGCAGAGAAATGATCGCAAAGCGACTACTTGATGCTGGTGCAGTTGATCCACCGATCCCTTTAAACAGCCATTTGAGAAATCATTCAAGTCTTCGACTTAATTCGCGTCATCCCTTCCGGTGAGAACCGTTTTCACAGTCCTTCGACATCAATTAGTCTTCGGATATGTTTTCAAAGTCAATAAGAAATAGGGACCCAACACACCCACTATGTGGTCCCCCTCTTCCCCGTAACTTGTAGTGCTCTGTCAATATCGTGCGGATGTTGGCTTGACCACGGACAGCCTATCCATGAATCACCGAACTGTGCTTCCCGACAATATTAATGAACTTTTCGTAAGCGTGAAATATGCTATTGCTTGACTTGAACATATTTTAATGTCTTTTATATTATTAGTTTATTTATCACATGTGCAGATCATGGACATCCATGAGACATTCACTATCAGATGCATGTAAACACCTCCGAAAGATATCAATAAAAACTGGTAATTATCATCACAGTATTAGTATTATAGGACTGATGATAATGTTTTGACCGATAGAAATTTAATCCTTGTTCCTTCGTTTCTCAACCTGTGAATTAGATTCTTTAGTCACATGCTACCTGTATAAATGTAATCCTAACTTTCTCATGCTAATCTGATACGATTACTTTTTCACTTCCTTAGAACTATGCTTCAATATTCATCAAAGTCAATCGGTCAAAACCTTTTGATCAACCCTATATAATATTCATTAGTTTGCAGGAAACTTTAAATCGTATGCCATTATGTAGAAAAATTATAACAAATGCCAGGGGTGACCGCATGGAAGCACTGTTAGGCTAACAAATATCTAACAGTATCACTCACACATTGAAATTTGCTTGTCACTAGTAACTTACTATCTAGCGCTGTTTCTGTGCGATCGCTCAGTTTTATAGCCAATACACCTTGCTTTACATGAGGTTTTAGTTTTGAACAAGCAAGGTTGTGAAGCGATCAGAACTAAAGCAAAGTGATGAGAGCATGAGGCAAGAATTCTCTTGTGTCATCACATTTTAGCAGAGTACAGATATATTTTGAGATTCATTAGAACATTGTTGTCGATTAAGATATCTAGGAAAACGTCATGTAGTATTCAGATTTTGTTTTGTTTTTTGGTCTTTTCCGTTCTCCTAGACATCATAATCGATGTGGTCATTGTCATGTGTGACGTTGTCTTTTCTAAAAAAGCCCTCCTTGATTTCTTGATCTTCATTTCCAAAACAGACCCTGGTCACTACTTTGGCAAATCGCTATGGAGCCATTATATTTAATTTCCCAATGATTTCATTGAATACTTAAACTATTACAGTGGCTTTTAGTTGCCACAGAAATCATGGTGAATAACCTTGTATTTGATAGTTCTACAGTATTATTTTGGCAGTGTTGAAATTTCATCTGATTGTCTGATTCAAATGGCAGTTTCAAATGCTGGTAGGGGCCTCTTGAGGGGGTGGGAGCTACCGGGCGTGCCCCCGAGCACAGAGCTGCCACGTCGAAAATAAATATCCTGATTTCCATTAGCGAATGTCTCCATCATTTTCTCTGTCAGGCGCGCAAAAATCAACTTGAAATGCGGAGTTGACAAAATTAAAACTATTTTTTCCTATCGTGTACTCTTTGTCTCACTGTGTTGCTTGCAGCAGGAAATTTGGAAAGGAGCAACTTATTTCAGTGATTAGAAATGTGTTTTCTTAACGTAATTCATAAGGCTAAATATGAGCAATTGGACACTGAAGCAGCTTATTAAAATTTTGATGCGGGAATTTTCTTGCAGCTGATTTGATTGGTGATAAATAATCCCATTGTTTTATAGTAGTTTGGGTTACACGGAGTGATGTTTAGTCTCTTGCAATGATATTTTGTTGACACTACACATCGGTCATTGATACGCAAATTCATTCTATTGAAATGATTTTCATGAATCTCGCTACCACTAGCAAAGCTCCATCAATAGCGTCGCATTATATGTGAAACAGTTGTTCACATACAGAGAATGTTAGCATGAAAAATTCGTCTATGCTAAATTTTAAAGGAGCTTCACATAACTCACATTCGTAGTATCATTCACTCATCCATATGAGAGAGATCAAGCAAACATCAAGTAACTGTGAGATGTGCTCTCAATTTTCAATAGATCTCTATGGACATCGAAAATCTCAGTCAATTTTCATCCAAAGTGTCGAATTCCATTAATATGTCCAGCATAGAAATATTTTGAATGTTCATGAAACTTCGTGTATCATTACTTTCGATTTTTAATAATGCCTCTCTCTTGTTGCCATTAGAATAGAGCAACGAAAAGTTTCCTTCTGCAGTGCGTAATACACTGTTATGGAGTTAACATTAAATATTGTATTAATGTATCAATGGGAATTGTCGTCGACAACCGGAGTCTCAATGTGTGCATCAATTACAAAGAATTAAATGTTACTTAGTGTTTTAACTTGACTTAATTTCAATTTTGTGCATTGTCAAAGCTTCAATGAAAGTTACAATAAATAACGTTCAGTAAAAACATGCGGTGATCATAGCGTGGTCCGAAATCCACATCTACAAGATTCTGAATATTCATTCAATTCAATTGCATGCGAATAGCAATGGTTTATGTATCTGATATCCATATACCGCTTACAGATCAATTTTCCGTACACAGAATCATTTTCCAAATGACTGGAATTGGAAAGTCAACTGCGATAGAGAGAATTTTGAGACTTCGTGATCTACTTTTGGAATTGTCAGAACTAGAAGCACGAGCAGTGCAAATGGAACTTTTGTTTTTCATCAGTAGTGGGCGTAAGCTCAATGTTCAAAAGTCATGTGACGCAATAATTCATGTTATTATGTTCATGTGTAAATTGTTTTCAGTGTTTCTGAGTTCACTGACCAGTTTAAATTAGAAGCACTTTCGAGATAAGGATCTCGATTTCTCTGAAAATCTTTTTCCGTGAAAAGTTTGCTCTTCTTTTAGAATCTTGGGAGTCATGGGAAAATATTATAGTAGCCACGATTTTTAAGGCTAATGCCTTATGCAATCTAATTATGCACGGCTAATGCGTGTGTAATCTTAATGCTATGAACTATTCTAGAAGTTATTGAAGGAACTTGCTGTGTATCCGCATTCATATTTGATGGAAAATTAAAGTGTTCTGATGCTAAATTTGTATAATACACGCAACGTTTCACCTATCAAGGCTTAATCATTTGCATCATTGCAAGTCAGATTGCTAGTAAGAAAATCAATCAATCCAAGATTATAAGAACGCGATCGTTTACATGTTCGAGTCGTGCAGTGAAGTGCAAATGGGAGTAAACAAACCACCTCTCTGACTTCGATCTTTTGCAATGAGTTTATTAAGCGTGACTTCCATGGAGTGGGATTGCATTGATTGATAAATTTTGTTGTGATTAAAAGGAAGAAAGGTAATCATCACACATGCGTATACATTATATTGTGAAAGCAAGGGTTGTGAACTTTAAATCAAAAGGTTTCTTTTGTCCGGCCGTCGACTATTGTTGCAGTTGAGCTATGTTTTACGCCTGTCGTGGGAGATTTAGTGAAAAAGACTGCAATGGTCAAGTCACATACAATTAGTTGTCAGCGGGCGTGATTCGATTTTAGCGTGATTCCGAATCGTGCGATTCAGCGAACGATTAATCGAAAATCGCGCGATTCTGAGTATTGTTAGATTCAGTGATTAGAAGTTCACAATTAGTGTAGCCTGCATTATTTTTAATTTCCATACATTATTCTTTAAAAGATTGATAATTTCCTTAAAATGGAGAGCATGAGACACTACAGTCTTTCACGTCGAAAATTATAATTACCATATTAATCATTACGACACTGTATCAGTGAATGTTTGGGAATGCATCATAATGAACAAAATACATAAAAAGTCACAAGCAAGGCATGAAAAGTCTTGATAATCCATTTTCTTGCAAATGTGCTATCACAGAAGTACTGCAAAGTATCGGGCAGCTCGATCCTGTTGTTTATTGGATTACTTTTCGCACATAATAGTTAGAGGTGTAGACCTTCATGAGGCATTGAATATAAAGTTCAATAAAATGATGATGATATGATGAGCAAATATACTTACGAATAAGAAGAAACATAAATGCTTGTGCAATAAATTGAAACACTCGATGAACATTCAATTCAGAGCGATATCCATTCCAACTTAACTTCGATTTCTATCCTACTAAATGTTTCTTTTTTTACCTTATAGCATTTATTCAAGCCTATAAATGATGTCTCTCTTGACATCTGCGATGAAGGGACAACTATACAAGACAATTATGTGAAGTCCAAAGAACTAGTGAAGACAGAAGAGCGGAAACAAGTAATTTTCGTGGTCTACATGTATTTGATTATTATTTTATTCTATCTTCGTGATTTGTATTTTTGTAGATTATGCATTCAGTACTTTTCTGAAATCTGCATGTTCGTGATTTACATGTTCTTATTTTCATCTGCTCACTCAGTCTGCTCACCCCCATTTGAAATTTGAAAGAATCTGGATCTCAGCATGTAGATTTTCATCATGATGCACTTTGCACCAATCGCAAGTTTTCATACAAAACAGAATCACGAAAATCAAAGTGAGAGGTGTAAAATGATGGGTTCAAGTAACACCAGTTGCAAGAATCTTTTCATCGACTAACTGCTCTAACGTTGATCTAGTTTGATCTATCATCACTCGTATCAATCATGATCTTCACACCAAATTGAAAATACGAACCAACTGTAATTTGCCAAGTTATTATTTCGCAGATACTATTAAAAAGTGCATCCAATCTTTGGCTATTTTTTGTTGTGTGCATGAAATTAATTATTTCATCCACTAAGATGATGACAAAAGTAAATATGTCTCTTTATTTCTCGGCCATGGGTTCATGGAGGAATGAACACATGTATGTAGTAGAAAAATCGATTCCATCTTGATTTTTTTTAAAGGCTCCAAAAAGTCAGGACATCAGGGCCAGAAAAATGGTCTTACATAAATCAATTGCATTAACTTTGATGAATTCAAAATCTTTGTTGTCATTTTAAATGAATCTTACATTCGCAATACAAGTATTTGGATTTGTATTAAATACACCATGTTTTCTCTATCAAAATCAAATGAAATTTTTGTTACTTTCATGCTACGAAAAAAGGCTTTGCATCATGATATTGTAACAGATGTCTGACGCTAAGTGATGACGTCTATTCATTGCATTCGACATGTTTGACGTAATGCAGTATGATTCAGCCATCTCTGTGGACAGATTGTCTCACTGATCATGCTTATACACTAAGAACGTCTCAAAGTTATCATTTCCTGTCAAAACATCCGTGTGAATGGGAATAATGTACGAACATATTTGTTCTGTAGGCAGATTTTCCAAATATTCGAAATGTTTTCATGAAGCGATACTTTTGGATATGCGAACGACCGGTGATTGAATATGCACATCGGTTATGATCATTGCGGTATAAACGAAAGCAACATGGTTGGTCACAAATCCACTTGATTCCCGAACGTAAGATGAATTTCTAGATTAGCGATTTCGGCATCAAGAGAAGTATTGACTGGAGCAGACAACTCATTAAGACTGACTCATAATTAGTCACAGAATCTTATTATAATGTTAATTTGTGTTTGATATTATTTGCATTTAATCTTCATACTTTTCTTCAATTGAAGGAATTGCGAACCCCTGACTATTTTTCCTTCAGATCCCTGACTGCAAGTCTTCCTAGATGACTGAATACTGAATTACTGTTTATTTCCTTGTCTTCTTTTGTCGTCAATTTCCTTTTAGTGTGTAGTTGAACCAGACTCATGTTTATGCCAGAAAGCGTCTTATGAATTTTAACGTGCCGAGTATATGCAACTTACTGCACCAGAATATAAAATCAATTGTTTTCTGTAGGAACGTATCATGCACTCTGAATCGTGATGACACTTAATTGAAGAGAAATTCTACCGGTAGTAAAATAATTCTGTCAAATAGCAGCTTCCTCCGATGCATCGATCAAGACAGGCATTCTAGGAATCATTCACAGAATATACCCACTTCGTTCTTAAGATTATGAATACGAATGACACACAACACAAATTCAGCTCAGCGAGCCTCCGACTATTTGTCCCTATGAGATGCTGCTTCATTTGACAAGCCTATCTTACCAAAAATTCAATTGAGCTTGAATCACGTATTAGTGGCATTACCTCGCATGCCTATATTTCATCAAGTATTAGCATGTTTTTTATTGCTTCATGGTCAGGTGAATTCTTATAACAACCTGTCGATTTTGCCCGAATGAACGCAACAGGCTACTGAAAGTTATTTTCTATATGTGTAAATAATTGTTATACCTCTTATAATATTTTACTTCGCTTATAATTGGACGTGAATTACAACAGTTTTTTTAAACAATTGCGAATGCGCTTCTCTGTTCTTCAGAGATATCTTTTTGGCATATATCTACAGAAAACTTGTTTTCATCACTTAAAATGTCTTTCATTTTGCAAAGATAATCACTTTTGTTCAAAATCACAACATCAGAGCCCTTGTCAGGGCGAAGAATATTTTCAGTATGCTTCTTTAATGCTAAAACCGCATCGACATGAGAAGGGAGCTTCGGTTAGAAGAAAGCATTGTGTTTTGTTGTGGATTTTTGCATCAGTCTTCAACGCATTCCCGATATCGAAATCCAAGTTTGAGAATCTTTGTATTAAACTTACGATTTATCACCTATCTCCGAAAGTCGACAGTGAGTTTCGTACCAACATAGTGAGACTAGCATTTTCTTACAATAGAACGGCGATTTCCAGGTCATGTTTTCTCCCTTCTCATGTCGATGAGCTTTTCGAATTAAAGAAGAATAATGACATTGTTATTCATTGCCCTGACAGGGGCTCTGGTGTTGTAATTTTGAATAGAAGCGATTATGTTTGTAAAATGAAAGACATTTTAAATGATGAAACCAAGTTTTCTGTATATGTATGTCAAAAAGATATATATGAAGAAACAGAGAAGCGCATTCGCATTCGCAATTGAATGAAAAATAGTTTTATTTCTCTATTGTAGAAAATCGACGTAGAGCAGTTATTTCGTACTGCTTTGACATGTCTTACGGAAGGTACTGCTGGAGAAGAAAAAGCCGCTGATTTTTTCAAGCAAATTTTGAAATCTGATGAAATAATAAAGGTACGTCGGAGCGTTTCTCATCATGATTTTTAGTGACATTATAATAAAAGATTAATCAGACTTAACGATCCTGCCATTAACGATCACCATCTTTCATTTCATTTTTTCAACAAAGAAATGACTTAAATGTGAATAATAGTCTGATACGTTGCTATCAAATCATGTGATGGGAGTTCATACATACAAAACATGTGTGCGCATATCGTCATTGAGAATTTGTTTTCCTTTCATCGCAAGCAGGGTTGCAATTGGTCTGCATTTATAGACTAGTCTGTAATTGTTCTGAATTTTTTGCTCAGGTCGGTATTTTTTAATCAACATTTATTTTCACCTAAGCAAGTATTAAACAGGTATGTTGCTGGTAATTTTGTAAATTAAGTTATATAACCAAATTATTTGCTGTGTATTATTCGTCATGTTTTTTGACGCATCATCACACGCAGTGAATGGACATCATGATAAAAAAATCGGATGTATTCTCTTAAAAAGTCAAATGCCATGTTCGATCAAGTATAGTTATTTCTAGAATAATTGCCTACAGCTTGATAGAAAGATGAAATAAGAATAAAGCCAAGAATATCTTTATACAATGAATTTTGGATAAGGGGACCAGTAAAATTGCATGTAAAACTCTGCGGTTAAGTGGGAATAAATATTGCATGGACTTCATGCGAATCCTTTCTTTAATGCATAAATAATTTTAATGTCCAGTGTCTGTATAATCAAAACACTTCTGCTGAAAACGTTTTGCGTTTTTGTTCAAGAAAAGTATTCTTTGGTAGGTTGCGTTTATAAAAACAGTTTTTGTTAACTGTGACATAATTTCTAGCTATTTGCGACGTGTTTGTGTTGTTGAACCTTTATCTTAACTTGTCTCTAAAACTGTGCTCACGTAGTTCGTCAAAAATTATTGTAAATCTTGCCAATTTCTTGACACACCGAATTGAGCCACAAACTTATGATAAAGATTCGGAATGCCATGATAAACTGAATGATAAGCAGTTGTGAGCGCATTTATTTTGACGGGATGAGAAAAAATCACCAGTTCTGAATAAAACCAACCACTAATACTCAAGAGCATAATCTGTTGATGCTTGTCATACTTTAGCGCCCTCCGTTTGAGTTTCCTTCGGCGACCACAACCCTGCAGAAATTTCAAAAGAATATGTGCACGTCATCTCCGTACCTCTTCAACTTTAATATGTAGTCAGCAACTCATCGAAATTCAGTTGAACGGAAAGCCAGATATTCTTCGTCGGGTACTATTGAGCATTGGAATATTACTTTTTTGGCTTTTTCACGTCTTAGTTGTCCAGACAGAATGAAGGCTAAAACTTAACTAATACAAATGCTGACCTCAAATCATCAAAATCCCAAAACTACATTTCAAAAAATATGCAGTCAAATAATTCAAACCTCTAGCTCAACTAAAATAGCAATAAAATCGTACATTTTAGTATTTAGTCTCTGTAGGTGAAGAAATAGCCGAAACAGGTGGACTTTTATCGAGACACTGAGGCTAAAAGCAACATGATTCTGAAAATTTTCAATAATTGATGATTCGATGCAGAGCAAAAAACACAAAGATGACAAATCATGATTGAAATTTGAATTTTAAATTTGACACGCATACATGATGAGCAGATAATTTCAAATTCGAAAACTTTGCATTTGTGAATATCTTTATATTAATAGGAAAAATCCTTTATGTAATCTCAAGTTATTTCATCAAGAATTGATACCGCAATAGAAGTCAATAAACCGAAATCAGGCAAAATCTTCCAAACATTCAAATTCTAAAATTGATCTCACGCCAAAGGTATAGTGTTCTCGATTGAGAAATAAACGTTCTGATATTCTGATATAGTGCCAAATTCATTTTACTCCGGTCAATAGTTGCATAATACGTAGAAAGTAAGTTACTATAAATCTGGTCGCCATAGCTTGCTTGGTTTAGAAGATATCAAAAAATTCACCAACGGGAAGCAGGGAAAAAAGCGAGAAGCGACTTTTATTTTTATGTTGCAGCCGAAGCTTAGTAGACAATATAACATAAACATGGATTTCTGAGGGCAATAATACAGGACATTTGAGGGCGCACAAGCGGCTGAAAATGTCCTACATTGTTGCCCGACAAAATCTATGTTAATGATATTGTGCGTAATTGAAATGGCCTGAGCAGCAATGTAGGAAAAAAGCGGGCAGCAATGCTATGAATGCACATGCAGATATACGCTAACTGATACTTCTGAAATGTCTTTCACATGCATCGATACTGGTATCTTTGATCGTAAAATCATCGATTCAAATAAGTAAATTTGTTTGGCGTATATGCAGTAAAGAGAGTGCAGGATAACGTGAGATTGTTGTCACCCGTTGAACGGTCGGTCAATAAACGGGTCAGTGAAGGCAAAAATGTCAACTGGCGGTCGAAAAAAACTGATCAACGGTCGGGTCCGGGTCGACGAATCCCGACCGCTTCCAACTCTGCCTCAAGGAACAAAATTTGGTCCACTACCATTTGTATGGATGATCTAACAGCAAACATGAAGTATATTGACGACTGCACTATCTACGAATCCTTCGATGGCACTAATCAGTCATTGCCTGTGCAGAGATCGAATGAATTTGCTGATTGGACAAAAGAACACGATATGAGGCTAAATCTAAAGAGGACAGGTGAAATGAGAATAATCTTTCAAAGAGAAATAAACAGCTAAATTGGAATCAGATCGACGATATCAATTGGGGAAAAAGTATCAATCCTATGTGTCAAGCGAAAATTCTTGGTTCCATCAGGGAGTGCTAGAAATATTTAATATTTTTTATATATTATATTATATTAATATATGTAATATATAATTATATCACATATAATATTCATTTAATATTTATAGTACTCCCCAGTTCCATCATCAATGATGAATTGTCTTTATCATATCACATGCTGACAATAATCAAGAAAGCATAGATGGGGATGCATTTCGCTAGTGAAATGATGCGATCAGGTTTCAGAGATGCAGATGTTATCAAATTTTATGAAACTTGTGTACTCAGAATTCTGGAATATAACTCTCCTATGTGGCATTTCAACATCGTAAACAAACGCTCTTGAAGCCGTTCAGAGAAGATTCATCCGCATGACAGGGGACATTTCAATCAAGTGCCACATAATTATGAAGGTTTTTTTTTGGCGAAACATGAGTTAGATAGCTGTACACCAGACGTTTAACCATATATTTCAGAGGCAATTTAAGAGATTGCCGACGATATTGAGAGAAAAATGCCACTGTGCTCAATTGAGATGTCATTAGGGTTCAGAAAGTCATCCAATATTATATTTTGTAAAGCTTAATGGTAAAATAGGCTATCTTCCATCTTGTGTATCCCGCTTTTCTTAGATTTGACTTAATGCCTTTTTACATGTTAATTTATCTATTTATATGTATAATGATCACCCGCGGCTGTTTATCTTCAAATAAATGCTTACTATGGTGTCAAGTGAAAATGGTCTTCTCCAAAATGGTATTTTCCAAACTGGCCATGGGAATGCCAAAAAATAAAATTTTAGTAACAGTCACGATTTTAGCAACATCTGATTTTAGCATCTATCTGTATATTGGTAGTTTTGTCAGTCATTTACACGCTAAACTGTGATTTTATCTCATTTATGTTTTTCATGTATGTTTAGTATATACAATCATAATTTCAGCACACGCGAAAGCATATACAGACGTGGAAAAAAGTTTATGATAATTTCACCAGAAAGCCGATTTTTCATGTAATCTTCTTATGGAAGCTTTTGAACTAGTTTATCATAGTTATACGTAATGAAGCATGTATGACATCATCTCTAGGTAGTCTCTGAGCATTTTTTAAAAAAATCGCTGATATCTGAAGTCGATTTCTGATTTTTTAGGTAGGCCTATGAAATGCACAAAAATATCGATTTTTGAACATTTTCCCTGATTCAATAAATCTGCAGTAAATCTTATGATATAGGATAAATGCAGCAATTATTGCTTAAATTCAGCAAATAAAAACACTTGCAATGCCACAAATGCTCATTTATTATTTCCAGGGATGAACGTCAGTACTTTGTGGGATAACCTTTGTTTTCCAGAACTCTTTGGATTCTCCTGGGCATGGATTCGACAAGTCTCTCACATTCTTCGCGGGAAATTGCGATCCATGACAGTTTGATGTTGCGAATGAGTTCGTGAATGTTGGAGTGCTTTTGAGCATTGACTTTCACTTTCATGCTTTGCCATAGATTCTCAATGGGGTTGAGGTCTGGGCTGTTACCGGGCCAGTCCAGAACCTCAATCCCTTGTCCTCAAACCATTTCATTGTTCTCTTGGACGAATGGCACGGCGCGTTGTCCTGCTGAAAGACTCTTGTACTCGAAATGTTCATGAAGGGAATGAGCTTTTCGTCCAGCACATCGATGTACTTCTCAGAATTCAATCGAACGCCTTTCGGAAGAACTGTAAGGCCACCCCTTTCCATGAAAGCTGAAGCAGCCCCAAATCATTACGGATGGGGGGTGCTTCACCGTCTTGTCAGTGTACCTTTCATGAATTGAGTTTGAACCTGAAGGTCTTCTAACGTACTGATGCTGCTGATGGAATTGCAAGAATGTCGATTCATCACTAAATGTCACTTTCTTCCACTGGTCGATGGTCCAGTTGACATGCGCTTTGCACCATTCCAAGCGCTTGACTCGAGCCTTGGCGGAGATAAAGGGTTACGACGAGGGGTTCGTGCTGGTAGCTTGAACTTCTTGCATAATCGATTTCTTATTGTCTTTGTGGTGATACTATCGAGGACAGGTGACATAAGCCGTTGAATTTCCGTAGACGTAACAAATGGATCCGTTTTTGCAATTCGATGAATGCGATTGTCAGTTCTATCTGACGTCTTTGGAGGTCTTCCGGAGCGAGACTTGACATTGTGAGTTCCAGTTTCTCTGTACCGTTTCAAAATATTTGACACTGTATTTTGTGATATTGAATACTCATATGCAATAGCAGCTTGTGTTTTGAACGTGTGCTTCCTAAGAGCAACGACAGCGGCTTTAACAGAAGGCGATACTTGCTTGCGCTTGCCCATCTTTGCGAAGAGACTCTGAGAGATTGACTACATTGTATGAACTTGACAATGAAGTTGACTCGATGATTTTGATTGGATATCGATTAGGGAACATCAAACCAGCACACTCGTGTCTATTCATAAAGCGTGAGAACAGCGATGCATCATTTCAGGTGAACGTCGAAATTCATCCACTTTTGTGCATAATAACCATAGTTTCTGAAGAATGTCTAAAACTGCTAAAATGCCAAAAAGGTATGTTTTTGTATGTTTTTGTATACTTTGTGGGCCTATATGTGTATTCTGTTAGGCCATGATGCGATTTGACTCGATTTAAGTCATTTCTGATAGCGAAAAGTCAGCAAACCTATAATTTTCTATGAATTCGGAATTTATCATAAACTTTTTTCCACGTCTGTATGTGAAACATAGTTGACGTTGTGAGTCCCCCTCATGCACAATAAACATCAGTAAGAGAGATACCATGATTTAGTTTAAGCATAATTTCAGAAGGGGTGCGACTTCGTTATGTGCTGTTTTCAAACCCGGGCTTGGAAAAATTTCATTTCGGGAGCCCAGGTTCAGTTTTCCTCAGGGATTACGACTCAAATTCACACGGATATGCCTATGTTATGAAAGCTGCTAACTTTCGTGAGTCAGAAAAATGTGTTTGAAATCAATTTCCGCATTAAGTTAAGAATCATGTCCAATATATTTTCAGATCACGATCAAATTTACCAGATTTTGATTTCATAAATCAATATCATTGCTTTGACTCTTTCACATTAGTATTTTGCGCACGTTGTTGAAAGTAGAATCATGACTCATGAACAGAAAACAGCAGACATGCCAATATTCTTCATGTTCTATTCGTAACTTAACATATTGCGATGACGTACATCAACTACACACGAAACACTGAGGATGCTTGTGTAGGAATGCTCAATCTTCTGCAGACCATCGCACACCTTGAACAGCGATAAAGCGAAAAGCTGACTTAAGGCCAGTTTATACTTCCTGCGTTTTTGTCCGCAGACGTCAACGGATAACGCAGAGTCAGTATGTTATCCGCACCAGCAAGCGGACAAAATTATCTCCGTCCGTTTGCGGGAAGCTTTCTGCAGACCAGTATCCGCTCTGATGTTTATACTTCGTGCGTCAAATATCGAGACGGATTTGAAAGACTAGTTGTTTTCACTTCACCAGTAAGCAGCTTGAAGCATGTGTGATCAAGGGGACGACATTCTTTTACTGGCAGCCACATTTCTGCAAGTCCAAAACCGAAAGCGTCGACGAAAAAGAATTTTTCAGCATCGACCAACAAAATCTGAGCAAATACTGGTGAATGAAATGCGCTTATACGATAAGGATAGTCATTTCAAATATTTCAGAATGACAAGGAAAACGTTTGATAGTCTACTTTCTAAAGTTGGTCCTGAACTTCTCCATGCACCGACCCATAAATTGCCGATATCTCCAAAGGAACGCTTGGCAATGACTCTCAGAACCCTTGCAACAGGAGACAGTCACCAAACAGTGTCATTTAGCTATCGCGTTGGGAAAACAACAGTATCGAATATTGTTATTGAAACTTGCCAAGCAATCATCGCTGTTTTGGAGGATGAATGTATTCCAACAATAAACGAAAGTTTGTGGAAGAAGATCGCTGCTGGGTTCGAACAAAAATGGCACTTCCCCAACTGTATTGGAGCCATCGACCGAAAGCATGTCAGGATTCGCTGCCCACCTAATTCTGGCAGTAATTACTATAATTATAAAAAATTTTTTTCATTGTGCTTGCTAGCTGTTGTCGACGACGAATATTGTTTCACCTATGTCGATATCGGAGCTATTGGACGGGAAAGTGATGGTGGCATCTTTAGCGCATCGAATTTTGGCAAAGCACTGAATGATGGAAAATTGAAATTACCCTCCCCAAGAGACATTCAAGGTAAGGGAACACATATTCTTACAGGAGAAATATTTCATGAACAGATTGTTTAAGTTTTCATGCACTTATTTGCGAGCATACTCGTATATAGGCTATTGCAGAGCTTTCTATGCGTTTGCATTGGCATATCAGTAAAAAACTGTGTTGATAGACATGCACTACTTCGAAAATTCATCTGTGTGATGTTTAATTATGTATACCCAGTAGGTTAATTGCATGTGTTAAAATTCATCTATCATATTTGAAAAAGGCATTGGCCTAAAGTCAATTGTTCAAGGAAGTAACTTGGAAAGCCAAATGTCTCCAAAACTTTTTGATTTTTTCATGTGAAATCTTTTAATATTTTTTCTAGACGTCAATGTATTTCGGCTGTACGTCTATTGCCGAAAAACATTTGCTTACTGACCTTTAAAAAAATTAAAAAGAATATTCAAGACACTTGGCTTCCCAACTTCCTTAAATAAAGTTAGTATTATATGCGTTATGAAGACCTTTTTTGCTCAAGAGATATGCTTATGATTTCCTTCATTGTTATAATGTGCTCTCAGACTCCAAAGACAGGAAACTAAACTAGCTTTCTGTTTCACTAGAGTCACCGTACTATCACATAGAAAGTATCTTTTACCTGGGTTGTTTGTTGTCTATCCGCTACATAGCGATTTCTCGATTTGCTGTGGGTCGGCTTCTTTGGCCGCCAAATATATCAATTATCTTGCATTACCAAATGGACAAAATCTGTTCCAAGGATGCATTAATCACTTTTAATGCTTATTAATACTGCTACGTAGGACCTAATTAGCATTTACTTTCACTATGTGTTCCTATTTTATAAAGTGACAGTGTTGTCTTTCTTGAATTGTACTCATATAGTTAGCAGATCAAAGTAGAGTTTTGAAGCATACACAGAACTACAAATTTCCCATAGTTGCCGTAATCTTTCTTTTTCATTTATTTCTCTTTCAGAATACAAAAACATTCCGTATGTTTTTGTGGCCGACGCTGCATTTCCCCTGAAAGTAAATATATTGAAACCATATGCCAACAGTAAACTTAATGATGAAGGATCAAACATCACAGAGCAAACTAAGAAGGAAGTTCTCTAGAAAAGGATTTACAACTACCGCTGGAGTCGGGCACGGAGATTGTCAGAAAATGCCTTCGGTATTCTGTCTTCAAGATGGCAAATGTTTCACAGAACACTTCAGGTCACACCAGAAAAAGCCAAAGCAATGGTTTATACGTGCATCTTACTTCATAATTTTTTTGAGACGTAGAGATCTACAAGTAGCCCTTCACATCGTTATTCTCCAGAATCAATGATTGATTTTGAAGATGCTAATGGCATCATCACAGAAGCAACTTGGAGAAAACAAAAGGTTGGCGAGTTGACAAACTTAACCTTCATTGGTGGAAACAATTATTCTCTAAGAGCAAGGTCTGTTAGAGAGGATTTCTGTGATTATTTCAACAACAGCGGTTCGATTTCATGGCAAGAGGAAATTGTCACAGGTAAACCAGTTGATAAAGTTTCTGCTCATAAACATGCTGCCAGTCAAAGGCATTGAAAATCTAGGAAATCGGTGTAGTACTGTTTAGATTTGTATCGATTAAATTTTCTGTAATAATTGTGAAGTTTTGATTCTATATTCTATTTGGCATTTTCTAAATCTTGATCATTTAAGTTGATAATTATTCATTTCAGCACCGGGCGGGATATTTTTCCTGAATGAATTTTGAAAACAAAACCCGAAATGTGAACAAAGGTGCATTTATATAATCTGTACAGTTATGAATTCAGAGTCATATATGCTGTTGAGACAATTCCATCCGCAACATCCCAAGTTGCACATTCTGTGGGACCTGCGTTATTTACATGTATACCACTGGATGAATGAGTTGAAACACAACCTTCTGCATTATTTCGAATGACCTCATTTTGAACTTGCCGTAATTCCCATTTGAAAAGCACCTGTAAAATAGATTGCAAGAATTTGCTCAATCAGTTTATCACTCAGTAATGATGCCTCACCCGTGAAGAAAATGATATGATAAAACTTGTTATTTCTTAAATGATCATGCATAATTTCATAATCTAGGACATAAATGAAATTCACATGATTATGTTTCGTAGTTTCTTGGAATGAAAATATAACTGATAACTTCTACACTTAAAGCTAATCTTGATATCAGAAATGTTCTTCGTGATAATGGTATCGCAGTTCTCGATACTAATGATTACAATACTAAACGTACAATAATATAGGCTGCTGCTAGTATTGTGTTTTGCTTCTATTACTGTTGCGGATAAATTCTATTCACATTAATTTTACAAATATGTAGTATAATTTCCAGTATGCGTAAGTAAATGCTCACTTGTTGAATTTCCATTTTCGCGTGAACCGATGCGTTTGAGTCCATCTTCTTGAGAGATCTTGCAATATATTTACCATATGCATCGAATTCATCTTCTGAAGGACAACTTCGACCATCTTTCCACAATTCCAAGCAAGACATCAGTTCATTTTCAACCTTGGTTAGCTCTATCTTTGTCTTTTTCTTACTTTTCATTTCAAATTCATGTAGGCCTACCGGAATATTTTCCTCATTGTCCTTGCTGGGGATACAGACAGAGGGTCCCTCATCATCGACGTTCTCACTGTCATCATCCATTTCTTGAGATCCATCGATTGTAGACGAAATCGTTTTTCGAGTGACGGTTGGATTATCTAAGAACTGTAGATTCTTAAAAAATTTCCACTGAGCTGCTCTTCCACCTGCATCACCACTTCTTCCAACATTCTTCTTTTTCACTCGTTGATATGTGTCACGCAGGTACCGCCATTTCTTTTGACACCGCTCTTTCGTCGTCACGATCCCCATCGCTCTGATGCTTAGGGCAATGTCATCCCAAGCCTGCTTTGCGCGTTCCAAATTTTTGTAATTATTTGAGCTCATCACCCAGAGATTTTCATGGTTTCTCACCTCCTCAATTAAACTCTCTTCGAAGCTGCTTTCCATTCTGCTTTATCCGCTCAAGTGTGCAGAAAGTTTGAAATGATCTCAAACAGCCTGCAGACTGTCCGCACAAGCCTGCGTACACCCGATGACTCAGCATAGATGACATCGATCGCAAAATTTCATCCGCAGACGTGTCTGCGTCTAACGCACGAGTCAACAGATTTCAGTCTGCGTTATCCGTTGACGTCTGCGGACAAAAAACGCAGGAAGTATAAACTGGCCTTTACTCGTCTAACGATGCAATTGTTAAAGTCACAGTGTTAAGTCAAAGTGTTATTTTTGGCATTTTTCTCGACAATCTGTGCACATTGTGAACCTTAACAACATTGGTAATCTGAACCACAGAAAGATTTTTCTTCAGTAGCCGACATGACGATCGAATTTCGACTGATCGCTAGACGACCGAGACAGAATCGAAGTCCTACTCAACTCACGTTTGACTTACCATGGGAAGTTGACTGTAGCATTTATAGAGACTGCTTCCCATCTACTATATTGACAACTTTAAAAGGATAGAGATCTCATTGGTTGAGAAGAAAATGAATGAGTTGCTTCTCATTAATGTGAAATCCCATTAATTATTGTAGAAATCGCATTAATTCTTCATTTTTTTCGCAATAAATACACTTTAATCAAAACATTTTTCAAAATAGTGATAACATGTTTTCATCGTTGTCTGCATCATAACTTCGGAAAGATACTTCGAATTATTTGTTTAAAAATTCATCAGCGGAAAGTTGATTAAAAATTGTTGATAAGCAAGAAAAAACATCAGGGATAATCCACATGTGAGAAATGTGAAGAAACGTGGGAAACTTGGCTCACTGTGAGATAACGTGATACAGTTTAGATACAGGGTAAGATGTGTGAGAAATGTATCTTTTTGAGGAAATATGGCTGTAGTTCTATCCGATCGCACACCACGCGGATGTGTCAGAATCGGGTAGGATGTATTTCATTGTTTCACGTTTCTCATGAACACACTAAATGCATCACATTTAAACATTGCATCTAGTCTTCAACAACATGAAATTTTTGGTTGCAAGGTTATGATCAACAAGATACACAAATCTTATTTTCTTCGTTTGATCACATGCGTCGGGTATGTATCAGCTTTCCTTCTACATGCAAAAAGCTGTAAATCCTCCTGCTTCCTCTTTTGGAGGGGCTATGATTGGGACACTAAACTTTATTTGGACATATCACCTGTGAACAGAACATTACCTACTATTGGCACACCATAGACTTTCTTCGGATACTTATCCTTGTTTTTTGCTATGGATTAGAGTTCAACCTCCGCGTTCGTTTCAATTATCGCATCAGCGATTCTCATAACTACAATCCTAATCGAAAAGGCCTAATCTAGTGTAAAGACATAAGCGGCACGGAGTTACTTCAAGAAAACGAACTTCCAGGTGAATCCGTCCAAGCGCTCGACGAAAGAGTTCATGAATGATGGACTGCATCAGTTGGAAGAGGGTAGTCCATGTACATGTATATATGCTTGGGTCGCGATGAACAAGATGACATTGACAATTCCATCGTGCAAGGAGTTTTAGCGAAGCCTAAGCGGTAAAAAGGAAAAATCATCAATTAAATGAAAGTAGTATGCCAAGCAAGCGAGTCGAAAAATGATGAATACCCTAAGCGCTTTCTTGGTCGCTGCCAAACGACTGGGCCCTGATTGCTCAATCTAGGATCCGACCGATGCGGCACACATGATATGCAAATTATATAATCGGTACACATAATCCTCTGCAATCACTTAAATCCTTATGAAATGTTTTGTATTGAGAATTCAGACTGACGTGAAATGTAAGAGGCAGTGAATGTTTTTCTCTTGCGAAAGAAGTCTTGTAAATAAACTTGTAGGATCTCATTAATATCGCTGCACATTTTACAAGCTGGCTGCTACCAATGTGTTATATAGGTATGCATACACTATTCAAAATTTACGCTATTCTGTCCAATTGATATACTGAATATTATTTCATTGGGCGATGTACTCTTTCAACGTTGAATGCATCAATCTGAAATTTCTATCAGGTTCTTCGTTGGCTTATGCGGTATGTCCTATAAAAGTCTAAAAAACACTAATCCGTGTTTTTTTAATCTTATAGAGCATGAAATGCATTTAATTTTCCTGCTCTAACTATTTTGGAAAATTTGGCTCATACAAGAGGTGATTGAATCTGTCGGAGGACAGTAAAAGAAAGCAGAATGAAGGAGTAACCTTTGCAGTGAAGCTCGTCAGAATAAGTCAAAGCTACATACCTTAACCGGCATCAAACTGTCAAACCACAATCACTCTATGACCACTATTCATTAGCCATCAAAATCATCCATGATTGACATTTGCAGTTCTTTTGAGTCTCTATGATGTGGAAGAAATACTTTCAAATTATTTATAGAATTAAGAGCGGACTTTTCTGTATGCTTCATCCACTACTTGTGCATCAGATGCATTCAATAGTCCGTAATACCCTATTCGACTGTTCATATTTTAATTAGTAAGCAACTGATGCCATGGTCCTTTACGACGAAACAAAGGGTTCACAAATAGCTGGAAATCGGTAAAAAGCACGGTGTAAGTAGCAAATGTACAGCGATAAAAAAGAATCAAAAAATGATGGCTTCATTAATGACAAATTATGGCCCAAGAGAAGCATATTCAAAACATTGACATGTTGTGGCATTGCAGAGTGACAGCGGTGAGGTTTGCATGAAAGTTGTCGAATTATCTGAAAGCGAATTGTACGACGATTACATACATGTCACATCACTTGTGTTGTTGGAAGTTGTAAAAAGTAGTATGACTCATGAGTAATCCTATATTTTATGATTGCTTGTTCATTGTTGCCGGCATTGTGAGAAATTCGTTTTTTTGTGACGTGAAAAATGTGAGAAATTCGACACAGAAACCGGAGATGTGAGAAAACGTGATCAGAGCAGACCATCCCTGTGTAATAATGACCACTGATATTTGCTATGTAATTCAACGTAGCAAAATGCGTCAAGGTAACAAAATTAAAAAAAAAAACAAGCCAATGACTAGTTTATTTTCAATAGGTACAAAATATGATTTAAAAGAAATTTTTTTTTCCTAAAATGTCTAAAAATTTTCAAAATACTTACTAGAAGGATAAACAACGCTTCTCCTCTCCTCATGTGTAATGAATTGGCGAGTAAGTCGCTCTGTTCAAAATTATGTTATATCACTTATATATTGAAAAGATCCTATTTAGCAGTCTGCCCATTCAGATGATAAGAGGACAGGGCGTGCGGTAAATTCATCCCTCGGAAATTTCATCCCCGGTAAATTCGTCCCTCGGAAATTCCATCCCCGGTAAATTCGTCCCTCGGAAATTCCATCCCTCGGAAATATCATCTCCGGCAAATTCATCCCTCGGACAATTCAATCTTCGGTTTACTATTAATATAGTATGCCTACTTAAAGTACTTAAGATGATTGATGATGCTGATTAAGCATTATAGTTTATGTACGTGTATACAGGGAATTGGTTATATTGTATGTACGCAATGTTAGTACCGATATAAGGTACGAATGTAGAAAGTATCACAGTGACTGTTACCGCCACACTTATATATTGATTCGCTGTTATTTTTACTGTCCTTATGTATTTCTTACAAATGTATATAATACATATTTGTTTGCGTCATATTTATATAAATAAGCTTTAGTCATATGTACATAAATAAGCTTTAGCTATATACTAGCTTATTATAAATAAGCCCACAAAAATTATTTCGCTAAGAAAAACCAAGGTTAAGTGAAATCTTTCTTATCAAAATAGGACAACTCAACCGGTATAGCCGGTAAACCAAGTTAAGTCAGCTCAAGTCACAACCAAGGTTGAAAGAATGGGATATCTAATCCCATTATAGTGTCTAAAGACACCCAAGGGATCACACTATCGTTCGGATTGTCCAATTGAGTCGGGATGGGTAATCCTGTCTCCGATGTGGGAACAGGAAGACGAGCCAGGTTATACGCGCATCCTAGAAGAAATCTGCTTCGGGTTCTTCGTCCGGTAAGAAACTGATGCTGAAGATCCTCCAGAGTGCGGTTGATACGCGTATATGTCGAGTTCCTCCTCACAACTCCTGAAGTCCCTGCATCGACCTGGACAATATTGTTTCGGGTGATCTTTTCTTCTTCTTTCATCCATCTAGAAATAGAGAAGGCCGTATTTTACATGTAGGCAGAACAGATCATATTTACATTACATACATTCCTATAACAATAGCGACAAACCGGTGCATATTATCGGTATCATACATTCATCATAAATGAATAACGTCAAGTTGTCCTTATTCGTTGGTTATGGACATTCCATATGCTGGGCGGTATTCGGTTGATCCATTGATTCCGGAAATATTCCAGGAATGGAATCAAGATCGGTCGATTTTGGTGGATCAGACGGAAGAAAGCCTCGAAGGTCAGGACTATTTGATTCGTCGGGAGAAATGCCAAGGACATTATTCCTCGGATCATCAGTCGGACTTCCATATTACAATGATGCTCTTGCTGTAATCCGAGAGCCTGAATTTGCCGAAAACAGCACTGGCAGAAAAAAAAATCAACCTCGTTGCTGGGTGTGAGGCAACTCACGACGTATCGCGGACATCAGGCCAGTCTCAAAATCGGTCAAGACGTTATTTGGCTGGAAGGTCAGGCTCCTCTCGATAGCTGCGCTCTTCACCTGTCTGATGACCTCGACGTATGACGTTTCAGATTTTCTTTTCCTGATAGCGTAGACTGCGGGTATGAGTTTGTCATTATACATGACATTAAAAGAAAAAAGTTGCATGAAGATGCTTGGCACCGTACGAAAAGTACCATCGGCGAAAACAATGTCTGAAGTACACAGATGGTGCAGTAGAGGATCACTTGCAAAAATTAGGAGTCTCTCATTGTTTATTAAAGTATCACAGGAGAAATCGGTCGTCATCCATTGTCACGGTCTGATACGGCGCCAAGATCAGACTCTCAGCAGATGTCGGTAATGGAGGTCGTTGTTTCGATCTCTCATATCGGAGAGCTCTTCCAACTTGATCCTTGCTGGGTAGTGCTGCGACTACCTCAGTTGGTTTGCGGATAGAGACGTTCCGGAACACCTGAGTAGTCACCCTCTCAGGATCGAGTTTCATTTGGGCCTTCATTTGTTGCCGGCACTCCAAGACCTCGATCCGCGTGCTATCTGGCTCATGATTATGACTTCTCATGAGGGTTGGGTTTCGGTAGTGAGGGAGACAATCGATTCGCAATTTAGCGCCGCAACGAGGCAGGGCACAAATCCATGCGATACTCAGGTCTTTATTTTCTTTTTTCCTCGTATAATCAAAGTTGTTGTGAATCAGCCTAGGCTTTTCTCTATTAGTTATCAATAAGCGCATGTTTGATTCCATGAGTACGGTGTATTTGGACTTTCTTTAGACGTTCGTAGACAAATGAATGAGACTGACCGATGCAGCGCCTTATATTACGAAAAGTTTGTTTATAGCTGCTTATCACATTAAGGCATTTTAACGGAGAATGTTTACATCTCAACTCATTTGTGCCATTTTCCTAACGTTTATCTCAGCATGTCTTCCGGTATCATTTCATTCTAGAAACGGAAATTTTGAGGCCTGCAGGAATCATAAAGTGAAAGATAATTTAAAACGTGTCAGATTACCCGTTAATGTATTGAACTTGCTAATAAACACAATTTTGATGATCTCGTTTTCATGATATTCAAGTCAAGTTTGTAGCTTCCGCTTCACAAATAATAAATATCACAGCCTTATCAGCACGTGTGTCTTTAGTAGTCATCTGTTATACATAATCTGATAAAAACATTATCTCTCTAAATTGGTATTTTGGTGTCGAAAATATTTGATGAAAAATTTAATTGATCAACTTTCCTTGATGAATTCCTTGATATCAGAGTAGTGCATGTCATCGAGTTGCCAATTTAACAAACATTGGCTCTCCAAGGCTGTCATGACACAGACAATCTGCAAAATAATATCATTTCCTTCTGCTTTGCTATCATGATCAGTCAATTCCGTTGTAATTTCTACAAAACTGCATAAATGCGCATAGCTCACATTTAGAAACAATTCCGACTGTATCTTCTTTGAGTTCATTTAATAAAATCGAAAGTGTATGCACATCGGGGATTTAATAAATGCGGAGTTACCACTCTACCTAACATATTTACTCTATGCTTGATATACGCCCTTGTGATTGCATATTACATCATTATGATCATGACATACTTTTTAGTAATGAGTAGTAGTACTTTTTAAATTTGAGGGATGAATTTACCGGGGATGAGTTTTCCGAGGGATGAATTTACCGGTGACCGAGGACAGGTCTGTTTCCAATCAGAATAACAGATCTAGCTAACACACAGGGATTACGCTATCTAAAATCTACCAGGTGTGTAAGAGAATTAATATTAGTTCCTTAAGCTAAAACGTGAAATAGAATTCTACAAAATATGCATACAAATTATTTGACTATTTTTAATGAGGTCATCAACAGGAACTTGGTCAGGACGATCGCGTTTCGACCGCTTAATCTTGGACGCTCAAACCCGACCACGCGCGGTCCTGTACGTTTAAGATGCACAGCCTCAAAAATTAAATTTATAATAGAGAAAGATTAGCATCTATCAAAAAAAATAGAGTCACTATTGACTGAAATGTACCTCAGGCATTTGAAAGAAGGACAGAGTCCAGCCAGTAGAGGTCAATTTTTAGACCGAATTTTTTATCGAGAATGCTGACTTTGAGAGTGAGCTCTTAAAAACGTTTGCTTATATCATTCATTATTTAGCATTCATTGATAGAGGTTTGTTGCGTCAAAGTGCAATGTTCTTTTGGTATGATGACATAACGTCATCGAGGAATTTGACGTAGCGTTATCAGCTATATCTAATCTTATTGATGAAGGCCATCGGTCAGAAATCTATCAATGAAAGATGAAATGTAAATTTATGAATGTATCGAATGTATGTATAAAATGTCTTTCAAATGTTGACCGTCTTTATTGAAGAGAAATATAATACAAAATCCACATACCTTAGTTAATGAAATAATCCTGTAATTAAAATGGATGATTATGCATCTTAATTATTTTTGTTAAAGACGGTCGTCTAGCATTTGCAAGACATTTTATCTATAACTAATCAGGAACATGCGAGCCTCCACTGTCACATTGAGGATCTGTCAAGTGATAAGTACACATCTTCGACTCAATTATTCTCCTTGCAAATTCATCACTTGGAAATATTATTCCCATCATTCGACTACTCATGATCTAAACTTGCTTACTGTGTTCGTTTAATGTGCTGTCAGTCAACTGGTTCGTCAGAAGTCAGACGTAAATTGCATTGCGTTCAATAGATTGCTTTTCTTACCCCTCGTGTCTAGTTCTGGCCATGACCATCAGTATTGACGAACTTAATCTTGAGACACAAACTTGCAGACAAGCCAATTGAACCCATTGGTCAGTACTACTGTTGTTTTCGTCCGAAATTTATGAATTTTCGTTATCGTTTTGTTTTTATCACGCTTTTCTTTTTCGCTCTATTTATTGACAAGTTGAAGAGGGCTTAAAGTGTTGTTGAAGAACTTTCATTTGTTAGATTAATAGTCTATGAATATCATGCGTGCATAAGTAATGTTTCTCAGTTACTGGCATAATAGTTCCCAGTGTTTGCATCCTTAGTAGATGATCATGATTCTACATGCATAAAATGCATAAGTATAAGTTTGATTATTGTACCTGCATGAGAAGTTTATCTGCTTCACGAAAAGCAGTCTCACTCGATCAAACGAAAATAATATAAATGAATTTAAGTATTATTGTAGCCAAATGTATTGAAACCGTCGAAACCTGTTGTCAAGAAAATTAAATCGCAAGTAAGTGGGGAGTAAAACATTTATTACAAAAGAGCAGAATGCAGACATTCATCGTTTTATCCCCGAAATTTTCCGATTACTGTTTCGATCATGAGATTGCTGTAGATGATCAAATCACGAAATTGTCAAGATTCAATTAGGCCTTGCATATCAATGAATTTGGATACGATTATTGTAGTGGCGGCTCGCGCCAGAAGCTAGGGAGGAGGCAAACCTAGTTAAATTACAATTAATATTAATTACTATATCGTCAATTGCCAGGGTGTATATTTCTGCAAATTTACTTTTGTAAGAAGTCATGTCTTCTCTTTCTCAATTAAGAAATGTGTCAATTGCATCATCATGTGGCCATTTCTTTTAGGCTATGTAGTTAAGCGCTTTTGATACTGATTTTGCCAAACGATTATCCGCGGCATAGTGGGTGGTCTCCGTGGCATAGTGGTTAAGTGCTTGGTCTAGCGATCTTCTGGTACAGAGGTCGAGCCTCGAAAGCGTCATTGGAAGTCGTCAAGGAAGGGCATCCGGGCTAGAAGATCACAACGTTCCAGATTAAAGTCTGACTATGTCAGCACCATCCAAGCCCCCAGCAACGGGGATTAGTGACATTAAACCATCAGGTTATGTCAGTAAACTCTTTTGTTCTATGGAGTTTCATAAGGATTTTTAATAACCTTTTACTTGGCGCATGCCGAACTTTGGTTTTTAAGGTTCGACCGAGCCATTCGACCTAACAAATTCGGTCAAACCGCACGTTCGGTGCGTGCATTCCTATCTTTTACACATTCTGTAGTGACTGGATGTAGCAACTAAGCAGATAAAATTTGAAATACTCTGAAAAACACGTTGTAAGATCTTCCTCCACAACGCGCAGTTCACTCCGTAAACGTTGAAAACAAAAAATCCTCTCATGGGAGTTGAAACTATTTTACGGGAAAATGATCGGAAAAGGTGTGATACTTTGAGAATTCTATCACTCACTCACTATCCGTTTAACGTCGGTTTGTCCTGGCTCGTAGGGTTGGACGGTTTTCTCATTTTTCGGAGAGCAACTCACTACACATCTCGATTGGCGGCGTCTTGAGGTATTTTGTCTTTGCAGCTTTTACGTTTTCCTTCACTACTTCCGACCAGGTCTTTTTCGGTCTTCCTCTCTTACTTATACCATTCACACTTAGCTCCATCACACATCTGACACATTCTTGTCAATCCATCCTCATCACGTTTCCATACCATCGTAAGCGGTGTTGCTGCAGTGCACATTGAATTTATATCAGACCCATCGAAGTCGAATATCCTCATTCTTGTGGCGATCTCCCAATGACGCGCCAGCTATCTATCTTATCATCCTCATGTCAGCACTCTCCATTCGTTCGATGTCGCGGCGCTTCACAGGCCAGGCTTCGCTGCCGTGCAGTAAGCGTCCGCGTACACAAACGTCAAAACTTTCACTCGTACTCTTGAGAGATGGGACTGGAGATTAGGAAAGGCATCAGCTCTGAACATGTCCCAGGCGCATTTCACTCTCTCAACCACCGCTGCCTCAGTTCCTCCAGTGCCAGTGATGACATCGCCCAGGTAACAAAACTGCTCTACAACCTCATACTTTTCATCATCTATGAGTAGCTCACCATTGTTACCGATCTCAACAGGCTTCTGCATCTCACCTTTGCATCGCTTACATGCGAAAGACGTACTTGCTTGAGCGAGGCTTCCTTTAAGCTCTTTCTGTGTACCCATGATTTGCAAATAGTGCAACGTATCGAGTTCCCACCGTGATGGCAGATCACACAAGGGTATTCACCACTGGCAATCAATCGGCTCACTGCCATCAGTTGTACACATCACTACTTTGGGCTTGACTGCATTTACCTTTAAACCTCTTGCTGACAACTCCCTCTTCCAGTTCGTCACTCTTCTAATCGGTTCGTTTTCACTCTCAGCTAACACAACCAAGTCATCCGCGTAGAGGAGATTCTAAGGTAGCTCACACTCGACGTCCCTGGCGATGGCGTCCATTACAACAATGAAAAGCAGCGTGTAAAGCACCGAACCTTGGTGAACACCAACTGAAACCCTGAACTGTTCCGTGAGACCAGCCTCATATCTGACTCTAGTGCATGAATTCTCAAACAGGGTCATAGCAGCTTTGATCAGCCTTTCGTCAATGCATACTCTACGAATATCCCATTTCACCACCTCTCTTGGAACGCTGTCAAAGGCCTTCTTGCGAACTAGGAATGCTATGAAGAGGGTTTTGCTTTTCTAGGTATTTCTCTTTCACTTGACGAAGGATAAAAATTCGCGTCACTTGTGCTTCTATCAGGCTTATGAAACTCAACTGCAATGGATTAAGTTCAACTTCCGCTCTTATTCTCTTCTCGATTACTCGTTCGTGAATCTTTATGGCTTGCTCTAATAGCTTGATGACTCGCTACGAGTTGCAGGACATCGTATTACCTTCTCCTTTGAAAAATATGACCACAATGCCTTTTGACCAGTCCATAGGAATGGCCTCCTCGGCGATGATGCTAGATCAGTCAATCAAACTGCGCCCACTTCGCCATATGCAAGAACTATTATGATTATGATATAGAACCTTTCGGCTTCGTCGAAACGGTCTCTCTTTGTAGTAGTAGGACTAAGCCTTCCAAACCCTTCAATGATGACCTTGATTATCCTTGTCCTTAAAATGTACGAGATGCTTAGCAGTTATATTCCTTGAGCATGTTTGTTCTTGTTTTGGCTCTTGATCTTATGGGATAAGTAAATGCCAAGTGCGATGCAGTGTGTTTCAGTTCATTTTCAGTCAATGATGTTATAGTTCTTCCTTTTTAGCTCTTCGTGTCCAAACCGTTTATCGATTCACGTTTTCTAATCTTTTCTAATCATTATTTCACATAGAATGCAGTGAGTCGGAAATAGTGTCAGGACATAACTGCATCAGGTTACTAAATCCGGTGATATATTTTTGAAATTCCCCATTACAAAATGCAACTCGTTAGATGAATTAAAAGGACATCTCAGTTCCTGCTCATTATGTTTTTTATGTCAATTTCTACTTGCATCAAATTATTTCCGATTTTTAGTGGTAATCAGTCATTATATCCTTGAGCAGAAGTAAAGATAATGTTTGTCTAGCTACGCACAATATATGACGTTGCAGTCACACATTTGTATGAATCACGTAAATGTAATTTTCTAAGTCCACGTTGAGGATGAAAGACATAATCTAGCTAAAAAAATCAGCAGCATTGTGTGCTGGATAGAGGATGGCTTTGCGATTCCTATTCTAAGATACAGAAAGGGAGTAATAATAGCCATCCTCAACATGCCTATGTTCATACCTAGTAAAGACATAGATAATATCATTTATGCACCGCGTGAATCTCGAACACAATATTTATCTAAAATCTAATATATTTTCATCTTCAAGTTTTAATGCATTTTCATGGTGGGTCGCTCAGATGACAGATATTTGCGAAGTCTTTCTAGTTATATGATGAAATCAGTTGGACCAAATAGAATCATGTGATTTTCATTATTCAATGACATGTCAGTTATGTGCAAGAGATGATCAACTAGCTTTGTATCCTCTGATGCTATTTTTACGAAAATTTTGGAGATAACATCATACAACAAATAGCAAAGGTTTTTATATTCGGGTGTTCTATCATGCTATTTAAAATGAATAACAAAATACTCACTATAATTAGATTCAGAGATCTGATATATCTTTTATTTCGAATTGTAGTCATGAATTACACAGTTTACTTGCGTTTAATAAACAGCGAGATCAAAAATGTGAAAATCCGATTACAGATGTCCACTCGCTTTGTGCTTTTTCACATTACAACCTTCAGGTTAATGTGAATAGTCTATTCAAAATCAGTCTTCACATCAATGTGAAATCAAAGCGTTGTAGCTATAAAAGGACGATAGAACTGCTGAAGAATTGGCATAAAATTTCGGATCTCAATTACTAGTTTAACCTGTCAAAATCTTCAGTATCTATATATGGATCCCAATACAGTTTCCTGTGAAGACAAATGCAGCGGACCTGACTGTCAATGCTGCGATGGGTGCAAGAGTGGAAGCGGATGCCAATGTCCAGATGGGAAATGTAAGTGCGTGGAATGCGGAAAGAAATGTCAAGGAGGATCATGCTGTATCGGGAAAGACTGCGCGGAGAAATGCAGCGGACCTGACTGTCAATGCTGCGATGGGTGCAAGAGTGGAAGCGGATGCCAATGTCCAGATGGGAAATGTAAGTGCGTAGAATGCGGAAAGAAATGTCAAGGAGGATCATGCTGTAGCGGGAAAGACTGCGCGGAGAAATGCAGCGGACCTGACTGTCAATGCTGCGATGGGTGCAAGAGTGGAAGCGGATGCCAATGTCCAGATGGGAAATGTAAGTGCGTAGAATGCGGAAAGAAATGTCAAGGAGGATCATGCTGTAGCGGGAAAGACTGCGCGGAGAAATGCAGCGGACCTGACTGTCAATGCTGCGATGGGTGCAAGAGTGGAAGCGGATGCCAATGTCCAGATGGGAAATGTAAGTGCGTGGAATGCGGAAAGAAATGTCAAGGAGGATCATGCTGTAGCGGGAAAGACTGCGCGGAGAAATGCAGCGGACCTGACTGTCAATGCTGCGATGGGTGCAAGAGTGGAAGCGGATGCCAATGTCCAGATGGGAAATGTAAGTGCGTGGAATGCAGAAAGAAATGTCAGTGCCTTAACTGAACTCTTGGTGAATCGCAACAATCCTAGAGAGGGTTCGATTTCAAATCTATTCAGAAATTGTTGTTTATTGATGCGTTTTCTTTGTATGGAATATTTTCTACATGATTTATTACATAAGTGTCATCATACTTCCTGAATGATTTTTTCTTCACTCCTTTGCATGAAGGGCAGTGATCACAATGGAGGGTAAATTGGGAGCTTTGCAATGTATTGTTTTGAGCAATTATATTGTTAGTATAGTAATTAGATAATGATCTTTTTAATATCTACCCCATGAGCTAAATCGACTTTGAAAAGACTTCATTACAGCAAAGTTTTGGACATTTATGAATAAGTGATTTTTTTATATTTAGCAGTTTGGCTTGAATTCACTTTGGAACTGCATGTTTGGTCATGCTGCTTAAGGCTAGTTATCTACTTATCTTTTTATACACCATTCCTTTTCATTTAATATTCTGTACATTCACCGCCAATCGCCGGCTATTTAGGGCTATGTTGATGTTGCCACATGTATAATAATAATAATAACTGTATATTTATAGAGTGCCATTACTTGGTGAGCTCATGGCGCAACAAAATTATACAACATTACATGTACACAAAGTAACATAAACACATCAGCGATTGTACGAAATAAAGTATGTCTTCAAAGACTTTTAAAATGAGTGTAGGGATGTATCTAGTGACTCTAACATTAATAACAATCTCTGATTAATAAATATTAATCGGAGATAGGCATAGAAATAAATATATTTTGTTTATCTGTAATCCTTCTCGTGTAGTAATATATATTTCTGTGGAGATAGGTTAGGAATAGGGACCTGCGAAAAGCAAATTTTTAGTCGAATCGAATCTCGAATCAAATCGTGTCGTGATTCGCGAATCGGATCGAATCGTAGAAAACTTGAATAGGCCTCCTTGATCTTATTTCTGTTTATGATTTGCTCAGCTTAACTGACAGCTTTTACCTTTTTTATCAAATAAGTAATCATGCAATTTGCATGGCGATTGAAAGATGCAGGGACACCTTGGCACTCACAAAGAAATAAGCAGTCAACTTAAAGTGTCTATTTTTTTCTGAAAAATCAAAATCTACTGCGCTTAGCAACTATATGGCCTTATGGCCTCGGGTTTATAGAAAAAAAGTTCATTGAAAAAATTATTGATGCTCAAAAGATGCCATGCTATCGCTGTCCGCAATGACTACCTAAGTTATTCAGGACGAATTCAAAATATATTACTAAATTTTTTAAATTTATAATTAATTCCTCAATATATTTCATCCCATCGAAATAACATCGGAAGAAAGAAATACTAAAAAAGGGGAGGAGAATACTTAGTTCTTGGTCATGCCATCGCCATTAACGAGTCACTCCATCATCACCATCAAAGCAGCTTAGGAAGAGCTGAAAACGTTCGCCGGGCCTCTTTCTGTGCCTATAGATAATAATTTTGAACGTGTTGAGGAGAAAGACGTATCAGTCATACGCAGGAAAGTTAGAAGAAAGAAAGATATTCAAATGAAACTGAAAGTCGAAGAGGGCTGAGAAAGCAAGATATGTCACTCAGTCTAGAGCTACGGTCTGAAGCCCAAGCAGTGATTTAGAGAGGGAAATACCGCGATTGAAGGATGATTTTCAAGCTGCTCACCGTTTGCTTGTTATTGGCAATGAGAAAGTGGAAAGTGTCTGTTATAGAAAACCAGTTTGGATTCCGAGATGAGTGTGTTGTATTAAGGTAAAGACAATGTTTATATACAAATCAGAGACAATCAATTATTCATTTGAACATAGGTCATCAATCGGCTACTTGCTGCAACATTTAATAACGCGGTCATCAATGAAACTAAAAGATGACGAAATATTCGATGACGTCATACAATGACAACGTCCGAGAAAGTTTCACCAAGGACAATAACGTCCGATATCATTGTCAGTTTGACGACACAATGCCCCATCCACGACATGACGATTGCTGTCGCAGATTTCTCCCTTCATAAAATGAGACGCGTTGGACGTCTACGAAGGCGATGGCTCCGTCGAGGAGCAGGAGTTATCGGAGAAGCAGCATCTTGAGACGAACTCGCAGAAATCTGAGGCATACTCGAAGAATCAGCTGGTTGAGCCACACTCGGAGAAACTGGAGACACACTCTGAGACACTGGAGACACACTCGGAGAAACAGTAGCCGGAGCCCGAGCCGTGTTCTGTGTAGTGTCCGTGTTCTGCGTGTGGTCGAGTGCTATGTGTCGATGAAGTGATCTATTTCTTGTATAAAAGTCAATAGAGGATATAATGTGTAACTGATCTACATGCCTTCTATGTACCGTACCATCAGATCTGTCCAACACATAATACATTCGTTCACCTATCTGCTTAAGTAGTAAACCTTCACTAGGTCTGTTATCGTTACCACAAAAAATATAACTTCAGTAGTGTCCAGATTAACAGATGTTCGTAAGGTTCTACCTTTAAATAACATAGCAGGACTCTTTCCTATAGTTGCGTGTCTAGCGTTTCTGTATTGTATTAGGAAAGCGTCTATGCAAGATAATAAGTCGGGGTAAGTGGCGGGTTCGGCGACTCGGATTGCCGTTTTCAAACTGCGAACAAAATTTTCGGCGAGGCCGTTGCTTTGGGGGTGTCTTGGAGCCGTAAAAATAGGTTGGCAGCCAACTGACTTCAACCAAGTCTGTAATTCTGTAGCGGCGAAAGGAGTACCGTTATCGGTGACTAAGACTTGCGGGACACCATCTCTACTGAAACTTCGCTGGAGTGCTTCCTTAGTGAAAGCATCCGTTGCGTGTGATGTTAAGTAAACTTCTGGGAACTTAGAGTAGGCGTCTTCAAGTATTAGTGCGTAGTAACGACCGAGGAATGGACCGCAATAGTCTGCATGAACCCTCTGCATCGGCGAAAAAGGAACGGGCCATGGTTTCCACTGAGGATGTGTCTTCGGTTTGGTTCTACACTTGTTACATGCCACAAGGTAAGTCGCAATGTCGTTGTTAATGGTAGGCCAATAGCACAAAAGGCGAGCTAAAGATTTCATCTTATCCCTCCCTAAGTGGCCTGTGTGCAGATGTTCATGCATAACTTGGCGACAAGTTGGAGGAATAAGAATGAGCTCTTTGTAAAGAATGACGCCGTCAGCTTGTAGAGTTAGACTCTCTCGATTAGCGTAGAGCTGTGGGAATCTCCGTTTAGCGGACGTGGAGAAACCTCGGCGTATACCAGCAATGACCGGTTCGTAAAACGACTTAGTTTCTTGAATTAACTGATTACGGCTAATTGGAATTGGATTTGTGACGTAAACGTCGGCTGTGTCAGTAGGTGGAGGCTCATGATGCGCGTGTCTTGATAAATAGTCAGCCTGCGGAATTCTGGTACCTGGTCGATACTCAACGTCGTAGTCATACGATGTCAACTCGATGGCCCACCTCTGAAGCATTGACGAGTTTGTTTTACCCACTGAAGCGTCGGGCTTAAAAATATGCTGAAGTGCCTTGTGGTCGGTTATAATCTTGAACTTTAAACCGATGAGATACTTGTGTAAACGTCGAATCGCCCAGATTATTGCAAGCGCTTCTCTCTGGGTTTGCGCGTAGTTTTGTTCTGATCGACTAAGTCGACGAGAGATGCAAATAATAGGGAAACCATCTTGTTCCAGAACTGCGCCTAGAGCGTATTCGGATGCGTCTACGATGAGTTCAGAGTATTTACCAACTTCAAAACTCTTCAGTACATTGGCTTGCAGTATGGCATCAATCAAACGGAAGTATGCCGTGTTTACTTCTGGGGACCAAACAAAGTCTTCTAAGGCGACCAAGTCAAAAAGAGGTCGAGCTAGTTCGGCAAATAGAGGCACAAACTTTCTGTAATACTGTGCGAACCCGAGAAAACTTTGAAGTTGTTTGGTAGATGTTGGAACTTCGGCCTTTCGTACTGCTTCGATGCGTTGTAAATCTGGTAGAATACCCGACTGACCAATGAGATACCCGAGGTATTTCAGTTGTGTAACACCAAAGATGGACTTGGATGCATTTATCTTGACGTTAGCAGCTATAAGTGCGTCTAGGAGCTTCAGTAAACGGTCGTTGTGTTGTTGTTCGTTATCGGCGTGAACGATGATGTCATCCTGGTAACATTTAACGCCTTGCAAACCTCTCGTGATGTCATCAATGACCGATTGAAAGATGCCTGGAGAGACTGATAGACCAAAGGGTAGATAGTTATATCTGTACAGACCCCAGATCGTATGTATTGTCGTCAACTCTTTTGATCGTTCGGACAATGGAATTTGCAAAAAGGCATTCTTCAAGTCAATTTTGGAGAAGAACTTACTGGCCTGGATGCCGGACATCATGTCTTCAACATCTAACGTCGTAGTTGCCATCTGCTGAATGTGTGGGTTAACGGTGACGCGGTAGTCGCCGCAAATACGTGGGGTACCGTTGCTCTTTAGTGGCGTGACAATTGGCGTAGCCCAAGTACTGCTTTTGACAGGTGACAAAATTCCCTCGGACACCAAATCTTTTAGACCTTGCTCGACTGCGGGTCGTAAACCAAAAGGCATAGGCCTGGCTTTGAAAAACTTCGGTGTTGACGATGCCTCAATGTCTACCGGAGGAATTTTCATTCCACCTTCGTTCAGACTGCAGCGATGAATACGCAAAGCTAGTAACGGTGGCATAGTAATCGATGCGGTGGTCGATGTTGTAACTGGTGCTACGTCGATCGTAGTTGTCGTATTGTACACATTGATTGGTACCTTCAAAGCTCTTAATGCGTCAAGACCCAAAATCGATGGACCGTAGGAAGTCACGATGAGAGTTACTGGAATCGGTTGACTATTGTTAGCGTCGGTAACTTGCGCGTGCACCTCTCCACATACTGCTAAGTCATGTCCGGAGACACCTCGTATGTTAGCAGTGGAATGTCTGATCTGGTCGCTTAGGCGAAGCCGCTGTACCGCAGAGCTCGGCAAAAAACTGACAGGACTGCCTGTGTCGACGATAAACTTATGCGTTCTGCCTGGAGTCAACTGGATGCTCGCCGTCGATGGTAAGAGCCAAGAAGTGTTTACGATCATCCCACTCGTAAGTCGACCCAGTCTCAGGTTGTACAGTAACTGTGTTAGCTTGACGCGTACGCTGTTGTGTAGGTTGGCTACGGCAAACTTTGGCAATGTGGCCTGTGCGTTGGCATTTGTAGCACTTAGCTGACCTGAACTTGCACGTTTTTCTCTCATGCTGCCCTCCACAGGAGTTGCATGCACCAGTCGACTGTTGCTGACGTATAGCTACTGGTTTCGACTGTGGCTTAGGTTGAAGAGTGTTAGCCGGAAGTGGCTTCTTTGTAAACACTGTAGACTTGGGTGCAGAGTAACGTCGTTGTGCGTTCCTGTTGTACAGCACCTCATGCCTTACTGCCTTGTTTACATTGTCCCACGTCTCTATCATCTGCCTGGCAACATCGAATGTCAGCTTACCGTGGGCTAGTAGCTTCTTTTGCAAGTCGTTATCGTTTATGCCTGCAACGATACGATCCCTTATTTGTGTATTCAGCTCGACGCCGAAGTTGCATCTAGCAGCTTGCTTCTGTAGTCGTAGCAAAAAGTTGCGACACGACTCCTCTGGACGACGCATCAGGTTGTGGAACTGTGCGCGTTCGGTTGCCTCGAAGTGCGTTGGGCAAATATGGCTCTCAAGTATTGCTTGTAGTTCTTTAACCGTCTTGGTATCAGGCTTAGCGGGAACGGTTAAGCCTTTTAGTAGACTGTAAGCGCGTCTGCCGATAAGGGTCAGATAGTAGTCAACGTCGTTGGCCGTTGTAATCTTAGAGTTTATCTTGCAGTCGTGACTAAAACGTTCGTGCCATTCGACTACTTGTACAGGGTGATAGGGGTGTGTAAGTGTGTAATAGTGAACTGCCGACCAAGAAAGACCTGCAGTGAATGTTCACGATGGTACCGGGTAAGGTAACCAATCGTCGTATGTATTAGCTTTAGTTTGGGCTCGAAGAGGCACTTTTCAGGGCCAGCAGGAACAGCAGATCGGCTAGTAGATGCAGCAGCACTTCTCGGGGCCAGTAGAATGTCTTGTAGATGCAGCAGCGCTTCTCGGGGCCAATATAATGGCTTGTAGATGCAGCAGTGCTTCTCGGGGCCAGTAGAATGGCTTGTAGATGCAGCAGTGGACACGAAGAAGTCCTTTAAAGCAATCGGAGAAGCCTTGTAGATCGCGACGCCAAATTGTTATAGAAAACCAGTTTGGATTCCGAGATGAGTGTGTTGTATTAAGGTTTATGTTTATACAATGTTTACATGTTTATACAATGTTTATATACAAATCAGAGACAATCAATTATTCATTTGAACATAGGTCATCAATCAGCGACTTGCTGCAACATTTAATAACGCGGTCATCAATGAAACTAAAAGATGACGAAATATTCGATGACGTCATACAATGACAACGTCCGAGAAAGTTTCACCAAGGACAATAACGTCCGATATCATTGTCAGTTTGACGACACAATGCCCCATCCACGACATGACGATTGCTGTCGCAGTGTCCATGCAACGTTTTTCTTTGGTGTAAACATGGCCTGTCAGTGCTGGAAACGGCTGAAGAAAAGTTAGCGATAGTACAGCCGCTGATAAAGAAAAAACCGAGAAGGCTGGATGAATAATTTTCATCGTAAAGCAGAGTTTTTCAAGAATTTTTTGCTGCGGTAATTGGATAAAAACTAATAGCTAAAAAGCTGTACTATTGTTATGTGTAAACAAACCAGGGTTGCCTTTTTGCCGGCTAAAACTGGTTTTTGCCTCTAAGTGGTAAAAACCAAGCAAAAACCGGCAAAAACTGGTAAATACCGGTTAAAACTAAAATTCTGAAAAAATCAGTCTATTTCTTCACGAAATGATCGACAGCAAGTTGGGGTTTAAGTATTGAGGTGCATGTGGGTTTGCAGTTTGCAACATGACATTCATTCTGTCATGGAACCACACAGGTTTTTATAACGAACGACAAGCGATGTTGTCTTTCTTTACGATTGCTCTGCCCTTTTCGTGTGATTTAAGAACAAATGTAGACTTCAGCATCATTTTGGCTCTTTGGTTCATGTAACAGAAGTTGTTAGATACTCGCAGAATTATCATCAAATGAATAAAAAAATGAAAACAAATATATGAATGTAACTGGTTCATACATATAACTAAACTAAGGAAACCACTTTCTTCATGTGGACGAGCTTCAATAATCTCACTGTTATTCTTCTGCAAGAATTCAGTTCAGCAAGAATGTAGAGTGTATTTTAATAGTAGCTTAGGTTTCATCAGATCTAGATTCGAACCCAGGTCTCATGAAACGCAGAGAAAACACTATATCAAAAAGTCTGCACCGGAAAATCTCACCTCCCAAATCAAGTAATGTGCAACAGTCACTTAGAATGCATTTCTACTTTTTTTAGAAATATGCTAAATGTACTTATGCTTGTGACTGTAGCAGGAAATCATGATTTGCAAGAACAAATAATAATTAGATAACATAGTTCGCACCAGCAATCTTAATAAAGTGAGGTATAATGTATGTCTGAACAGCTTCAGTTATAATCTCAACAAAAGAACATGTCCAGTAAGCTGTAAAATTGATCTTGGTAATAGAATCTGAGAGCGACAAACAATTTTGACATTTTTGTGATATACAAGTTTGTTTAAAGTTCTTGAAATTTCCATATTTTGAGCTCAAATCAAAACTTTACTTTCGTTTTTAAATTCATTTAACATAACCTTGTCCTCCAAATATGTGAGGGTAAATTACCATGACATGAAAAATGTTGAAAGGTAAAATTTTTAATCTAGTCCTTCTGGGAGTGCAGGATAAATTTCATAGTAATATTCGTGTAATCACAATGGGTATGGGACATTTGTCATTGCCACAGATTCAGAAGACAAGCCATTCTATGAGATCAAGAGGGAGGTTAATCGTAGAAATCCGAGGCCAGGTTTCTTGAATTTCTGATTTCTTGTGATCAGATCTTGAATCACTTAATGACCCTGATACTCCCACTCTCTTGCAGCAGTCTTCTGGATGGCGTACCTCCCCAGACCTCAGTCTGGTACCTTCGTCTCTTGCTCCTAGATGTGGCTGGTCCGTCCTTCCTGATCTTGGATCTGACCACCTCCCCATCTCTATTAAGATTCCTCTCTCCCCACACTATTCTCCCAACGAGCGCAAACCCTCTTACAACTTTAAAAAGGCTCGCTGGGATGACTACAGGACTCATGTAACTTCTCATTGTCCCGACTTTGACTCGTACTCTTCTCTTACTCTTACTAAAGCCGCTGCTTCTTTCACCTCTATCATCCTCGAAGCGGCAAAATCTTCAATTCCTTTCGGTCGTACCCGCCAGTCCCCGAAAGCTTGGTGGTCCGCGGAACTAGATCAGCTCGTCCATGCTCGCCGCAAGGCATTCAGACGGCCCATCGAAGTGAAGCGGATCGTCAGGCTTATGTTTCTGCATCCCGTTCCGCCTCCAGAGCCATTGCTAAAGCGAAAGCTGATGCTTGGCAACGGACAGCGTCCAATCTACGCCTTTCCTCCAACCACCGTAAGGTCTTCTCCCTCCTCCGCTCAGTAGCTGGTACTCCCAAATCCTCCAGTTCTGATCCAACCTTTCCCGGGTGTAGCTCTGCTAAGGCTACAGCCACCCGTTACGTTTCTTTTCTCAAGAGCCACTTCTCTAGATCCCTTCCTTCTAATCGCCGTCCTGAAAGCCGCCGCTTCCTTCGTAAGCTCCGCTCCTCTACCTGTACCTGCCCATCCTTTTGCTCTCCTTTTAGCCTGTCGGAGCTCACCACAGCTATTAGTTCTCTCTCCTCGTCGACTGAAGCCGGTCCTGACCACGTCTCGTACCCTCTCCTCCAAAATCTTCCTCCTTCTGCCCTTGCTTTTCGTTTGTTTATCTTCAACCTCTCTTGGTCCACCCACTCCTTTCCCTCCGCCTGGAAATCTTCCACCATCTACCCGGTGCACAAATCTGGCAAACCCACAGACGCTCCGTCTTCGTTTCGTCCTATCTGCCTTACATCTTGTATCTCGAAACTCTTTGAGCGCCTCATGCTAGCCCGTCTGTCTTTTCTCCTCGAATCTAAGGATCTTCTGACCCCTCTTCAGGCCGGTTTTCGCCCAGGCCGTTCTACCACTGACCAGATAGTTCTTACATAGACAATCTCCGATGGCTTTCACAACTCCAAGCCTTGTGCAAGGACTGTGTTAGCCACCGTTGATTTCTCTCGTGCCTTCGACTCGGTCTGGCATTCAGCTCTCTACCACAAGCTTCTGGCCTCTGGCCTGCCTCCTTGCTTTGTTCGCTGGACCCAGTCTTTCTTATCGGACCGTCGGGCACAAGTGGCCTTTCGAAACTCTTCCAGTAACTCTTTCCGAGTTCGATGGGGAGTCCCTCAAGGGTCAGTGCTCGGCCCAGTCCTCTTCAACCTCTTCATTAACGACGTTTCTTCCGTGCTCCCTCCCTCAGTCCGCTTTTCACTTTATGCGGACGATCTTGCTATTTGGGCGTCTTCTCCTCACATTCACCTCGCTACTGCCGCCGTCCAAGAAGCTCTGTCTGAGCTCGAGGCTTGGTCTTTAAAGTGGCAGCTTCCTCTAAATCCCGCTAAATGCGAAGTCTCCTTCTTCAGCACCGCCACCCGTGAAGCTTCCGTTCAGCCCTCCGTCTCTTTTGGGCCGCCCTCTCTCATTCAACGCTTCCCCCAAGTTCCTCAGAGTAACTTTAGAGTTAGACCGAACACTTTCCTTCTTCTCCCATAGCTCTGCCCTGAGATCCACTCTTTTCCCTCGTTTATGATCTCTCAGGGCTGTTTCATCCGCTTCTTGGGGCTCTTCCAAAGAGTCCCTTGCTTCTCTCTACAAGACCTTTCTTCTCCCCGTCCTCACTTATGCTTCCCCTGGTTGGTTCCCCTTCATTTACGCTAAACATCTTCAACACCTAGAAGCTACCCACCGCTCCGCGTGCCGTGCGATCACTGGCTACTGTTTGACCACTCCTATTCCTCTTCTTTTGTTGGAAGCTGGACTTCCTCCCCTCTCCGTGACCCTCACCGCTCAGTCGCTCTACTCTTATAAGCGCGCTCTTCGCCTCCCACCCTCGTTTCCCTTGTCTTCTCTGGCGACCCTTTCTGTCCCCAAGCGCGTCCGTTCCTCTTCGTGGCGTTTCTTCTGTACTTCTCATCCACTTTCTCCACCTGTTTCTTCTCCGCGTGAGCCCCTGGTCTCCTGCCCTCCCTTCCCCCCGTGGTCCCCTCCTCTGTTCTCCGTGTCCCTAGCCCTGTCCTCCCCCTGCTCCCGTTCCGACCCAGTCCCTCTTCGCACCGCTTTGGTCCGAGACCACCTTTCCTCCCTCCCCGTTGCTGATCTGACCATCTGGACTGACGGCTCCGTTATTGGACGACTCGGACCAGGTGGCTCGGGTGTTTTCATAAACTGTTCTTCATGCTCTTCCACTTTCTCTCTTTCCTTTCATGCTGGAGCGCACTGTTCAAGCTTCACAGCTGAAATGGTTGCAATCCAGCATGCTCTCTCTTGGTCCGTTTCCCATCACTCCTCGTGTCTCTTTTCCTCTCTTCTTCTCTTGTCCGACTCTCTCTCGGCTCTGACCGTGCTCTCTTCACCCCCGTCGCCCCTCTTGTCCACGTCTGTTTGGTCCTCTTTGTCGTCCCTCTGCTCTTCCTCGATCTCAGTGTCATTGCAGTGGCTTCCTGGTCACTCGAACATCAGTGGCAATGATACTGCAGATGCGCTTGCCAAAAGTGGCACTTCTCTCCCCTCTGCAGCTCCTCAGTGTCTGTCTTCTCTGAAGTCCTTCATTCGTCATTCCCTGTTCAACTCCTGGAGGACTTCCGTTCGTTCGTCTTTGATTTCTTCACAAGTCCCTAGCGTAGCAACTGAGGAACTGTCCCTCCCTCGCGCTGTCCGTTGTGAGCTCTCACGTCTTCGTTGCAACGGCCACAGCCTTCTTCTCAACTCCTATCTTCACAGGATTGGCAGGTCCACTTCTCATGACTGCCCTGTTTGTGGTGTAAACCACGATGTACCCCACTTACTGTGCTCTTGTCCCTCCCTCTCTTCTACCCGAGCGACTATCTTCGGGTCCTCGGGCTCTGTTTTTGATCTTTGGCATCGCCCGTGGGGGGATTGCCCGCCTCCTCGGTCTCCGTGGCGTTTCGCCACGCCCATATCCGCGGGACGGGGTCGGGTAAACCAGCCAGCCAGCCAGATTTCTACATTCTCCTACCCTTCTAGATTCATGGAATGCCTGTTTTCGATCTTTTGTATAGAGCCAAGTGATTTCCTTCCAACATGGACGTCTGTTGCATCTTACAATGAATGAAATTCGTAAAGCAACAAAATGCGTGCACACTTAGAAGAATAATGCACAACAGCTTTATAACAATATTTTTTATAATAATTCACATTCTTACACCTATACTTGGAACATATTCTTGATTGAAATGCGACATTGATAGGTTTGAATTGTGAAAATACAGGCCTAAATGCTTATCGAATGATGAAAAAGTAAAGTGAACTTATTGCGACTAACGTTCATCAATAAAGTAAGGAGTGACGATGATCCCTTATATTGTATGTACCCAAAAAACTTAAGTAGTAATGCTGGAAAAATAGTTTTTGCCAGTTTTTAGTCGATAAAAGCTTTTTATCACCCTGAAAGGTGCTTGTGGAGTACAACTTGCTGGAAGCCCACTGAAGCCCTTAGTCAATTTTTTTATTGAAACTTAATATGCTCTGTCCATTGAGGAACAATATCCCCTCAACAAGTCTACATAGGTAATCCATGGATTAAGCCAAAACGATATGCGTTGTTATGTCCGAGGTACAGCAATATACGATTTCCATTTCATTTTTACATTTGTTCATCAAAAGAGAGAGGCTTGGATAGATAAAGTGCAGATGTGTGGATAGATGAACATTGAAGACTTGTTTTTTCAATTGTTCTTCTCAATATATTTTCCATCCATATGTCTATTGTTTGCCTCCCATATTTGATTTGTGATTAACATTAGGGTTCAGCATTTTTTTCATCACTACATCGATTGTTGCCATGCATATAGAAGTTTGTTTTTGTGTTCTTTGTCAACACGTACGTGCACAGACCGAAGATGCTGTAGGTTTCTGCATAGGTTCATGTAACATTTTCTGTGGATGTTTAAATTATTTGGTTAAATTGTATTTGATATACAAACAGTGCGTGTATGTGTGCGAATATCTTAATTTTTTTATAACATGCACGCGTAGATGGATGTATAACAACTTCTATGAATACCATGTATGCTCTCAATGGATTTATTTTTACAAAGATTGGTTCCATGAACCTTTCAAAGTTCAGCAACACTTCTCCTATGTTTTGCGGAAAAATCTGAATTTATAGGAAGAATGAATGACTGTAATTTTTGGGCAATCCATTATGAAGTGCAACTATGTTTCTGAAAATCATCTTTTGTTTCAGCCAGGAAATCTTATTTTCCCTATAATTTCCAAGATAATTCCTATATTTTTCTAAAGAAATCTTGTATTGACCCCTATATATCGAAATCCTAAATGACGGCTCTGTGGCCTTGTGGCAGAGTGTTCTCTCTGTGTCCGGGAGATCCTGATTCAAACTGTGGTCGGGTCAAATTGACGAGATTGCGGTAGTGTTCCATGCGTGCCTTCTGTACTGATATCAAAGCTACTTTTTCAATTTGCTTTTGGGCTCAGAAACAGCCACCGAAAAAAGTTTACTTTTATTGGCAGTTAACTCAGAATCTTTTTCACGCAGATGCGCTCGATACCTTTCAGATGAAGACCTATGCATCAAAGAACAGTAAATCACCGTTTATTTCACAGACACAAATCGATCACGCTACTAATTTACCAAGCTTCAATACCTATGTAGCTCAATTCAAATGAACAAAATCAATCATACCAATGTTTATTTGTATCTATAGACATAACGATATTGTCACCGGCCCCTATTTTCAGCGTTTGGATAATCACACCTTTGGAAATAGACACGCAATTCAAAATATAAGTAACCATATTTTCATACCCTTACCCCCTATAATTTTTATTCCAGTTTTGGATAAATTACGAGAGTGAGGGTTTCAGACCCAAAACGTCGGAGAAATAACATGCCTGCTAAGTTCGCCGAACTTAGTCACATTGAATTAAAGATAAGATTGTACTGTCATAGAAGGATAGCACAAACACCACTAAGAAGTTTTACTTGAATTTTATTTTGCAAATTGCAGACAAAGTTCAATAAAGGAATATCAAGAAAGTTCCTGCACTAACTGTTTACCTACCTTTTTTGCTATTCCCTTCAACGTCCGCCTCTTCCAATCGTCGTTGGTTGGGACGGTCATTCATTTCTCCACTTTCCGGATACTTTTTTCGTTATCCTTTTGTAGGTGCATAGCCCTTATGTCAGGCGCAACAATCGTCTTAGGTTATCCTTTGAAGCGATTGCTTTCAAATGAAAAATTGATATTGCATCAAAGCATTATAGAGCGCTTTCTACTGCACGTACGTGTGGTAAATTGCTGCGGATCTGTGCAAGTTAAGTCATGAATATGTGTGCATTTTTCATCAATCAACGATGATTTTTACACTATGATTATTATTAGTTTATGGCGTACTAATGGGTGCGCCGCATATGGTAAGCAAGCGCCCTTAGATATCTGTTCTTTGCTCTACAGTGGCACGCAAAATATTTTCTTACAGAAATCATGTGTCAAGTACGCAAATCTAAAATTTGCTTGCTTGAAGAACTTAATGATACACCACGAAAAGCGAGGACAACTGGATGATGCAATCAATCTCGGGATACTGGTGAGTGATGCATTTTTTGTATGATTTAGGTTAAGTCAATTTTTCAAGTAATGCTTTTGTACCAGGACCAAATTCTCGTGTGAATAATACTCACGAATATTTTTATCGATCCTAACAAAGTGCTCTCCCTTAAATTTTCAATCTAAAAAGAATTCAACATATTTTGAATACTCATCCAACAGGCAACAGAAATCGACGACGAGGACGTATCGCTTCTTCATCGATTGGGAAAAGTTGCGCTAACTTCAAGAAGCTTTGATCTAGCTCTTATTTCCTTCAGAGTGGTTCTTGAATTGCGTCCGGGTCACTGGGCAGCCTTAGATACTGCTGTGCGACTCACCTACGCAATGGCGAGATTCGAAGAGTGTTTGAATCTATGTTCCACTGCTCTAATGAGAGATCAGAGGTATCGCCCGGCAATTTATTGTATTCAACAGATACTGGAGATGCAACCATCGCTGCAAAAACTGCTGAGCAGGTAAGTAGAGGATGTTATACTTACATTTATTCAAAACTAGATGAAGCCACGCAAATAGGCGGGATTATTATCTCAATCATTCTGTCCCTGCATAGTTTTAATGAAAAACAAAACTAGTTATTTCGAACATTTTGATCACTGAAATGGATAGTTAATTCATAATACATCTTCATACACCGCGTTTCTTGTTTTTCCATCTTCTGCGGTGATTAATAATACCATGTCCTTGCTTTCTGTTCTTGATACAGCAACGTACAACATCCCATGTGAAAACAGAATATATCGCTTCATCGACTTTGTAACACACAACGATCATGATTTTATGTAAAGTTTTATTGATATTTAGTCACTTGCGCAAGTTTGTTCACACATTTTTATCCACCCGCTTGAATACAAGCGTCTGTGATTTATTCGATAAATGCTTCCTTATTCAATCGAATGATATTACTTCCAGGCTAAGATTGATTTCGACGTTGATAGTCCTAATTACATTGTAAATGGTAACTGTTAATTCAATTTAACAGCAGCCTTCATGGACATAATATCAACGATTACAAATTTAAGACATTGAGATGGTAAATGAGATAGATGGGTTCCAGAATGTAGAGAAACATTTTTTACTTTACGAGTGCCGTCGATCATGTGATCCTGGAAATACATACGAACACTTTCGTTAAGCATTAGCAGAAAAATGACTTAATTTCGCACATTTCTTTTGCTCGAAAAAAATCTGGACGAAGCATATGATGAACTCCATCTCTCAAATATTGACGGTTAAGATCATGACGATCTCTTTGCATTCAAGTCATTGGTCAAATAGTCAGCGGATGGAAGTTGGCACCGTGGCGATAACTTGACCTCGAAGTATGAAGAAATTATGCATAAGTACCGGTGCTTATTTATAGATCTCTGTTCGAGTGAATGCCTGCTGCGCCTGCCTGCAAGATGGGCGAGTCATGTTGCCATCGCGCGCTCCAGCCCTGTCGTCCAGTCCGTCAGGGAAGCAAATAATACTCTTCGGTCTTCCATGATGTAAATAGAATATTCAAATATTGAGTTGCATTCTCAGTTGAGAAATAGGAACAGACCTGAATAGCTGCCATTTCACCCAACTTCAAGGAATCATAGGCAGGGCCAGTTCACATCTCTCAACATCAGCAAAACTCCATATTTATGCAATTAGCAAGTTAGTGAAATTCAAACGGGCATTAATTAAATATCACTTGAAACACACTACTGGCAAATCGCCAGTAGTTAGTGCGACTGCAATAATTAATAAATGCTGCTTTTTGCAAACACAGTGTAGATAAAGTAAAGTGTAATACCTGCTTTCATAAAACTTTGTTAGACATCACGTTTCTTGCCTAGCAACACAATGAGTTGTTTTTCAAGCAAGTTCTGTTTCCCGATAAATTGGGCACATGTGATTCATAATCATGCTACCTAAAGATTTCTGATTTTTAAAAATTTGTAAAATCTACACTATGAAATGGTGCTAAGGCGAGAGTTCACTTTTAAAGTAATTTTCTAAACATGTATTCGAAAGTTTCAATGGTTTCAATGCACCTGCAGTTGAGGAAATATCCAGCTCTTTACCCGCTGATGAAATAAAAATTTGAATGCTCCCTGAAAAGTCAATATCATGGCTAGATTTTTTAATCAAATATTCAAAATAATGCTTTATGAAAAAGTTGATGCACCACAATATCTTATTTTTTTCTAGAAGTCTTATATATTATATAGGTAGTTAATGTCATTCCACAATGGTGTTATCGGAGTCTTTCAATTAGCATATCGGGATTGTCAGTTATTTATATAGATGGTTGCGTTCACTTGAATGTGTTTCATAAAATCATAGATACGAGTTTTGTAAGCGAAATCGAAGGTTTCAACCGTCACACTTTGTGTCCCTTGATCAATCCATAAAGAAAGGTCAGGAAACATTTCTATGGCATGCAAAACTCTCCGGATAAACGGGAGAAATCATTTTATGAATTTCATACGAATCTATTCTTCAATCCATAAAAAATTGACTTATGTCCTTAGAGTCTGTCGCCTATGTTCCATGTGAAAAATTGTCGGAATTTAGCATTCATGCATTATAACAGAGCGCTAAGAACCATTCCGAACTTCATGTCTCCGATGAGTTTTGATGCTAGAGACAGATGGGTTACACACTACCTTAAGAAATGCGCTCACTATCATACGACATATGTTGAATGTGAAGCGAGAATACATTCGTCAAATGAATCACTGAATGCATCCAGTGGGAATGATTCACCAACCAGCAAATACACCGCACTCACGACGATGTTCTTTTGTAACTTTTGGTCTTAATTATACCTCAACTTCAGTTCATGAACTTACTATGCATTATTAATATGAATGGAATGACTGAGGACATATGTAGGACTATGCAAAGTCATGCATTTACAGAAGCGATTACACATTTATTATCTAAATATTACGTTTTCTTATCATGAAAGCAAGAGGTTTCGAGATAATGCTGCTATTAAAAAGATAGCAGAAGCATTGCGATTATCGTAATTATTTAGCCTTTAATCAGCTCATTATTTAATTACTCAATGCTAAAGCAATACTATGACTTCTCTTTAGTGGGAAACATACTGGAAAGAAATCTCTTCTCTAAAACCATCCCTCTGAACCAGAATGCACTGCAAGCTTGTCTAAAATGTTCAATCTATTGATTCAGACACTAATTCATGGTAATTTCACCCGTTAATGGCGACTGGCAACAATTGTTGCCACTCCCATTTTTTGTGTTTTTGTCCTAAGAAAATATCATGATAAGGCTTCACTACTGACATAGCATTTTTCCGTGTATGATTGATACTTTTGTAGTGTATACTGTAATCATTGGATATTTTTCTTACGATTATATAGGCCTAAAATCATGTACCTTGGTAGTCGCGAAAGTACATTTGTAATCCTTTGTTGCATCAAGTCAAAATATTTTCATTTTGCTTTGAAAGCTTATCTATAAATTCTTTCATGAGCTGTAGATGTCATAGGACGAACGTAAAGGCTATTGGACAGAATCATGTTCTACCAGAAGCAGTTTATCTCCGGTGGCAACAAATGTTGCCATTCGCCGGTAACACTTGCAATAAATTATAGGCTAACCTGGATGACTAACTGTGATCTACGAGTCACCCTACCGTATTTTATGCACAAAATAATTTGTTTTCACTTCCGAACGCTATAGTATGCACCTGAGAGATGACGCTGCTTTGATGGGGGAGAGAATCGACCAATCAGATCATAGAACCACTCTCATCGGCTGATATTGCAAATCTGCTTCAGTTGTCCAGTGTAAACTTTTACTTCGTCATTCTACTGTGTGATCGTTCATCTGTTTAGTGAATGTGCCTCCTGCAGCATGAGTAGAAAAAAGTTGACACTGAATGACGTTATAGACATGGTCTGTTGGGACGATTCAGAATCTGACCACGACGAGGAAGATGCCATCATAGCAGTACAGCCACCTGCAGAGCGTCCGGAAGCTGAGACGGATTGTGACTCAGACTTATCAGATGACGAGAACTTTGGGGACGTTTCTCATTTACCTAGACGATTATTGAATGCTGATATGCCAGAATTAGAGGAAGTAGAAAGCACTGAAGATCATCAGCTACAAGAGAAGCAAGCAAAGAAACGACATTGGAGGAAAACAGGCTTCAGGTACCTAAATATGAAATATTTCATTGCTATGTTATAAAAATGCGGTTATCTATGTTGGACTATTTCATTTCAGGCCAACTTTCGAAGTAATTGATGAACGAGAGTTGGATTCGGAAATTGCCGCCGCGATTGATTCCGAGATGGCGGCCTTTGTGAGGATGTTTCCGCAAGTCTTTGTCGATCATTTGGTGGAACAAACTAATCTTTATGCTTCTTTATCCAACGAAAACTTCAATCCTGTGACGACCAGTGAAATGCTTACCTTCGTTGGCATCTTGTATCTCACAGGTTATGTGAGACTACCGGCACGATATATGTACTGGGAAAGATCGGCAGATACACATCAAAGCTTTGTTTCTGACGCAATGCGACGTGACAGACTCAGAGAAATCTTCCGTTACATCCACTTGGCCGATAACATGAGAATGGACAATGACAAGTACTACAAAGTGAGGCCAATCTTTCGTGTTCTGAACGAAGCTTTCAAGTCATGTGCAGCTTACGCGGATTTCAGTGTCGACGAAAGTATCATTCCATATTTTGGTAAGCATGGAACGAAGCAGTTTATCCGAGGTAAGCCTATACGTTTTGGTTTCAAATTGTGGTGTCTCACTTCAAAAGATGGCTATCTCGTTCATGCAGAGCCGTACTGTGGTAGCCATACAGATCTGCCAACCACAGGCATGGGACAGGGATCTGATGTCGTCCTTGGTTTGATTGAGAAATCCCAGGCTGTCAATCAAGGTTGTACTGTAACCTTTGACAATCTATTCACTTCCCTGCCATTACTAGACAAGTTGACAGAAATGGGCATAGGTGGAACCGGAACAATTAGAGACAACCGGTTACAGAAGTCTCCTGTTTCTTCTAAGAAGGAAACTGAAAGAAAATGTAGAGGAGCTTTTGAAAGTGTCAATGATGGATCTAATCTTTTGGTTCGTTGGAATGACAATAAAGCAGTGACAGTTGCTACTAATTATTTTCCATGTGCTCCGACGAAACTTGTAGAGTACTTCTCAAAGAAGGAACGGAAAACAATAGAGGTTCTGATGCCACTTCCTCTGCAGGTTTACAACGAAAAGATGGGTGGCGTGGATATCTTTGATCAGTTTGTTGCAACATGCCGTATTCGAATGCGATCGATGAAATGGTGGTGGCCTTTCCTTAGTTGGGGATTGACTGCTGCCATGGTGAATGCATGGCTGTTGTATCGACGTGTGCGAGATAGAAAGCTATCACTTCTTACTTTCCATCGCCAAATTGTCCAACACCTTGTGTCAACGAATGGCAATCTGCCAAAGGTCCTAGGTAGGCCTTCGACAGTGCAAGGCTCTGCAGCAACAGCACTGCGAGTCTCACGATTTGGAAATCACGATCTGATTCGTGGTTCGTCAAGATATTGCCGCTGCAAGCAATGCGGTCGTCGAACGACTTTCAAGTGCTCTCTCTGTAAAGTACCTTTGCATGTTTAGTGCCAAACCCTATATCATTCACAACGTTGATGTTGCATGTGTAAATAGGCTATTCACCTTTATATTCAAGTGCATTTCTAGATATTATAGCGATGTGTTTGACTCCATACATTATAGTAGTTTTATGAACTATTTTTGAAGTTTGTTCACTCTACCGGCGATTGGCAACAATTGTTGCCAACAAAATAAAGTCTCTTGTTCCTACAAAAATGATTATTTTTGATAAATATCATTTTGACTCTTCTAGTTATCACTATTTTCATATAATAAAACAAATAAATTCATAGAAAAAAATTTCGCGTTTAATGGGTTAAGCTGAATCGAATTAAAATTTCTCTTTTTTGAGCAATGTTTCTCCAAACACAAATCAAAAATATCAGTAGATAGGTAAAAATGAATTATCCCTTTTTATGTTTCTTTTGTCTTGCAGTGATATCAGGGACATTCTACAGGAAGAATTTCTGCATCATTCTGTCTCCAGCGATGTAAAATTTTGTCAGTCGGTGAGAAGTTCCGAATTTTCTCCAATAAACGACAATGAAAGCATCATATAAAGTGATCGTACATGGCACTGTTATTCCATTCGCTTACAAATATTATTTGTAGAACAACAATTGTTCAGGAGGGTTGTGACATTATAAGTTTTGACATTGATTCGTAAAATTTCTCGTGAATTTTCATAATCATTCTAATTTTCTGATGATTAATCCGACGTATTATCAATAATTTTCTTCGTAAATCGTAGCTTGATTTTGCGTCATAGCAGAACATATTCATGTAGCTCCTGTGTCTTTGTGGTTAGAAAAATGCAATTGTTTTTTTCATCGATTTATTGAAAAGTCGGCTAAAAAGATTAATTGACAAATATCGAAAATGGCTCTTAAATGATAAATGTCCTAGTATTGCGTAACTATCAATACAAAGAACGTAGAGAAAGCATTGTTCAATTAAGGTGATGCGTTAGAGGTTTTTGTCGAAAGCGGTCGTATCAGTAATGAAGTAAATGCATGTCGTTGCGGAACAAGGCCAGAGAATTTTGATTTTTTTAGCACTCTTCAAATGCAAAATTAAAAGTGTATCAAGATTTAAGTGTCAGCTATCATTCAAAATGCGCTGGCAGACCTGCCAACTGTCCCGGATTTATGGAGATGTCCCGGATGTCTCGGAAAAGTGTAAAATTGTCCCGGATATCGATATTATTATGCTAAAATGAATTTTCTAGAATTTTGGAACACATATTTCAAAATATTTTACGCTGGGCGCTCAATCTTAAGATATACGTGTAAAAGCCTACATGACGTTTGCGGTACACGTGGAAACACATAGTTTTTTTTATATCTAAGAATTTCAAAAAAACTGACGCCGCACGGAAGAAATGCGCAGCCGTTTGGTTAGTTTGGTTACGTTTTATTTAGTGGGAAAGTGATAACGACTTTAAGGGGAATTTGCGATGGAAATGTTTCTGATGCCGAAGATAAATATTCTGTGTTGAAAGCTAAACTCGATAATTTGGCAAAAACTTTGGAGAACTGCATCCCACTCTTATCTGATAGTGCTAACGTCATGATTGGATTTAAAAGAGCGGTGATTTCTCATCTTCAGAGTCAAAATGATTTCTTCTCTCTCTATGTGTTTGCCACCTTTTACACGGCGAAAAAAGTTTGTGGTGAATTGCCAGTTTCGAAAGATGGCATTTTGATAGACATCTACTATTTTTTCCATCATAGTAGCAATAGAGAATGAGAATTCAAGGAATTTCAGATTCTTTTTAGTGATGAGGCGAAAGAAATCCTGAAATTTTGTCCTACACGTTGACTCTCCTTCCAGGTATGCTTGCATAGGATAGTTGACCTATGGAAGTCTTATCACATTTCATGAATTCCGAACTGACGAGACTTGAGGAGAAAATCAAGAAAAACGAAAAAGTCGCGAAGCAAGCAGCAGGTCCTGAAGAGAATTTCATCCATGCTGTGTTTCCAAACAGTTTTTCTGAGGAAACGAAAAAGGTTAGAGGGTCTTCGTACAACCATCATTCGAATTACAGCTTTTCTGATGAGCAAACGTGCAGCAGTGTATTGCCGATTTCTCTTATGGCTTCTTCCGAGTGTTGACAATCTCAATAAAAAAATTCAAAGTGACGAACCATTGATTCATCTAACAAATATGCTTTTGAATAACTTCCTGTGTGATATACTTTCGCGGTTCATAAAGTCCTCTGTTCTTGCTGATGTTAAGGATTTGCGTTCCGTTGATTACAGTAACAAAACGATTCATCTTATTGAAAGTTTACTTTCCATGGGGGAAAGATTCCTTAATTGAGAAGCTAAACAAGAAGAGAAAAAATACGATATTCACGACTGTAAAGGCGTTTTACATAACGGCAGCAACGTATATTTTGAAAAAAATTCCGAGTGGCAGTGATCTCTTTCGCAATGAGAAGTTGCGAATGCACAAAATTGGACAGATTCAACCTGGAGTCAGTTACATCTTTTTCTTTCATGTACTCAGACATAGCTTGTGTCATGCTCGGAATTCTTTCAATATTTCACAGTAATGCCGATTCAGAGAGAATTTTCAGCATGGTTAGAAAAATTAGGACTGAATCCCGTGCTTCAATGTCCGTACCTACCCTTGAAGCGCTTCTCATAAATAAGATGGGAGCTGGTGTTCAGTTGACTGATTCTTTTTCGACTAAGTGTAAAAAGGCTACCATGGATATTTTGAGGACATGATTACCTGAGACACGGAGACTCATAGATTTATCTGTCTTCAGATCATTATGTAACTCAATATTTTTGTAATCTCTTCTTACAGAAATTCGCCACTAATCCTACATTATGATTTAGAATAAACAAATCATATTTTGTGAAAAGGTTTTCTTTTATTGCATCTATAAATTCGTTACAGCTTATTGTGTTTATATTGGGACTTTTTCAGAACACTAGTAACCAGAGGTAACAAGTCAAATACTTCGAGGAGATAGTTGGAGGTATTATTGCGATAGCGATAGATATGTTATAATCTCGTGTCACATGGGCTCTATATTTTAGAACTTGCTTTTGGTCTTTATTTACTCATTCTCATGGTATCTTAGATCAGGAGGTGATAATAGATACTGACATGTAGATGTATAACTCGGCAAATTAAATCACGTCTACTATTGCATTGCATGCGATTACTTGCGCGTTTTACTGAGAAAAAACTCATCTCAAAATCAATCGTGTTACCGAGTAATAAGCACAGTCTTCATGGTCTTCATGTTTTCATCCACAATCCTAAAGTTAATGTGCGGTTTCTAGACCCTCTGTCTGGCAAGAAGTTGAGCTAAACTGCAAGAATCTCGGGGGGCGGCCAGATATCGAGTGAATGTTTATAAGTGATACAGTGAATTTTCAACTATTTATTTCAAATCGTGAATAGAAGTGAAAAGGTAATGAAAATAAATCATCACTCGACCATATTGGTGATGATAATTTTTGTCCCAGATTTTCATTTATTAGGTTGGCAGGTCTGCGTTGGCTACCTTAAGAAATTTATGAAATGCGATGTTTTCATGCTTTTTCTCATTTCTAATAGAAGGGAAGAAGTGAAACAAAGCACAGGAACTGGCATTTGCCATTCGCTATCGAAAAATTAAAATGTCGAGTTAAAGAAAATAACAAAATGATATTTAATCAGTTGAGTTGATTCTTAGAAGAGATCCATCAACATTGCATAAGTAATTTGGTGAAATCAGCTTGAAGATATTGACTTTGCACCAATCTGTGCACCATACATGTAGCGCCATGGCATTCTATATATCAACTGCTGTGCTTAAACACATCTTTGAGACACATAACTACAGATACTAGCAAGATGTGTTTATGAGCCGTCTCCTGTTTTGCTCTATAAAAGCACATGCTGAAAATGATAAACACTCGCAGCAGATGTAAGGAAGATCAAGCTAAAAAGGTGTGAATTGGAAGAAACAGATGAATGAAGTCTAACTGCTAAATCGAAAGATCCGAAAATTCAAAAGCTGTGTGCGTCAGCCACGACGGTGGAGGAGGAAATAGAAAAGAAATAGGAAGAGAAAATGCGTGCTTAGAGCTTGTTAGAAGAACTGCAACTTGTTGGAAGCAGTTAAGACAGACTTAAAACAGTTACAAAAGAAGAAAGAGCAAATGGAGAAGGAAAAAACACATGGAATCAGCAGAAAGCTTTCGAGAAAATCCTTAAAAATCATACTAAATCTTATCAATTCTGAGGATGATTTTGAACCACCTAAACACCAGACAGTTTAGTCTGTCTTCATTAGAAACAATATTTGTATAGCATGTAATACATGTATAACTTGTTTTATTACATGCTATTTCAGAAGAGGCCTTATGTTTATTTCATCATTGAAGAGACGATTAAAAAAAAGTTTGTATCTGCTCAGCAGTTGTTTTTATTTAGTCATCTTGTACACTTGCTTCTCGCTGACTTATCTCACATTTACACGTCATAATCGTTTGATTAAATACCGTCTATCAGTCAGTCCAGCACCTATATCTATTGTGTATTCGTTTCCGCCTCGTGATCTTTACCTACACTTCGAGTGTCAGAACAGTTGGCATCGAAGAATCTCCCTGTCATTCGTTTCCGAAATTGCTAATTTTTGATCACGTGCCGTGTAACGTGTCATCGGTACAATTCTATAAATAATACGTTTTGCATTGCTGCTCTATCACTCATTGTTGTGCAATTCTATTTCTGCAATATGGGTTCAACGAACAGAGTAATTTGTAATATCTATGACTGTTGATGTCCTGCAAAGCAAGGAAAGCACTGTTTCGAAACAAAAGCTCTTAGAAGTTGTTATCGCTCCAAATTCCAAATGCAGTAGCCCTTCTGAACAATCCATCATTTCACATGATGATGAGATCATTTCTATAATAGAGAAAGAGATAAATGAGGTCATGCAGTTGCATTTATTTATCAAAGCTGTCTTCTTTAATTAGTAGTCATATTGAGCTTGCTAAAAAATATAGCACCTTGCGAGATAAGTGCAGCACCCTAACTTCAAAGATCGATGAGGAAGTGAATAAAGCAACCGAAGAACTGCATCAGAGTTTACAGCGCCAAAACAACTTGATCACAATTGGCATCCCGGAAGCAAATGAAGAAAATCTTGGAGGAAGACAGGAAAGAGATTTCGAAAAAATGATTCGAGTCCTTGAAGACATTGATGTTGGAGAAGGTAGACAGTTTTCAAAGGTTAGGGCGCCAGATATCGACGAAGCATCGTCCAGTAAAGGTCACTTGCAGAAGCGGAAAATTCAAACATAAAAATTAAAGATTCCGGAAAACACATATGTAAGTACGGTTCACCGTTGACCTGAATTATTTTGTGGAAAAAGTAGACAAAGTAAATAAAATCATATATTGGAAAGCTCTCGACGTAAGTCTTTTTCAATCCAAATATAACAACAATCTTAAACCAAGCAAAAGGGAAAGAATGAATCTAATATAAGTTATCATATCTAAAATTCAAACGCTAATTAGAATAGAGATGAGACAAATTTTAGTTTTAAAATACATGTTATGCTATAAATATAGCAAAGGTATCATGATTGTTGTTTCAATGTGGGCGGAAAAAGTTTAATTGAATATCTCTCCTTGCATCTATGGTATCATCTTTTTGCATTTTATGAAATGGAAAGATTGCAAATTTCTTATGTCCACAGATGTCTTGAAGAAGCATCTGAATGCAATTTCAATGAAGAAGCATCCAAAGTCAATTGTTCTATTACGTGCTCAATATCAAAATATCAAAACGTATATTTCTCAACAGAGAACACGATGATAGTGGGACATGAAAAATATACAAGTATCATAACAAATGAGGTGATGAGATGAAATTACACATGGGACACTTGAAGGAGAGGAATTACATATACTAACACAAATTACATTTGGTCATAATCACTCACTGCATGCATCAATCGTATGGAACGCAATTTGAGATCATGAATTTTTATCAATAGAAACGGCCAGATGTCACATTGACTTTTTATCTTATTTATGGTATCCGAAAACACAATATTAATAAATCCTATTTAGTAAAATGTAATTCATGTAATACCGTGCAATGGATGTCAAAAATATTACATCGATGAAACTGCAAAAACAATAAGAGAACGTACTCGAATTCATAAGCAACAAATAAACCAGCCAAACTACAGAAAATCAGTGAACACGATGATATCTGTGGACATTAGAAATTTACAACATTTTCGTAATAGATAATGGATGATTTTAAGGTCATTATAGAACTTATTAACCGAAGGCCGCTAGGCCTGAGGTTAATAAGTTCTATATGACCGAAATAAATCATCCATTATCTGTTATAATGCATGCTATAGATATGTTTCAGAAGAGGTTAATAATTTCCATAATTACCTCTAAACACGGATGTCCTGAAGTCTGTATCTTGTTATTTCACAAGTTTTTGATTAACATTTTTCGATTATGAAACATGACAGGTCACCATGCTATGGTAAATTTTACATGATTATTGAGATTCAAATTTCTAGAGATAGAAAGCATACAATTTCTAGTATAGCAGCTTGAGATAAGGATGTGTCAGCTTGCAGGCTGCATAATAGCAATAGTCGGTCGGTGAACAAAAAATGGAAGATTTTATTTATCTCATGGAAAATTAGCAAAAGCAAATGGTAGCCTAATTGAAGAATTTGCGCATGTACTGAATAGTTTAATTTTGCAAGCCTATTCCTATTATGCGTTGCATCAAACGCAGCTTTCTGCAATATATTATATGCAGCATCTCGCATTTGAAGTGGAAGGTCAATAGGCTATATCGACAAGATTGCTATTTTGATGCCCTTTTAAATGGCATGATTTTTGGACCTTGATATATTTTGGAATAGTGAATGGTTGTCTCGACATAACGCATTGTCTAATTTTCACAAAATTCTGATCAACATTGCAGAAGGTTAATGTATTTTAACACAACCAAAATGATGTTTGGCGGATTATGATAGAATATATAAACAATGGTAAGGTTGCAGTAAAAAAAGAGGCTGAATATCCAATGAAATTTTGTGAAGGAATGCAATGTTTTTGGTTGATCACACTCAACGTAATAATGACGGAAGCAACAAGAGGAAGAGTTCTGTTTATCATCCAAAGAAACGCTCTAGCTCAACACCGATAGTGACTTGGACATGGTATGCTGATTTATATCACTACAAAATATATGTTGGGCCGTCACATTGCGCAGTCAAAACGTTCTTTTTGCAAGCATCATCCACGGTAGAACTACAGCTGCACCTGGTAGAATGAACACTATCTAAGTTGAGATCGTTCAACAAAATGGCTTCTCTCAATGAGCGCACTAACATACATTGCCGCAGCAAAAGCAAAGTGAGCGATTGCAAGTCCATTAGAAAACTCTTCAAACCCGAAGGCGAAATCCGGAGATGCTTTTTCTAATTCTAGTATGCCTAGTCACCGTCACCTACTGTATATCGTTGCAAAGTAGGTAAATCTAGGTACTATAATATCTAGGTAATTATGGTGCTATATAACGACTTGATTGTGGAAATTATTAACCTGTATACATAGAAAGCTGCACAATAGCATGCATTATATTTTATTTAATGCAAAAAGATGATGCCATAGCTTGAAGACGTGTTCATGCATATGTACAGGGACATCTATGATTTATGTAAGATAATAATCGGCCCCTGCCATGGTGGTCAACGCTGAGGCAAGAGGAGACTTTTTTTGAATTTTTTGACTTTCACTTGTTACTTTTTGTCATACTTTTTTAGAGCGTGTTTTAAACGATGGTATTATTTTTGTTATGCATTCAATTTAAATAAATTAGTTGATGAAAAAAAAAATTAATGTAAAATATCTAAGGGACGTTTAACTCCCATACCATGTACTGGACTGGAGGCCAGTGACTTCGATAAACTTGATTATTAACGGTTGTTTGTGCACAGCTGGATAAAACCGTGAAACAAGTTGTAAACAATTATCCAGTACTCTGATACGCTCATTCATACAGGGAATCTATTGAAAGAAGACTCTGGACCCAGTCAAGAAGTGACTACACAATTACAAAATCCCGCAAGAGTAAACAACTGTCAGTAACAGCTGCAATATCAACTGCTGGTGATTGAAATTGTCCACCTACGGCACGTAGCATCAATGGCTATCCATGAAACATGCATGTGTCAACGCAGCCAGCCTATAAAGCGGACGGATGTCCGCAGGAAGCCAACCCAGATCTCGAAGTAGAGGACTTACAGATGAAAAGCGTGAAGTTCCAAAAATCAAACGTGCACTAGCACGTAACACGGATTGAAACTTGTTTGAGAGTTAACGTGGAATACCGGCCAGGATAGAATTACAAAAGTCGAGGAGAGGCAAGACCAGTGATTCTATTAGTTTGATAAGGAGAGGACGAGCCAGAGAGCGGCCGATGGAACGTATCTGTCGCAAGACAGATAAACACAGGGATGCAACATGAGTCACATGAGCACGAAAAGAGACCTCCGAGTCTATGATAACACCAAGACAGCGAACAGACGAAGATGGTTTCACCATATGATTTCCAACACGAATGGAGTCATTAGGAAGGGATGAAGCACGACGGGAAGATGAACACCACATTATCTCGCATTTGCTTGCATTTAATAGTAGACGATTCGATGAGCACCACGCCATAACCTGATCTACACACTTAACCATGCGAGAGACCAAGTCACTTGAGTCGTCAGGATGACAGTGACCATACACCTGTACATCATCGGCATACATTTGTAGGGACAGGTCAAACTGTGGTATGATTCTGGAGAGTTCGGATGTATAGAGAACAAACAGTAGCGGTCCAATCACGGAGCCCTGTGGAACACCAGCTATCACAGGACTGAAATCAGATAGTGTAGAATTAAAAGCTACACGACTTGATCGTCCACGTATGAATGATTCAATCCACAGCAAGGCAGTACCACTAAAGCCAAAATTTGATTGTAAACGGGCCAGAAGGATGTGATGATCGATCGTGTCAAATGCGGCTGACAGATCAAGGAAGGTAAGGATACTTATGCTACCGTTGTCTGCAGCAAGAAGAACGTTGGAGGTTATACGAAGAATGGCAGTCTCACACGAGTGATGCGGTCGATATGCAGACTGAGTCGCAGGAATTAAGTTGTTTGCATGCAGGTATGACGAAGTTGCGCGGATACCAGGTGCTCAAAAAGTTTGGAGACACAGTAAGTTTAGAGAGATAGGACGGTAAGATGTCGCGGCATTCGGATCACTGCAGCCCTTTCTTAACCACAGGGGTAATCAAAATTCGCTTCCAACAGGACGGAAAATACCTGAAGGACAACGACGTATTGAACAGATGACTCAGAAAAGGCAGCAGAGATGGAATGAGTTCTTTCAAAAGAGTCGTAGGAATTACATCACTAACTGATGATTTTGTTGGGTAAGTTATGTACAGCATTTAGGATGTCTTCATCTGTAATTGTTTGGAAACACTCAAAAACTTGAATCGATACAACTGTGAGAGAAG